>CM060198.1:0-600000 GCA_030549335.1 Pontederia crassipes | reverse complement strand
CCTGGGAACACTGTAGGCGGAGCTCGGTGATTCCTTTCACTTCCTCCTTCAACATGCCCATCTGGCCGATGCTGAACAATGCGATCTTGACCTTCAGTCCCAACTTGTCAGGGCTTGCATAATTGATGAACTGCCAATTCTTCCGTCCCATGTCTGGGAGGTATGTTTGCCACATTCTACATTGTCGCGATGGCAATGCCATCCAGAGTTTGCCACATCTTGCAGGGTTCTTGGGATATGCCTTCTTTCGATCCTGGGACCTCCTTTGAAGCTTTGACAATCCCTTTGGGGTATGAACGGAGCGAGATCGTTGTGCTCGTTCACGAAGAGGATGCACCTTCGATGCTCGTCCGTCCGCATCTTGAACAAAGTAATGCCACTGTGCTTGTCATTCTAGATCATACACCTTTGACATACTCGTCCACCGGGCGGCTTGACCCTTGCGAAAGAGTAGCCGTTCCGGGCCTTCACTAATCCGGGCGGATGCTTGTGAAGACGCTCCGCTTAGATAAGCGGACTGTGATTGGTGAACTCGTGGCATGAGCTCCCAACATTACCTCCATCTCCATTCGAAGGGACGACATCGCCAATGTGTCCTTCGAAACTTTCGCATTGTGATCCTTGGAGGCCGCTTCGATTACTCGAGGCGATGTCCGAAAGGAAAGGGCACTCCTTCCTTCGGTTGGCGGCAGAACGCTTGACAGCAGCATGCCAAGGTTCGCCGATGCTCGACGCTCAGACCATTTGCCAAATTGGTCGCTGAGTTGAGGCGTCGATTTGCGTTGGCATGTATCAGGTTCGTCCCACTCCTCGATGGATGACATTGCGCCGCTTGCGGGACGACACTTGACGAGGCAGGCAAGGCTGACGGCTCGTCCGTGAGTGTTTGCAAGTAATCAACGCTTTGCTCCATTCTCGAAAGTCATCGTGGCATGGCTGGCGATGCTACGGCACGACAAGATGCTTGTGATTGATGTTCCTTGGCCGAAGGGATGATATTCTTTGGCCGCAAGGGGACCATGAACCTTGATATTTGTCTTTAAGCCAACTTCTCCCGTGAAGCGGTTGTGCACTTCACGTTGCATGACTGGGCATGCGATGCGACGTCACGAAATACCGAGCAGCGCCAGGTCGTCATGATAGCGCATGACCGACAGTCCCTGAATGTGACACGGGTCCTCCGAGTTACACGACGCTCGTGTAAGCGATCTCATGATATGAGCAGCGCAAGACCATCATGTGGAGCATATGGCCACTCTTTGACGCAGCGCGACACTTCAGGATTCCCGACTGTATACCTGGGGTGGTTGATCTGCTCGAGTGAGCGACGCATGATCGTCCCGGTTAGGCGGGGCGATCAATCCGCCATCATGATGCATGACGGACGTTCCTTGACACGACACGGGTGTATGAGGAACATGCTGCGGGGCACGACTGGGCGTGCGGCGAGGAGGCTTGCCATGCCTTCCTCGTTGGCGTCCACGATCAAAGACCATGGTACTAGTGCGCCTGGGCGTGATGGAGTATTTGAGCGGAAGCACATTTTCTACGCCAGGGCACGTTACGACGACACAAGATAGTCATCGTCACGGGGTCATTCTCGGACACTAGACCACGTGCGGCGACTAGGCGGATAGGCACCTAGCCAAGCCTGTTTTGAGTTTGCAGCGGAAGTTTTATGGTCGAGACGACTTTGCCGAGAGTCGCTCTTATAGGCGTTCAATCACGGACATGACTAGAGTGTTGGACTACTCGTCACGAGACCGTGGCATTAGCGCGTTGCGGCACTAATGTAGGCGCTTGGGCGCTTAAAGTCCGAAGGGGCGACGAAGGGACCACGGGACGCCACGAAGGGACACCGATGTGGGTTGCCACCCCACGCTCAAGGCCATGACACTAGAATTAAAAGAAAGCTTACTTGTATTAAATATGATGAAACATAACATACAATTGGGCCTCGGAAGGCACTAGTGAACTCCTCCCAGTGTACCGTAGGTATAGGAGTCTTGTTACATATTGAAGATGCAAAAGACGTACCCTACGGGAACGTCACCTACTTGGCCATTCATAAGGACGGCCTTACAAGATAAATGCCCTAAGGGCGGATAACTTGGTACTCCGCAATATTACGCAGTGCGGGGCGGCTGAATGTGTTCCATGTTTTCGGCGCTGAGCGGCCGAGGGCTATAAATTGAGCGACACTGGTGCCGCGAGACTTCATGCTTCGTGTCACGGGAAACGCTCCGTGACACGCGTGGCAAACTCCCTGGGAATTATGCTGTCCTCTGCGACATATTTGACATAGGTACTTTAATTTCACTCACCATTGCTAGCATCCGTGAGAAAGTACAGCAGTTTAAACTTAATTTGCTAAATTTGATCTCAACTGCATAACTATTATCTAATAACTATATGTATGTATCCTGGCATCCCGCACGATGTCGGGTGTGTAAAAATTTAAAAATTATATCATAAAAAAATCATTTTAATTTTATATATGTATTTTAAATTAATCAGTAAAGTTTTTTTATAAAAAAATAACTTTCTTAAATATATGTAATATTTTTAAACTAGATTTTTGTTCCTTTTCTTTAATATCTTAGGCCCCTTTGTTGAAATAACACAAAGATTGATGTCTTATTATTTTATTCTATAAAAAGAACATAAAATTAGTTGACTTTGTATAGTTAAGTAATTTTACGATATATATGATTACTTTTTAAAATGCCTTAAATAAATTAGTAATTTTGTAAATTTATTAATATTACATTTTTGCAATGAATGCTTTCTTTTTTGAACCAAACGACCACACGTCTATACACAAATTTTCCCTGTTGAATGCAGGCCGCTCCACTTAAAGCTTTTTAATAGATTTGATTGCTGATAATTTTACATGTACATATCTTTTATGATTATTTTTATATTCGTCTATGTAAGAATTATAACTCTGAAATTATGTTAACGTTGATATATATATATATATATATATATATATATTATAATAAGTATTTTAATATTCCTATTTATTTAAATAAATATATATACAAAATTACAAATGACATGTATTACTTTTCCATATATATTGATATATTATGCTACTCAATTTTAATTCTAAGGCTAGAACAAATTCGGATTCGGATCCAGATCTCCATCGACCGAGTTTCAACCTGAGTTATACTAGATAAAGTACCATATCTGTTGTGTGGTCCTAATTATATAATAATTTTTTTAATAATTAATAAACAGTCACGCTGCCACAGCACGATTTGCATGGATTCACATATGGCCCCGAATAATTATTTCTCCTCGGTCACTCCACCACAAACATTTTAGATAAAAGGTCATTATATAACACTACTATTTTTTATACGTCAATATATAACTCTTTGGGTGATGCCATTACTGCCTCCTCAGAAGCTTCAATCTCTATAAGATGAAAGATATGTACTTTTTGACGCATTCTTTATTTTTACATCATTATTACATTTATCCATAGGGTATTAAGAAATCTCAAACACCTTTTCGGTGATGACATTATTTTACAAAGAAGTCTAATCGCCATGAGGTGAAAGACATTTACTCTTTGCTCTTCTTTCATCTTTACATTATTACATTAATTTATAGAGCACTGAAAATGTCAAACACCTTTTATACTATTTCTCAAAGAAGTCTCAAACACCGTGAGGTGAAAGACATTTACTTCTAGCCCTTATATTTCATCTTTGCTTAATTAAAGGCTGAGGAAAAAATCATTACAACTAAATCAATGACACTAGGAAATCTAAAAACTCTTTCAGGTGATGGTATTATTTCTTGAAAAGTCTCAATCACCCTAAGGTGAATAACATTTACTTTTTTAACATAATGTGTGCCGAGACATTTCCTTCAATTTCATACTTCATTAGTCATCAATACGCCAAACAGTCATATTAATCTTTCATTTTTTAGCCTAACCACATTGAGCATGCATTATGTGTCATATACAATCAATACACATCCATACATTAACTTATATACATTAGAAAATAGGTTCAATACATCTTACAAGGCATTTTTCAACGTCACAGCCATGCCTAACAATGTCATGGACGTGCCCATCACTGTCGTTGTCGTGCCCATCATAGTCATGGTTGTGACTATCCTTGTCACGGCTATGCCCAATTTTATCAAATGGTCATGCCCAGCCTCAACCATTCACAATCTTAGCCAAATTTTAGTTTCATCTCTCTCGCTTACAGTCGTGACCAACTTAGTCACTACCATGACTAAGGTGTCACTGATGGGAAAATTCGAGAACAGGGAGAGAAGATCGCAGAGAGATTGCAAGAAAAATAGAGGAGACACAAGAATTTATCCAGGTTCACCCTTGAGATTAGGGCTACGTCCTGCAAAGAAGTTCCACTATATCGTTTCGATTTTTAGCCGCCGCACAGATTACACCAAAAAATTAGGCTATTAATAGCCTCTCCAAACGGGTTCAAAATCCGAATAAAACAGAGAAAAAACCTAATCCGAACCACACGGGCCGACTAAACAAAAGCCCAAAAGCCCAAGCGGGACCGCCGTCGGGGGGCGGGGCACCCCGAACCCCCCCTTTCGTTCGTACGCTAGCAATACTGTTAATTGGGTAATACTCAGATTCTCCTAAGCTCACGTGGGCGAACCCCGTGTGAGAAACAAGGGGCCCTGAAGTATTCACCAACTCTAACAGTCACGGGCATGATCGAGAGCCATCGCTCTTCACCCTCTCAGTCACGGCCGTTGCTATGGTTGGCACAGTTATGTCGGAATTCTGAAATTCTAATTTTCAACCCAAAAATTTCGACCAAAAATTTTGATTTTTGAGATCAAAACTTCAGTAAAAATAATCTAGAACATTACAAAAATTGCAGGCATGATCTCTAAACATAGAAGAATTATATAACATATCAAAGCATTCGATTTTCCTTCATCATTAAGATATAGGGCTTTTCTCATAAATTCATAAAACTACTAGAATTTATTCTCTGCATAATATTCTGGCAGCAGACACTAAAGTATTAATAACTTAATTTATACTTGCTCATTTCAAATGATTTCAATTTTCATAGAAAAATATTATGAACCTTTAATTAACTTGTGAATAAATTTCAAAATTATTTCAGTGTTTCTAATTTATGATACTTTTTACAATTTCATCTCGTTGTTATCCGATACAGCATGATAGTAATCTGATGTTTCGATCATAACTTTTTTTATAAATCTGCAAATCACATGAAACCTATTTTTGTCGAAATTACACTTCGAAAGTTTTTCATCCATATATTATTTGTAATTTTTCATTAAGTAAAACCTATTTAAATAATTATTACAAAATAGTCATGAATTTAACACATTATGCAACATAAATCATAGATCTTTCATTCATGCAACCCTCAATTAAAATCCCTATCAAGAACAAGATGCTCTTGAAACTCTAAATCCAAACAAAAAATTATTGAAAAAGAAGAAAGTGGTTTGGATCCAACATGGATCCCTTTTCCCTTTTCCATATTTCCTTCCCCTTTCTCCTCTTATTCACGTGGGGAAAAAGAAGAATAAGAAAATAAGAGAAAAGAAGGGTTTCTTTCAGAATTTTTACAAAGCCTAATCTAGGGCTTTAGTCAAAAGGTCCAAATAAATTTGGCCCAAAATTAAGGTTGTTATAACATTATTTCAATATACAATAAGTAAAATTGTCCTAGAATTGTGAAGTCTACCATAAACAACATTATGTCAATAAGCCCAAACATCATATATCACAAAAGATAAATTGAATATAATGTTAAGCATTATGATGGTAAAAAAAATAGTTATAACAACAATGTCAGAGAGAGAAAGAGAGTTGGTAAAAGAGTAAGCGGAGGCCTCGAGAGAGGTTGTGTCACGTAGAGAACATTGTGAAAGAGGGAGAGTGTGGCTGGGTTTCCTGCAAAAGATTGAGGAGATACTTATAAGGTGAGATTATATTTTAAATGTGGCGGTTATTAAATAAAACAACCACATTCAAATAACCGCTCATTAAAGAGCTATGATATACTAATATTTCAATTAGTTATATCATTTTAAGTAATTTTAACTCTAATTATTTAGAATCATGATAAATTTCAAGTAAACTATTATATTTATGGACTTAATTAATTTGAAAGATATGGAAACATCTCCGTGTGGCAAATGTGTAATTATAAGTTTATTGTGATTGCTTTTTTCTTAAGTGACATTATTTTGCTCTTTAATATAATAATATCAACCGGATCGACCCGGACCGTGCTCCATCCTAATTCTACTAACATTTTAAAATTCAAAGTTTTCCTCATAACAATACTTTCTCATCTAATAATTTTTTAAAAAAATAGTCTTCAATAATACATTAATCTGCATAATATAAGAGTAATAAAGAAAATAACCCTATAGCAGGACTTGCATGGTGATAGGATAAAATGTTATGTATAAAATATATATCATGTATGATATGATATCGATATATATCAAAATTTGTGTAGTAAGATATGTACATATATGTTGCGTGGTCCTACTTATAAAATAATTTTATTTTTTAATAATTAATAAACAATAACACTACTACATCTTTCATATTTACATCATTATTATATTTGTCCATAGGGCCCTAGAAAATTTCAAACACCTTTTAGATGATGGCATTATTTTCCAAAGAAATCTCAATCACCGTGAGATGAAAGACATTTACTTCTTGGCCTCCTCTTTCATCTTTACATCATTACATTAGTGCACAGAGCACTGGAAATCTCAAACGCCCTTTCGAGTGATGGAATTATTTCTTAAAGAAATCTCAATCATTGTAAGGTGAAAGGCATTTACTTCTTGTCATCTTTCATCTTTACTTAATTGAAGGTTTAGTGCAACATCATTACAACTAGGCCAATGACCCCTAAGAAATCTCAAACACTCTTTCAGGTGATGATATTATTTTCTAAGAAGTCTTAATGATCCTAAGGTGAATGACATAATGTGTGTCGAGACATTTACTTCAGTTTAATACTTCATTAGTCATCAATACATCAAACGGTCACATTAATCTTTCATCTTTTAGCCTAACCACATTGAGCATGCATTATATGTCATATACAATCAATACACATCGATACATTAATCTATATACATTAGAAAATAGGTTTAATACATCTTACAAGGCATTTTCCAATGACACAGTCGTGCCCAGTAATGTCATGGTCGTGCTCAGTACTATCACGACTATGCCCATCACAGTTATGGTTGTGCCTATCCTTGTCACGGCCGTGCCTGGTTTTGTCATGGCCATTCTCAATCTCAGCCATTACCAACCTTAGCCAAATTTTCGCTTCGTCGCTCTCGGTCATGACCAACTTGGTCACAATCGTGCCTGGCCTTGTCATGACTATGATGAAGATGTCACGGCCATGCCTAGCCTTGTCACGGGCATGACCAAGAGCCATCGCTCCTCACCCGCTCAATCATAGTCATTCGCCGAGCCGGCATCCAGAAATCTCGATTTTCAACTAGGAAATTTTGATTTTTGAGATAAAAACTTTCGTAAAAATAATCTAAAATATAAAAAAAATATTGCAGGCATGATCTCTAAACATAGAAGAATCATAGAACATATTAAAGCATTCGATTTTCCTTCATCATCAAGATTTAGGGCTTTTTCCATAAATTCATACAATTACTAGAATTTATTCTCTATATAGTATTCTACCAATAGACACTAAAATATTAATAACTTGATTTATACTTGTTCTTTTCAAATGATTCTAATTTTCACATAAAGACAACACGAACTTTTAATTAACTTGTAAATAAATTTCAAACTCTAATTTAGTATTTTCAATTTATGATACTTTTACAATTCCGTCTCACTATTACCCAAGATAGCATGACAGTCGTACGATATTTGGATCATAACTATTTTTATACACCTTCAAATCATATGAAACTAATTTCATTTCATATATTATTTGTAATTTTTGGATAAGTAAAATTTATCTAAATAATTATTACAAAACAGTCATGAATTTAATAGATTATGCAATATAAATCATAAAACTCTCATTCATCCAACCCTCTATCAAGAACAAAATGTTCTTAAAACTCTCAATCCAAACAAAATATCATTGAGAGGGGAGAGAGGGGTTTGAATTCTCTTTACATACCTAGAGTCTTGTTCTTCCTCAACACGGATCCCTTTTCTCTTGTCTATGTCTCCTTCCCCTTTGTCTTCCTATTTCTTCCTCCGGGATTCTAGTTGTCACCTGATGGAAAAGAAGAATAAGAAAACAAGAGGAGAGAAGGGTTTGCTTGGAAATTTTTACATAGCCTAATCTAGAATTTTAGTTAAAAGGCCCAAATAAATTTGGCCAAAAATTAAGGTTATTACCACATTATTTCAATATACAATAAGTACAATTGTCCTAGCATTGTGAAGTCTACCATCAACAACATTATGTCAATAAGCCCAAACATCATATATCATAAAAGATTAATTGAATATAATATTACCATTATGATGGTAAAAAAAAAAGTTATAACAACAATGTTAGAGGGAGAAAGAGAGTTGGTAAAAGAGTAAGTGGATACCTCGAGAGAGGTTGTGTCACGTAGAGAATATTGTGAAAGAGCGAGAGTGTGGCTGGGTCTCCTGCAAAAGATTGTGAGGAGATATTTATAAGGTGACATGATATTTTAAATGTAGGCGGTTATTAAATAAAACAAACACCTTCAAATAACCATTCATTAAAGAGCTATGATATAGTAGTATTTTAATTAGTTATATCATTTTAAGTAATTTTAACTCTAATTATTTAGAATCATGATAAATTTCAAGTAAACTATTATATTTATAGACTTAATTAATTTGAAAGATATGGAAACATCTCCGTGTGGCAAACATGTAATTATAAGTTTATTGTGATTGCTTTTTTCTTAAGTGACATCATTTTGCTCTTTAATAAAATAATATAGAAATTGATTTATTTATTTATCGGAGGAATAAAATTTAGCAAAAATAAAACTATATTAAAATTTTAGTAAATATTTTTTATTGTGTCACAATTATAATCTATATTTATATTTTTACTATATTAAAAGGAGGATAGTATGCAAAGAGAAGTTGACACTTGGGCATGATTATGTAGTGAAAAGTGTCATTAAAAATCTATATTATATTAAAAGGAGGATAGTGCGTAAGGAGTTGACACTTTGGCATAATTATGCAGTGACAAGTGTAACAAAAAAAAAATTATACTATATTAAAAAGAGGAGCTTACACTAAGACATAATTATGTAGTGGCAAGTGTCACTAAAAAGTAGTTATAAATTAAAAATATTGAACAGTTATGAATATAAAACATGATGATTATATAATTTATTACCTATCAATTATAATAACTATCTATTTCAATTTTAATTAATTGATATATAGAATATAATTTGTAATCATATTTTATTAATGTCAATTATGAGAGTTGATTATAAGATTCATTGCTTATATAATTATATAATTTAATTGGAGTAGTGGATAACTTATTTATAACTCTTACACATGGTAATATTTATTATCAATGAATTAAATATTCAGCTTCAATGGTGTAAAAAATGAGATAGTGGTGGTATGAAATAATTAAAAATTAATTGTGATATGAAATTATTAATAATTAATGGTGATGCAACAATAAAATGTCACACGTTCTCACTAGATATTTAATATACAATTATTTTTTAGTAATTATTTATATATATTCAATTATCTTTTAAACCACTTGAATCTGAATGTATAGTTACTAAATATATTAACATATTATAAAAATACTAAATAAATAAATTTTAATAATAACACAAAAAATCTGCAACCATAAATATTATATCATAATAATTAAAACATTAATCTATTTGTCATAATATTTATTAATAGTAATAACGTTCATGAGCAATTGTCTCCTTTTTATTTTTCAAGGTTAACTAGATAAGATGTATTAATCTTATTCAAATAAACTTTTAATGGAGGATGAAACTAATAATAATTTATGGACTTTAAATCTTATTACATATTTAAATAATTAAAAAAGTGGTTAAAAATAATATGAATCAGATTTTAACTATAACAATAAGGACAATGAAATAAACAATAATTTATATCTATCAATGATAGGCATTTTTAACTCACATTCAGGACTTGCTAAATAAAAATAATAATAGGATATAGAATAGAAAGGATATGTAATATTTATGATTTTTGCTAAGAATGATTTATGATTAATTAAATGATTCAACGTGCCTACACAGATGATAATATTTAAAAATTTTAATGTATTATTTATTTTGATTATTAAAATAAATGTTATCAATATTAAACATAAACTTTTTCATATTATTGCCAATGAAGTTAGATTAAAATATGTTATATTTTAAGTATATAGACACATCCAAACATATATATAAGAGAGGTAAAAAGTACCATGTGTCAAGCTCAAATGAAACTATGTATTATTTAAGTTATTTTTAAAATATTTCTTAAATTATATTAGTTATGATATATAACAATATGTAAAATAATTTATATAAATGATATATATATACATAATGTATATATATACACATACACTTTTGTGCATAATTATTCAATATATAACATGATATCTTCAAATTTTTATTGCCAAAATATGCTGTATATATAAGGAGATGTATTACTTACTTAGACCTATTTCACCAAATGATAAAAAGGTTTATGTGGAATTTGTAGAACGAATTGGGTTTATGGTCAGGTTGGAGACCCAATGTCACTATTTGAAGAAAAATATTAAATAAATTATAGTATACTATATATTTATATTGATTATTATTGGAAGGGGTGTCATAAATATTAGATATGAACTGTTAATAAATTAGAATAATAAATCATATAAAGTAAAATTATAAACTCATTTCTATATTTATTTTCTATACATTTTTATGCAAAATAAAATTACGAAAATCATTATATAATTATCTTTAAAATAATATTAAACTTTTCTTAGTATGCCAAGTAGCACTCCCTCGTGAATCCATTGAAAATAATAATAAAATATAAAAATTTATTGATGTAATTCCATGTAACACCCCGAAATTTCATCCTCAATTGTCAAGGACAATTGGGACATTTAGCTGTATTAGCCCGTTTGCCATCACATAATTATAATAAAATATAATTTTTTATTAATATAGTGTAAGCATAAAATTATTAAATAAGATAAAAGAATCTTTCATTAAGTGCAGAAGACTTCGTGAAAATATCAAAGTAGTGTTATAGAATTTAAAACATCACTAATAGCAATTAAAATATCTTTAAGCCATAGTCAAAACATCTCTTTAGAAAAATAGTTAAAAGACTCTAGAACATAATGACTCAACTTCCTAGACTATTGTGCAATCCTCGTCATGAGCTGAGCCGTTATCATCCATACTTTAGTTACCTGTACGGATCCAAGATGTAAGGTTTCCTAGTAAGAATATGTAAAGGCCATGCATACGATGCTATGATCCTAAACATGATACTACATGATATGTATCATCATCTTCATATAATATAAGAAGGAACAATATGCATGTCGTGTTCTTAACATACGATCTACATGCATTCATTCATATCATTTCTATCATCGTGCAATTATAAACTATAGCATGGGAGACATGTAATCACTATCATCATACATTTAGTATGGCATTCATAACAATCATCCATTCAATCCATAGGCATATAAGTGAAATACACTTACCATAACTATTGCCTTCATAATTTTCCTCAGGGTTACTTCATAATCCTTTCGGACTTCCACTTGCGTGGGACACATCACTCCATTCGATCAATCATTAGCCCTTTCCATTAACGTTATATCTTTCGATAGTTGGGATTTATGTCCTCTCAATAGGATAGCTAAGACTTGGAGATAATGCTCTCCTCTCGCCCTAAGACGACATGAAAATACACACTGTTGTCATTGTGCGTAATGATCATTATGGACTCTTGCCCGAGGGAGATATTGAAACGACACACCGTTACCGATGTATGTAACGATCATTCCGAGCAAAATACGATAAAGGGCCATAGAGGGTCGACATGTAACATCATCCACAACTATGTTTATTATACATTTCAATCAACAAACAATCACGTCGCTCAATCTTCTTATTTTAGACTAATTACGGGGGCAACATGCATATACGTATATCTAGGTGTTTATATAATCAACAAATATCAATACATATTATTAACACTTTGAAAACAACATTTAAAATATCATATACTATCTCTAAAGTTGGTCATGGTCGTGAAACAGGTTGTCATGGCCGTGACAGAACCCAAAAAAGACTGCCCTTCAATCACAGTCGTGCCAACACCCTATCACGACAGTGCCATGTCTTTGTCACGGCCGTGACATTATCTGTCACGTCTGACAGAAGCCTGATTTTCGACCAATCTCATCAACATATAGTTTTATCATGCTTGCAGTTGTCTGTCTCACATTGTAGGGTAAAAAGTGAGCTGACTTAGTCAATCTGTCATTGATGAGTGATGCGAGATTTGTATGCGCAAAATACTAGCAAATATACTAGGTCGAATCAAGTAATAAAGAGTAAGTAAGAGTTTTCAATCTCACAAGAACTAGTCTAGATTCTTATCTTTCTAACTTAAGTTTATTAATTGAGAGAAAAGATATTTGTGATTTTAAAATAAAATAGAATTAAAGGTGATGTCAATCTCAAATATTCGAACACCTAAGTAATGAGAGAGAAAGTTAAATTATAGACCTTTAATCCCACATTATCTCTTAATTACTAATAAAATTTTCTTTAGAATTCAAGTGATTGAAAGATGTAGGCTTCGATTAGGATAACCTAACTACCCTAAATTAAGAATAGATAAAAGTTGCTAAACAAGTCAACTTCGATCTACCTTACTTAAGATGTTTTCATATGCAAATCTATGTTATTAATTACTAAACAAGTTTATTAATAATCCATAATTAACGACCTCAAATCAGATGACCGAAATGAGTTGAGTATAACTAAACCCATCCTGGTTTCAAAGAAACCCCCTCGGATGTGCCTTGTTCTTCTTCCGTAGGAACAACTCGGCTCGGGTCCGCAAGGCGCTGCATGAGTTGACAGGGTACTCGGTCTGGGTTGATTGAACTCGGCCCGGGTCTTTTGTTAAGTGATTCCGACGCGTATATGATCGATTATCATGCACAAGGTTAACACGTAATTACTGCTAAAGCGCTAATAATTAACATGCAAACATATCCAGCTATGATAAAAGCATTAAGTAAAAGTCATACCCAAGTTCACAGAACTCTAAATCGTAAAAGAAATTTGGGGTTCAAGATCAATCTTCTCGAAATAATGAAACTGCTCCATAAACAATGGATTTGCACTAAAGCCGAAAATAAAAATATAATAAAATGATTGGAAATATTAAATCAAGCTTCCAGGTAGTAGACGATGCCTCTGAACGAGCCTTGGCCGAGACTACGTAAAAAATGATCGTCGAAAACCTTGGATTCTTCAATTCTTCATTGTTTTGTAGTAGCGCTCAATAGAAATTGTTCTCTCATTTTTCGTGTGGCTAGGGCTTCAAACTCCGAGAATGCATGTTCCTTAGGTTCAAGGTACATCCATATTTATAGGGGTGGTGGCCTTTTAGGGTTCCAAGTTGAATTCGTGATTTAAATGCAAGTTAAAGTCAGTCGAAAAATCATGTGATCTACCATTTTGGCTGATTGTACTAACCCAGGCCGAGTTCTGTTTAAATTTTATTTTCGGGTAGAAATCGATTTAGAATCGGATTTTAATGCCAACCCGATCTGGATATGATGCCAGCTCAGCCCGAGTTTCTTTTGAACTCAATCATATGTACTCTTTGTGTTCTATTTTACGTGCTTTTTCGATCCGATCACTTTGCACCTCTAAACTGATGATCCTGAGAATAAAATAAAACATAAATGGGTAGCTTTGGACTCAAAAGAAATTAAGAAAATAAATAAGAAAATAGATGCATGCAATGGTAAAAACTATGAAAAATAACCTAAATGATGCATGTAAACATGTTTGAAAATGCATGCATCAATGACCCAGATGGCATCGTGACGCTTCTATGTCTTTGGGAGACCCATAACAAAGTCCATTGTGATCACCTCCCACTTCCACTATGGTATGGGCAGTGGGTTCAATAACTGTGGTGGCTTTTGGTGCTCAATTTTAACATGTTTGCAGACCAAACACTTGGAAACGAACTCTACTACTTCTCTTCTCATGTCCCTCCATAAAAATGTCCTTTGCAGGTCCTTGAACATTTTGGTGGTTTTGGGATGGATAGCAAATTTTGACTTGTGACACTCAGTCAAAATTTCTTCCTTGAGCTCTTTATCTTCAGGCACCCATAACCTATCCCGGAACCTGATAGTCCTATCTTCGTCCATCCTGTAGTCTGGGTGCCCTTTCTCACATAGAGCCTTCATGTCCTTGTACTCTAGGTCTTCTTCCTGTGCTTTTGCTATCCGTGCCACTAGATCAAATTGAATGACATAGTGCATCATCAACTTTCCCTGAGTACTTTCTTCAATAAGAGTCCACCTGTAAACTCTTAGACGTGCCACTGACCCTTCTCATTTTCTGCTCAAGGCATCTGCTACAGAGTTGGCCTTCCCTAGATGATAAAGAATGTCAAATTCATAGTCTTTCAAAAACTCTAGCCATCGCCTCTGTTTCATGTTGATCTCTTTCTGAGTGAACACATATTTGAGACTTTTATGGTCAGTGAAAACTTCAAACTCTTTTCTATATAAGTAGTGCCTCCATATTTTCAGAGCAAACACTACTACTGCCAACTCCATATCATGAGTATGACAGTTCCTCTCATGTGGCTTGAGTTGCCTTGAGGCATAAGCCACCACTCTTCCGTGCTGCATCAATACACAATCCAACCTAGTTCCATTGGCATCACTGTACACTGTGTAGCCCCAAACTCCTATGGGAATTGTTAGCACTGGTGCAGTGGTCAATATGTTCTTTAGCTCCAAGAAGTTATCTTCACACTTTCCATGGCCAATTGAACTTCTCCAATTTCTTGGTCAGCTTGGTCATAGGAGCAACAATTTTTTAAAAGTCTTGGATAAACCTTCTGTGGTAGCCGGCTAATCCAAGGAAACTTCTGATATTTGTTATTATCTTTGGCCTTTCTCAATTAATAACAGCTTCTACCTTGCATGGGTCCAATGTGATCCCTTCTTTCGAGACTATGTCTCTTAAAAATATAACTTGCTCCAACCAGAATTCACACTTGCATATAACTGATGCTGCCTCAATGTCTCTAAAACTATCTGTAGGTGCTTTTGGACTTGAATAAATTAGGATGTCATGTATAAACACGATTACAAATGTGTGGAGATGGGGCTTGAAGATCCTATTCATCAAATCCATAAATGTTGTAGGAGTATTTGTTAGTCCAAAAGGCATAACAAATAATTCATAATGGCCATACCTAGACGTAAAGGACGTCTTTACAATGTCTTCATCAGCTACTCTGGGCTGATGGTACTCACTTCTCAAATCAATCTTTGAGACGACCGACGCCGTGGACAATTGTTAAAAAAGATGGCCAATTCTGGGCAATTGATACTTGTTCTTGATGGTCACTTTGTTCAGCATCCTGTAGTCTATGCACAATCTTAGTGACTCATCATTCTTCTTCACAAACAAGAGTGGTGCACCCCATGGGGGCACAGAATCCTCTGTCTAGCAGTTCCTGTAGTTGAGTCTTCAAATCCTTCATTTCTGCTGGTGCCATTCTATAGGGAGGTTTTGAGATAGGAGTCGTCCTTGGCATGAGGTCAATGTGAAAGTCATTCTCCCTTTTCAGAGGTAATCCTGGGAGCTCATTGAGGAATACATCGGAAAAGTCCATTACCACTTTAAATTCTTGTAGTGGCTTGGGTTATAAATCACTCTTGATAATACTTGCTAGAAATCCTTGGCAGTCCTTGTTTAATATCTCGGTTGCTTTCATCGAGGAAACCATCATATTCTTCTCTCTCGATGGAATTTCACAAAAAGTCACAGAACTACCATCTTTCTTGTCTATCTAAACCTTCTTTTCTCGGCATCTCAAGTAGGCATCATGGCAAGATAACTAGTACATGCCTAAAATAATATCGTAGTCTACCATAGATAGCACTACAAGGTCAGAAGAATAATTCACTCCTTCAATCCTCCCAAGTGGAGACCCTAAAATTTCATCCCCAAATGCCAAGGGCAATTAGATCATTCGGCTATGTTAACCTGTTCGCCATCACATAATCATAATAATATATGATTTCCTATTAATACAACGGAAGTATAAAACTATTAAATAAGATAAAAGAATCTTTCATTAAATGCGGAAGACTTCGTGAAAACATCAAAGTAGTGTTATAGAATTTAAAACATCACTAATAGAAATTAAAACATCTTTAAGCCATAGTCAAAACATGTCTTTAAAAACATAGTCAAAAGACTCTAGAGCATAATGACTCAACATTTTAGACCGTTGTGCAATCTTCCTCGTCCTGAGCTAAGCCGCCATCATCCATACATTAGTTACCTACATGGACCCAGGGTACAGATTTTCCTAATTAGAATATCTAAAGGCCATGCATGCGATGCTGTGAGGATACTACATGATATGCATCATCGTCTTCAAATAATATAAGATGGAACAATATGCATGTCATGCTCTTAACATATGATCTACACACCATTCATTCATATCATTTCTATCATCATACAATTATAAATTTGACGTGAACTTTATATGGATATGAATTTCTCGCACCAAAAGTAATTCTAGTCGTGTTTAAATTTTACTCTAGAGTTCACACAACTACAAGTGCACATGTCGAGTAGAAATTCTGAGTGTCGTAACTCTATTGATTTAGATTGGTTATCAATCTATCTATATCGCAAAAATTATCACAAAAGATTTAAGAAGAAATCAGATAAAACAAAAAAAAAGATTTATAGGAAAAACAAAGAGAGAATTAAAGGAAATTAGAATATAGGAGAATAGATTCCCTTGTGATGAAATCGTTGAAGCTATTTCATCTTAGTTCTCATCTATGAGTCAAATGATCTTTCGATCTTGCTGTGCAAATCAATTACTCTGTCTCTAAACTCGTCGATCTCACTTTGAGCTAAGAAAGCGATAACCGTTAAATATTAGACTAGGACTGACTGGTTAGTCGATCTCCCGTCCGAACCAAAAGAAAATGGTGATCTCTCGATCTTAAATTACCGATCCTTCTATCCTAATTTGAGCAATTAGAATGAATCTAACACCACTAGTCACTGTTATGAACTCTCGCCTCACAACAGATAAAACAATGGACCTCTGAGTCTCTAAAAATCAACAAACATCATATTACTAAAAACACTGCGAGTGAAAGCAATCAGTCCCTTCTCTCGAATGGAACCGGTTAATAACAAAAATAATTGATCTCTCGGCTTGATTGAAATTGGATGTAAATAATAAGGTTGCAATGTATCAAGCAAATAAAAACTAGGGGTTAGAAACACGGCATCAAAGAACTAAAATAGCAGCATCAACAAAGTATCATCACAAGAAAATCAGAATGCCTTTAGCTCGACATAGGTTTCGACAAAATCAATAATTCTCCCCTTGGCATTCCTGTTCATCTTCCTCCTTCCCTTCTTTTCTTCCTTTTGCCTCACTTCCTCCTTTTCTTTCTCCCTGTTAAAAATTCAAAATTTGAAAAGTAGTTAGTCTCTTTTTACTAGTTCAACTCCACTATCAATAATAGGTAAAAAGTGTTTCAAATATAATAAAATTTTATATCAATCTAGTGGATTTAACTTTAATAATTATGAGCAAAATAAGGTATGATCAAATTCTCTCAATATTACATTTTTGCTTATCCTCAAGCAATGTTCAAGACAAGAAGTTTAAATCTCCACCCTGCTTTCCAACTACTCTTTTGGCATTCAGACCTTGTATTCTTTGCTCAAGCGCCTTCTCTCTTTTCCACACACCCAGCTTTAATGAAGGTATTAGAAGCAAGACATTTTTAACTTCCTCCCAACTCAGCTCATAGTCATAGGAAAAATAAGATGGAGTGATAATAAGAATGCTAATGCTGAGTGCACTAGTGCAGTATGGGCTTTCTTTTGATTCTTATTTCTTTTCATTAATCCAGTATTCATGTGATTATCCATAGTGCGTTGTGTGATCTGTGTAACGGGTTTTTTTATCGGCACATCCTAGGGAAGTTGCTTTTAGGTTGCTAAGTATGAACCTCTATGGATCCAATCACCCAGAGTCACCCAGGTTCTGGAGTACACACTTTTTGTACCTTCTGGGACTACACAAGCCGTCTTTTCTTTGCTTTTAACTTTCACTTTTTCACTTTTACTAAGCTCGACACTACACTAAAATGGCAAGTATTAACATAATAATTAATAGACTTCTTATAAATAAGAGTTGAGCATGAGTAGGATTAGTCGTCAAGCTTTTAAGGCTTCATCATAGCCACTTTCTTCAAGCCATAACCCTACACTCAAAGCAATGAATTGGAGTCATGAAATGCTTCAAATTTTGTCAAGTTGATAGGGTGTTCTTGAACATAGTTTCAGAAAGTCACAAAAGAGGCCATAGCTATGGGGCAATAAAACATCTCTTACTTTACTGCTAGAAATGAAATGTTTCAATGTTGCTTCATGAAACAGTGAATTTATTCATTGCAATTGAGAGAAATGGAAAATATAAGGAGGAATGTAACAAGAAAGGAGTAGAAATGTACCATGTCTCCCTCTCCCCCAAGCTTAAAATTGACACTACCCTCAGAGTCGATCATGCCAGGAGAGGGGGGTTGTAGCTCAAGCAGGCGATCAGTGACTTGTTGTATGTCACTAAGGGTCGTGAGAACAAAATTTTGCAGCACTTCAATTCCTTAAATTTTTTCATGATGAGCGAGGCCTTGTTGTTCCAGGTTATGAAATTGGTCCTTTAATGCCTGGATGTCTTCATGTTGCCGAGCGGTGGCTTCTGCAAGTTTGGTCACTTGTTCCAAATAAGGTTGAATTTAGCAAAGGAGGTAAGAGGCAGGGATTGCAAGGCATCTGGTGTAGATGAAGAGGAAGAAGCAGCGACATGTCGTCTAATTGTTCTTGGGCCAGAGGAGCTCGCGCAGAAAGAGTGTAATCTATCGTTAGGGGAGGAAGCATTGGGATTGGCCGTGTGACTTGGATGGATTCGTTCATCCACCAGTTTCAGCCTTCTCAGATGGAAGATTGTTGGGGTTAGGCAGCTTGAACAGAGCTAAGGGGTCAGATTGTCGCCAAAAGTGCTGGCCATTAACCATAAGAAAGACTCTTTCTTGAGTTAGAAAGTCCAGATCGGGTAGAGTTGCTGGTATTGGGTTGGTGTCACCTAAGAAAACACAGTGTTCGGCAATTGGTGTGATACGATTTCCACAAAGAATCTGGTTACACTCGCGGGTGGATTTCTTGAGTATACTTTGCATGAGAAAGGATGCAAGGTTGACCTCTGTGTTAGATAGGAGACACTAGATAATGAAGAGCTCATCGGCAGAGACTAGGTCCATCTCATAATCATTCGGGCAGATTAAAACAGTATTGGTGAGGAGAATGTGAAGGTATCAAAAAATAAGGTTTTTAAGATGTTGGCCGACCAGTTGGAAGAGATTGTCGGTACGTCATCCTGTAAGTTGATACCAGGCCTCAAAGATGAGAAAAGCAGGTGGAGGGGTTTTGTGGCCTATGACGGATTTCGATGTGGTCAGGGACACCGTCGTCGTCAATGTTAGTGGAGAACACTATTTCGACGAACTCTACGACTACCTCTTTATAGAGATCTCAACATTTCATGAAGAAGGGCAGAAGGCGTGATCGGTGAAGAAGAGTTCTTATGTCGTCAAACAAATCAAGAGGCTCGAGGGTTGGAAAATCTAAGAACATGGTGGAGGAGAAATTTCTACACCTGGTATTCAGAACGCGTTGGGCTTCTTCACTATTTTTCGACTGTCGCATGTTTGAAGTTCATCGTAGGAGGCCATTCGGATGTAGACGGTGTCTGATGGATTCTGAAGAGTTGTTGGTGTCAGAGTCAGACGATGTCCGCGTACGCTTCATGTTGCGGCCGATTCTGCGATGCTTCAGGCTTAGGGCAATCGTTGGATGCGCCGAGAAGGGTAGAGGGATTAGGGATTGAAAAGTCATCGTGTGGGTGATGTACAGTGGATGTTAGGAAAAATAGTGGATTATGTGGAGAATCGAGGCGTCGCTAGCATGGTCGTGTGAGATTGAAAAAGATGGGCAGTTTGGTAGATATTTTTAACCTTGTGTGGGTACTGACGTGGCTGATGACCATTTATTTGGTTGGGTTGCCTCCCTATAGCGCCTTTTTTTAAAGTCATTGGCTCGACCTTGCGGCTTTAATTTTAGCGCTCCGGTTGCGGTTGCAAAACTTCCTTGAACATTTCTATGTCAGGATTATAGTGTTTCAACCTTTGTCCGTTGATTTTAAAAGTTTTTGAATTGTTGTTTTTTATGTCCACCGCTCCGTGAGGATATACTCTTTCAACTGTGAACGGTCCCGACCATCTAGTCCGCAGCTTTCCTAGAAAAAGTCATAATCAGGAGTTGAACAACATAACTTGGTCGCCTACCTTATGGTCCTTTTTTCAGTATGTGAATATCATACCATTTCTTTGCTCATTTTTTTGAAAAGCCGAGAATTGTTGTAAGCATCTAATCTCAATTCCTCTAACTCGTTGAGCTACAACAATCATCTGACAGAGGCTGCTTGAAAGTCGTAATTGAGTTCTTTGATCTCCTAGAACGCTTTGTGTTCTAATTCCACAGGTAGGTGGCAGTGCTTGCCATAAATCAACTTGAATGGTGTCTTTCCTATCAGTGTTTTGTATGCAGTTCGGTATGCCCATAATGCTTCATTGAGTTTCCTACTCCAATCTTTTCTTGTTATTGAGATTGTCTTCTCTAAGATCATTTTAATCTCTCTATTCGAAACTTTTGCTTGCCCATTGGTTTGAGGGTGATAAGCATGTAGAGACTCGATGCTCGACTCCATATTTAAGCAATAAGTTTTCAAGACTTCGTTCAATAAAATGTGAACCTCCATCACTGATGACCAACTTAGGGACCTCGAATCTTGGGAAGATAGTTTCTTTAAAGAGCTTAATAACCGACTTTGAGTCTGCTATGATTGTAGGAACTGCTTCAATTCATTTTGAGATGTAATCTACTGCCAGAAGTATGAACTTGTACCCGCATGAGGGCGGGAAGGGTCCCATGTAGTCGACTCCCCACACATCAAATATTTCTATTTCAAGTATAGGCTGTTGGGGTGCTTCATTTCTTCTGCTTATATTTCTAGTTCTTTGACAAGCATCATAGGACTTCACGAAATTGATTGCATCCTTGAATATAGTAGGCTAGTAGAAACCAGTTTGAAGAACTTTAGAGGCTGTCTTCTGATATCCTCCATTACCGCCATAAGGAGATGAATGGCACACTCGTAGTATGGAAAATTTTTGTATGCAGTTCGGTATGCCCATAATGCTTCATTGAGTTTCCTACTCCAATCTTTTCTTGTTATTGAGATTGTCTTCTCTAAGATCATTTTAATCTCTCTATTCGAAACTTTTGCTTGCCCATTGGTTTGAGGGTGATAAGCATGTAGAGACTCGATGCTCGACTCCATATTTAAGCAATAAGTTTTCAAGACTTCGTTCAATAAAATGTGAACCTCCATCACTGATGACCAACTTAGGGACCTCGAATCTTGGGAAGATAGTTTCTTTAAAGAGCTTAATAACCGACTTTGAGTCTGCTATGATTGTAGGAACTGCTTCAATTCATTTTGAGATGTAATCTACTGCCAGAAGTATGAACTTGTACCCGCATGAGGGCGGGAAGGGTCCCATGTAGTCGACTCCCCACACATCAAATATTTCTATTTCAAGTATAGGCTGTTGGGGTGCTTCATTTCTTCTGCTTATATTTCTAGTTCTTTGACAAGCATCATAGGACTTCACGAAATTGATTGCATCCTTGAATATAGTAGGCTAGTAGAAACCAGTTTGAAGAACTTTAGAGGCTGTCTTCTGATATCCTCCATTACCGCCATAAGGAGATGAATGGCACACTCGTAGTATGGAAAATTTTTGTATGCAGTTCGGTATGCCCATAATGCTTCATTGAGTTTCCTACTCCAATCTTTTCTTGTTATTGAGATTGTCTTCTCTAAGATCATTTTAATCTCTCTATTC
The DNA here is from genome assembly GCA_030549335.1 of Pontederia crassipes. NCBI lineage: Eukaryota > Viridiplantae > Streptophyta > Magnoliopsida > Commelinales > Pontederiaceae > Pontederia > Pontederia crassipes. The sequence continues at coordinate 577,630 of CM060198.1, read as the reverse complement.
GAAACTTTTGCTTGCCCATTGGTTTGAGGGTGATAAGCATGTAGAGACTCGATGCTCGACTCCATATTTAAGCAATAAGTTTTCAAGACTTCGTTCAATAAAATGTGAACCTCCATCACTGATGACCAACTTAGGGACCTCGAATCTTGGGAAGATAGTTTCTTTAAAGAGCTTAATAACCGACTTTGAGTCTGCTATGATTGTAGGAACTGCTTCAATTCATTTTGAGATGTAATCTACTGCCAGAAGTATGAACTTGTACCCGCATGAGGGCGGGAAGGGTCCCATGTAGTCGACTCCCCACACATCAAATATTTCTATTTCAAGTATAGGCTGTTGGGGTGCTTCATTTCTTCTGCTTATATTTCTAGTTCTTTGACAAGCATCATAGGACTTCACGAAATTGATTGCATCCTTGAATATAGTAGGCTAGTAGAAACCAGTTTGAAGAACTTTAGAGGCTGTCTTCTGATATCCTCCATTACCGCCATAAGGAGATGAATGGCACACTCGTAGTATGGAAAATTGTTCTTCCTCTGGTATACACCTTCGATATATTCCATCAGCACATTTTGTAAAAAGAAATGGCTCATTCCAAAAATAGTGTTTGATGTTAGAAAAGAATTTCTTCTTTTGTTGATAAGATAAATCAGGTCGTAAGACTCCTGAATCTAAGTAGTTGGCATAGTCTGCGAACCATGGAAATTGTGCTTTCTGAATTGAAAATAATTGGTCATCACGGAAGGAATCATTAATAGCTCTATAATTGCCAGGATTATTTTCCTACTCTGAAAGTTGGAGCCGAGAGAGGTGATCAGCTACTTGATTTTCTGCTCCCTTTTGGTCTTTGATTTCTAGATCGAATTCTTGTAGCAGAAGGATCCACCTAATCAGTCTAGGTTTGGCATTTTTTTAGAAATCAAGTATCGGATGGCTTGATGGTCAATGTATACGATGACCTTAGAGCCGACTAAGTAGGATTTGAATTTGTCCATTGCAAACACAATTGCTAGAAATTCCTTTTCTGTTGTGGCATAATTGATCTGTGTTTCGTCTAAAGTTCTACTAGCATCGTAGATCGTGTGTTGCTTCTTGTCTTTCCTTTATCCTAATACTGCTCCAATAGCTTGATCACTGGCATCGCACATGATTTCAAAGGGCAGAGACCAATCTGGCGGTTGGATGATTGGGGCTGTCGTGAAAGCTCTTTTCAGAGTGTTAAAGCTTTTAGATAATCCTCATCAAATATAAATTCTGCTTCTTTAGATAAGAGTTGTGTTAACGGCCTCGCAATGAGGGAAAAGTCTTTGATGATTCTTTGATAAAATCCAGCATGACCAAGTAAACTTATGATTCCTTTGATGTTAGTAGTTGAGTGCAATTTTTTAATAACTTATGTCTTAGTTTTATCACTTCAATGCCCTTGCTTGAAATAATGTGTCCTAAGACTACGCCTTCTTGTACCATAAAATGACATTTCTCTCAATTCAACACTAAGTTAGATTCAGCGCATCTCTGTAGTACCTTGTAGAGGTTGTGCAAGCAAACTTCGAAAGTGGTGCCATACACTGAGAAATCATCTATGAAAACTTTCATTATGTCTTCGATATAGTCAGAAAAAATTGACATCATGCATCTTTGAAAGCTTGCTGGAGCATTGCATAGCCCAAATGACATTCTTCTGTATGCAAAGGTTCCATACGGATATGTAAAGGTGGTCTTTTCCTGATCATCTAGGTTGGTGAATAGGGATCTGATGAAATCCAAAAAATTCGTCTAGATAGTAGAAATAGGAGGGATTCGCCAGTCTTTCTAGCATCTAATCAAAGAAAGATAGGGAAAAGTGGTCCTTTCGGGTGGCTTTGTTTAACTTCCTGAAATCAATACACATCCTCCATCCTATGATAGTTCGTGTGGAGATGAGCTTATTTGAGTCTATCTTTATTACGGTCATTCTACCCTTTTTTGGCACGACCTGTATGGGGCTCACCCATTGACTGTCTGATATGGGATAGATGATTTTGGCATCTAAAAGTTTAATCACTTCATTTTTTTACTACTTCTTTTATTGTTGGATTAAGCCTTCTTTGTCCTTCAACAGATGGTTTGAAATCATTTTCCATGTGAATTCGATGCATGCAAATACAAGGATTGATTCCTTAGAGATCATCCTATAGCCAATAACATGCTTGTAGGCTTTTAGCTTGTCTAATAGCTGTTGAACTTGACTGGATTTTAAGTTCGCGCTGACAATCATTGGATAGGTGAAGTCTTCTCCTCAAAACTCATATATGAGATTTTGAGGAAGTTTCTTCAACTCCGGTTTCAATGGTTTCTTCGAGCTAGATTGTTGCACGAGCTTAATAGGTTGATTCTCCTATGAGTTGTCTGGATATTGTATCTGACTTGGGAGCATATGACTTGTAAGAATCTTAGATTCATCTTCTTCTGTCCATAATGATGATTCTTAAGCTTCGAGAGATACTTCTAAAGGATCAAAGATACGAATAATTGATGCTACCTTCTAGATTAGGGGATCTACTTGCTCAGGTTGGAGGTGATAATCATCCATGTCCGGATAGTTGATAATTTGATTCAATCGAAATTCCACCGTATCATCACCTATTTGAAAAGTAAGTGATCACTTGCTGATCACTATATGATTCTAACCCATTTTAGATGAAATTCATACATATGGAGTCCCACTTTTACCTATTTTTGGGCCAATTATAGTTGGAATGCAAACATTGTGATAACTAGTTGATATTCCTCATTTCATACTTAATTCCATGTGCATAGAGGTTCTGAAATGCCAAAATCCATTAATATTTAAATTCTATGCCAAGTTATCATTTTGAGGACAAGTTATCATTCCTAAGTGTCAAGTTATCATTATTTTAAATGAACTTATTTTCAATGGTTTTCTTGCCCTAAATCCATCATTATCATGTATAAATCATATTTGGATAGTCACATCTCAACTTGTGCAAAGTTTTAAGTCCATTTGAACAAGTTATCATTTTTCAAGTGCCAAGTTATCGTTAAAGGTAAATTCTATCATTTCGACATGCAAAACCATTAATTCTGCACAAGGACCTTAAGCAATCATCTTATTATTGTTCTAACTCATTGCTGGTCAAATTTCATCACATTTGGATAATCAAAACTCAAGTTATGACAAGTTATCATTTTTAAGTCATATAAGTTATCGTTTTTGGGGCACTCAAGTTATCACTTTTAGGAATCTCATTCATATTTGATTTCTGACCTCACTCACTTGTCACTCTAATCAATTTGATGCCTGAAATGCTTTGAACCACCCATATTAGGACATTTTCCAAGATTTTCATAAAGTTATCATTCCGGGCCCCTTAATTCATTAATTTTGATACAAGTTTTCATTCCTGCACAATACCTAATACCATTTGATATCTGAGCTAGCAACTATCATTATCCTAATCCTTATTTGTCAAAATACCATTCAAGGGCTTTGATGCTTGCTGTTTGGGGATTTGTAGCAGGGAGAAAGGTGGCCAAAAAGTGGAAAAAGTAGGGGGGACCATCTACTTTTTCCTGCACCAAAAAGGAATCTGCAGCTGGAATTTCAGAGGGGTGGACAGGTGGCTGCAATCAGGAGGATTAGAACATTTAGATGTTGATCAAAGGGTGAAAAGGAGTGATATATAAGCTGGATTTTTCTGGAGGAGAGGAAGGCTGGTCATTGAAGGGTTTGAAGGCAAGCAAGGCTGGATTGATTCTGGTGGAGGAGCTGCTGGCCAGGAAGCTTCAAAGAACCATGAATTGTATCTGTTTCTTATCCCATTTGATGTCAAATCTTGTAAATATGAGGAGCTAAACTCCATTTCTTCTAGGATAGGGTAGTAGTTTAGATTAGTTTTGGATGGATATGGACTGTTTTATAATTCCTGCACTGAATCATTTGCTGATTTTCAGATTTCAGAATTTTCTAATGTTAGTTCTTGCCATTGTTGGATCCTATTGTAATCTATAGCTGAGAAGTTATCATTTGATCTATCCCTAGTTCAGAAATGGATTAGAAATCAATGTCAAGTTCTTTATTCCAATTTAATTGAAGTGCTGATTTCTGAAATTTAGATTTCTGGTTTCTGTTTTTCTGAATTTCCTGAACCAGAATTCCTGGACCTTTGAATCTGTTTGCCATTGTGGATTTGATTAATAGAGCAACTAGAAGGTTGATATTGTCCCAAATCTTGATCAGAAATGAATCAAGATTGTTTGGCATTCTTTATGATTCAAATCTGTTTATTGTTCATAATCTGATTTTTAAAAATTGAATTCTGATTTCCTGATTCCTGAATTTTCTGATTTCTGAGGATATCAGAATCTGTTCTTCATTTCTAACTTAGTTAATTGAGTCCTTGGGATGTTGGTATTGTCCCTATCTTATTCAGAAATGAATCAAGATTGTTTGGGCAATCATTTGACTCAAAACCAGAATTTTCCATTGATTTTTTAATAGAAATCAGAATTCTAATTTTTCTGATTCCTAATTGGAATCTGATTTTATCAATTGAGTCCCCTGAATCATTCCCTTCACTGATAAGTGAACTTTAGGGATGTCTTGTAATCCAGAGATGGGTCAAGAATCAATTGGTAAGTCAGGTTTCCATTGGTTTAAAATTCTGATTTCTAAATTATTGAGTTGCTGATTTTTTTGGTTTCCTGAATTCCTAAAGTCTGAAAATCTGATTTCTTGGGCTTTGGATCTGATTGTCATCAAGGATTGGATTAATTGAATAGTTGAGAGGCTAATATATGCCCTGATCTTATTCAGAAATGAATCAAGATCATTGACAATTCAGAATTCAAATCTGATTTTTTTCCAAAATCTGATTTCTTAGTTTGATTCTAAATTCTATTTTCTGGTTGTTTGGAATCTGATTTGCCAATTGTTAATCCCTATTTTATTCAAATCACTGAGAGATGTACTCTAGGAATCCCTTGTAATCCAGAGATGAGTCAAGGGGCATTTGGCAAACTTGAATTCCATCAATCCACATTGCTGATTTTTTCAGAAATGCTGATTTCTATTTTCTCATTTAATTAACTTCTGATTTCCATTGTCAACCCTCATATTAATCCACTACTGAGAGGTAGTCTTAAGGGCTTCTTTGAGATCCAGAGATGAGCCAAGGAGCAATGGGAATTATGAACTCATGTGGCCATATGGTTTGCATTTCCAATTGAGTGTGTTTGTGTGGATTCCAATTTATTTTACAACCGAGAGGTTGACTTTGAATCCCCCTTGAATTCAGAGATGAATCATGGAACACAAGCACCATTATTGAGTATATTTTATCCTGGTTTGGTTGATTGGAATGATTCCATCTTTTTATGATTGCAAATGCAAGTTATCATTCCAAACTTCCTTGAATTGCAAAAAATCAGCATTGAATCTTTCTTTTGAGCCCAATGATAACTTGATTTTCAGTGAGGACCCTCTTTTGATTCAACCTAGCTAACAATTATATAATCATATATTGCTTAGTTAGAAGCCAATTGAGCTGTGGGAACAGCCATTTTCAAGTTGAATCAAAAGTTGGACATTTAGTGATAACTTGTTCCATTCCATCCTTAATTAATTTAGATGAACCCCAAATCCTAGAAGAACCTTCCTCATAGATAGTTAAACCTTTTTAGACTTCATTCTAGCATTTATAATTCAGTTTTGATAAATTTCCAAAACCCAAAAATCTGTTATCATTTCACTTTCCATAAAAAAAAATCTGTTTTCACTATTCATTAAAAATCTGTTTTTAGCCACTTAAGTAGAACTAATCTAGATTGTTTTAGGGTGTCTTAGACTTCAAATTCTTGTGGATATGACAACCTGAGTCTACTACAACTTACCTGTGCACTTGCAGCTAGTGAGTTGGGGGACCAAAAAAAATGAAAAATTGACCTTTTCTTTAATTTAGCAAGTTATCACTAGAAAACCCAAATATCACTATCAGTAAGATGACCTTGTTTGACGTATATTACTGCTCCTGCAGTAGCTAGAAACGATCTTCCTAAAAGAATGGGAGTTTGATTGTCTTCATCCATATCTAGGACTATGAAGTCAGCTAGTATGTAGAAATTTTCTACTTTAATTGGTATGTCTTCCAAAATTCCTTGTGGCATTTTTATGGATCGATCCGCCAATTAGAGAGACATATTAGTGAGCTTAATATCGCCCATTTAAAATTTCCTACATAATGAAAGAGGAATGACACTTACAGAAGCACCTAAATCGCATAAAGCCCTTTGTATCCTTCTGTTTCCAATTTCACATGGCATAGAGAAACACCCAGGGTCCATGAGTTTCGAAGGTAGTTTGTTTTGAATTACAGCACTTGCTTCAACAGTTAGTGCAACGGTTTCATTTTGTTGTATCCTTCTTTTCTTTGATAAGATATCTTTGAAAAATTTTGCATAGGCATGCTTCTCTTGTATGGCTTCGACGAAGGGTACATTAATATAGAGCTTCTTTAGCATTTCAACGAACTTGCCGAACTGCTGATCTTGTCTGAATTTCTCAAGAGCTTTAGGGAATGGTACCCTATTAGAATAGCCAGGAGATCCTTTTGAAGTATGTCGCTTGACTTCATTCTGCTCCTTTAGCTTAGCTTCTGGTTGAACTGCTTTATCTCGTTCTGAAGCTTCTATGTTTTTCGGTGTCACGACTTCTAATTTTGTTCTCTTAGTATTTTCAATTATTTTCCTACTTCTCAAGATTACAGCTTGAACTTGTTCTTTCGGGTTCTTCTCTGGTTGTCCAAGTAGAATTCCCGGTTGTCTTGAAGATGATGCTGCTTGTTGGGCTATCTATGTTTCAACATCTTGTTATGAATGAAGAGGCTTTCGATTTTTTCAAACATCTTTTGCATCAGGGTATCTTATTTTGGCATGTACTTTTCCATCATTGATTCAAGCTTACTCATAGAAGATGGTCCTGATCAGGCGAAGAGTTTTGAGGTTGTGTTCTTTGATTGAATATGTTTTGCCAGGCAGAAACTTGGGCTTGCTGATGGTTATCTCTATACAAAAACTACGGGTTATTTTCCCATCCAGGATTAAAAGTGTTGGAGTACTGATAATTATTAGAAGGACCTATCATGTTTGCCTGATGTTGATGTCCTTGTTGCTTCAGTAGTTCAAAGTGTATAAAAATATGATCGGATGAACCACATATTTCACAGCATCTGGTTATCATATTAACAATAGGGGTAGCTTCATTAAGTCCTAGTCTACTGATTGCCTTCTGAACAATATATTCTACCTTAGAAGAGAAATCTTCACCATCCAGTCGTGTTTAAGTGAAAGCAATTGGCTCGTCGGACCTTGAGTGAGCTAAGAAATGTTGATTCCTTGTTATTATTCTATAAGTTGGTGTGCTTCATCTACATTTTTCTTTATAAACACACCATCATCAGCAGCATTGTCGAGTGCCATCTTTGAAGCATAATTAAGTCCATTATGAAAGGATTAGACTAAAATCCATTTGCTCAAACCGTGATGGGGGCACAATCTAGCAATGTCTTAAACCTTTGCCAAGCTTCATACAATGTTTCATGATCTTATGGTTGAGGTTGTTCTTGTTGTTGAGCCATCATCTCTGCTCCTAAATCAGAATTCAGTTCGATTTCTATTGATTGAGTCCTACTTCTTACTTCAGTCAGAGGTGTTCTATTCTTATATTCTTGCACTCTTTTTTTGAAAGTTCGATTGATTTCAAGGTCTAATTCAAGTAATTATCTACGAGTAGTTCTAGGCATATACTAGTCCCTGAAATCAAAGGATTAAAAAGAATTCAACAATGAATATTAAGAGATTAGATAACAAAAGATATAAATAAAGAGCAATTATCTAAATCCTTGGCAACGGCGCCAAAAACTTGACGTGAACTTTATGTGGATATGAATTTCTCGCACCAAAAGCAATTCTAGTCGTGTTTAAATTTTATTCTAGAGTTCACACAACTGCAAGTGCACAGGTCGAGTAGAAATCCCGAGTGTCATAAGCCCTTTGATTTAGATCGATTATCAATCTATTTATATCTCAAAAATTATCACAAAAGATTTAAAAAGAAATCAGATAAAACAAAACAACGATTTAAAGGAAAAACAAAGAGAGAATTAAAGGAAATTAGAATATAGGAGAATATATTCACATGTGATGAACTCGTTGAAGCTATTTCATCTTAGTTCTCATCTATGAGTCAAATGATCTTTCGATCTTGCTGTGCGAATCAATTACTCTGTCTCTAAACTCGCCGATCTCTCTTTGAGCTAACAAAGTAATAGCCGTTAAATATTAGACTAGGACTGACTGGTTAGTCGATCTCCCATCCGAACCAAAAGAAAAGGGTGATCTCTCAATCTTAAATTACCAATCCTTCTATCCTAATCCGGGCAATTAGAATGAATCTAACACCACTAGTCACTATTATGAACTCTCGCCTCACAATAGATAAAACAATGAACCTCTCAGTCTCTAAAAATCAACAAACATCATATTACTGAAAACACTGCGAGTGAAAGCAATCAGTCCCTTCTCTCGAATGGAACCGGTTAATAAAAAAAATAATAGATTTCTCGACCTGATTGAAATTGGATGCAAATAATAAGGTTGTAATGTATCAAGCAAATAAAAACTAGGGGTTAGAAACACGACATCAGAGAACTAGAATAGCAGCATCAATAAGGTATCATCACGAGGAAATCAGAATGCCTTTAGCTCGACATAGGTTTCGACAAAATCAATAATTCTCCCCTTGGCATTCCTGTTCTTCTTCCTCCTTCCCTTCTTTTCTTCCTTTTGCCTCCCTTCATCCTTTTCTTTCTCCCTGTTAAGAATTCAAAATTTGAAAAGTAGTTAGTCCCCTTTTTACTAGTTCAATTCCACTACCAATAATAGGTAAAAAGTGTTTCAAATATAATAAATTTTTATATCGATATAGTGGATTTAACTTTAGTAATTATGAGCAAAATAAGGGATGATCAAAATTTTAGCATGAGAGACATGTAATCACTATCATCATACATTTAGTATGGCATTCATAATAATCATCCATTCAATTCATAAGCATATAAGTGAAGTGCACTTACCATAACCATTGCCTTCATAACTTTCCTCAGAGTTGCTTCATAACCCTTTTGGACTTTCACTTGCATGGGACATCATTTCATTCGATCGATCATTGACCCTTTCCATTAACATTATATCTTTCGATATTTGTAATTTATATCGTTGCCCTCTCAATAGGCTAGTTAGGCCTCGGAGACAATGCTCCCCTCTTGCCCTAAGGTGACATCAGAATACACACACCGTTGCCAATGTGTGTAATGATCATTCTAGATTCTCGCCAGAGGGCGATGTCAGAATGACACATCGTTGTTGATATGTGTAACGATCATTCCGGGTAAAATCCGATAAAAGGCTATAGATGGTCGACATGTAACATCATCAACAACTGAGTTTATTATGCATTTCAATCAACAAATAATTATGTCGCTCAATCTTCATATTTTAGCCCAATTACAGGGCAACATGCATATACGTATATATAGGTGTTTATACATTCAACAAACATCAATACATACTATTAATACTTTGAAAAAAATATTTAAAATATCATATACTATCTCTAATGTCGGTCACGGCCATGAAACAGGTTGTCATGGCCATGACAGCACCCTGAAAAGACTGCCTTTCGGTCACGGTCGTGCCAACACCTTATCACGGTCGTGCCATGATTTGTCACGGTCGTGACATTATCTGTCATGGGTGTGATGGATTGCATCATGGTCATGGCCATGATACAACTTTGGAGTTCCGTCGTCCAATCTGATTTTTCATGATTTTTTATCCAAATTTGGAAAAAAATGATGTATAACCTAATGAATCATTGTAGCCATATTTTCGATTAAAACATAAGAACATTATTAAAACAATATTAAAGGGCAACAATAAACATATTAAAACATTCGATTTCAAAGACTAGTGTTCATCCACAAATCTTGAACAATAAGAACATATGAACCCTAACTATTAGAATCTCATTATAAAACTTGTACATGGCATAGATCAAATCATGAAAACCTACACATGGATAGATTTAATGATTTCCATGAACAAGAATTCCTCAATAACAATCCTAGGAGTCATTTGATGCATTACCGGTTTAATTAACTGGTAGTTTAGATCACCACTTAAATAGATTATCACTATTTAAATTACCGGTAATATCACATTATAATTTTTTGCAAGCATTGATAATATAAATCATGGCTAAAATAGTTAGAGAGCAAATTACCAAAATATCCCCAAAAATTATTTTACACGTTCATCATATAGTATCCTAAGTAAATAAAGAAAAAAATAGAAAAGTGAATATAAATAAAACAAGATGAATAAAAAATAAAAGTTATTTATAAAAGATTCAAATAATAAAAGAGATACAGTTAAATGATATATATTTAATAATAAAATATTAAAATTAAAAAATTTTATGGAATGGATTTTTTTGTCAAAATGCATGTCAAGTAACTGGTAATCTGGAAAGCCTCCTTCCATGCTTGCTATCTAAATTACTAGTGATGTGGTAATTAAGATTACTAGAGTAATTAAAATTATCGGTAATCAGTGACAGCCAAACGAGATAATGTGGTGGGTCCTGAGAATTTTAAATAAAATAATCGATAATCTATCTGAATTACCTCATACCAAATGGCCCAGAGAAGAGGGTGTCTTCTTGCTCTCAATCCATTGCAAGAAGAATATTGAAAGAGAAGATGAGTTTTTGGATCCCCTTTGCATACCTTTCTTTTAGCTCCTCCTTGTTCCTCACTATCTTCTTCCTCAAGCCCTAGCCATCAAGTTGTAGCGAAAAGAGGTAAACAGAATGAAAAGAGAACTTTATATAGGGGATATCATGAGGGATTGGACAAAAAGTTCAAATTGTTCCTGATTATAATCTAGGGTATTACATTCCACATTTGAGATTCGTCATATGAAAACAGTTAAAGAAACTTATAAAATAAATGATATGAAATTGATTCGGTCGATTCATTCATTAACACATATTACACGTAAAATATTTGTATATTTTTAATATTATATTTAAGTCTGATAATTTCATAATATATATAACTTTAATTTATCTATATTATCTATCTATATTAAGCATGTCGATTTTGATGAAATCACACATTAGAATCAAATAAAATAAAAAATTTTGTAATTATTTTATATAACATCTTGGTCTATATTATAAAGATAAATTGTGAAATGCGACATTTTTACTGTCACAAAGAAAATGAATTAAATAAAATAAAAACTAAATAAGAGACATTGTTAAAATATCAAAAAGAGGGAATTTGCTTAATCATCAGATATAATATTTTAAAAATTAAGATAGATATTAATTACTTAGAAGGAGAAGTCAAATGTCATGTTCCTATACCAAAAATTAGGGTATATTATACGGATCGTTCCTCAACTTTAAATGCAATAATAATTCAGTCCCCCAACTTTAATTTGTAGCTGTAATGTTCTTAACCTTTAATTCTTTTACACGCATCGTCCTTCTGACCAATGATAATAAGTTATTCGGTTACATAGCTGATGTGACACAATAAAAAAAGCTATAAAAAATAATAAAAAATGGCACGGCATGGAAGAAGAGCTCACCAACACGCGAGCTTGCCCGAGGTGGGGGCCGCTACCCGCTCTTCTTCCTTGCCTCACCCTCACGAGGAAGAAGAGGGGGGCAGTGCGAGCTCGCCTCCTACCATTTTTTATTATGTTTTTTTTATTAATATTCATAATTTTTAAATTTTTATTGTGTTATGTCAGTAATGTAACCCGAAAACGGGCTATGAAGTTGCAGAGATATGCATGAGTGCATTGATAAAAAATGGAATTAGAAGATATATATTATATTATCTTGTATTATAACTTTTTGACATAGCATAAATTTATGATTGAGTAGAAATTATATTATATTATATTATGAATGGACAAAGTTTATGACATAAGTTTATATTATAAGTTCCCATTCTAAACTACTTTGCCTGTAATAATTATAAAATATAGTTACTATATAGGTACATATATATAATACGATCATAGAGTTATTATATATATAATGACTATATTTTATAATCATAATTATTTAATATTTTTAATTTTTAATTAATATTAACACTTATCAAAATATAGTTATGTCAAATGTCAATTTCTCTTTACAAACTTATTTTTAATGTAGTACAGATTTATATTTATTGAATGCATATTAATTATAAAAAAATTAAATTGAATCGTAGAAATTTAAAGGTTTGATTGAGAGTTTAAAAATATCATTTCTCCATATAATTATTTTTTGCATTTAAAAAAAGAATAATAGAAATGCATATGCGGAAGCAAAAGGTAAATTTATATGCAATTGACCAAGTCAATTGGTTTATTTTATATTTACAATTTGATCAAAATATTGGATGATAAATAAATAGATATTTTTTTACACAAGATACATTTGTATTGCGGAAATTGCACGCACATTCTATTTTCTCAAAAAGCAAAAATTCTTTTGTTTATTATTTAATAAATATATAAGTAATTACTTTTCTTTACTATATATAGCTTTATGCCCCTATTATATAAAGTGGAAATCCTGTTCTAATTATTTAATTTTTTTTTTTTGTATATCAAACAAGCTGATCAGAATGTGTCATCTTCTACTTGCAGTCATCAGTATCTGGAAAGGCCTCTTGAAGATTTTAAGAGCAAGTAAGTGGTCATAAAAAAATAATTATTAAGCGTTTTTCACCTCGAGCATTTATTATTGATTCCTTAGTTAAGTTTTCTTGGACGAGAATTTATATTTACATGTATGGTATACTGACTTTTGATCATCTCAAATATATACAAAAATCCTCATCAAGGTAAGAAACAAATATTCGGTCATGTAGAAACAAATGTTGCGTATAAACACATTGACATCTTTTTTCTTTTTCTTTTTTTCTTTTTACGAATCAACATGCTTTCATTTTTATTCTCATATGTATTAGTTAAATTCTGCCTCTACTTTTTCGAGTTTTAAAAAGGATAATTAGTTATACGAACAAATGAGAAATGGATAAACTTATCATTTTTTGTTTGACATAAAGAAATATTCATATGCTTAACACATATATAGAAAGAAAATCAAAAATAAAAAATTGAGACGAATTCACATGCAGTATTTATGAAACATTGATAATTTGCATTTGTGACCTTAGTTTTTCCATATAAATTAATCGAATAAGTCGTGATGCATTGAATTCAATTCCTAGATCAAGATGTCTTGAATTGAATTCTCATAAAATTTATTTTATATTTCTTTTTATTTCAAAGTTATATTTAATTTCTTTGCCTTGCCTGTTTTTCTAATGGAAAAAAATATAAGTATTTATTGTTCAGATATATAAATAATGAATAATTGATTTAATTAATAGGATGCTCGAAGATAGAGTACTTGTGTTCCCTCAAGGAGAAGCATAATGGCTACATGAAGCTCATCGCGTTCATTGCTAGAAATTCCTCCTACTGGGAGTTCCTTCAATTCGGGGGAATGCTGCAGTCCACATACTATGACGAGGAGACAGCCAAGAAACCGTCGCAGAATTTCTGGAAGTGGAACGAGTCGCCGCTGACCCGGGGCATAAAGATGGGTATCTACGAGTTCGTGGAGCAGATTCTGAAGGTGTGCCCAGCGTCCTCGTTCGTCCTCGACCTGGACAACCACAACATTCTGCAAGTTGCCATCGAGAAAGGCCAAGAGAGAATCGTCGACCTCATCGAGTCGTTGGCCCACGCCGACAATCCAGTTCTGCCGTCGTCCTGGCTGTCGTCCGTGGTCAATAGAGACGGGAGTAACATGGGTCACTTTCACTATAAGAAAATTGCCTTTTACCGACGGTCCTAATCGTCGGTAAATTTGCCAGATCCGTCGGAAATTACGATTTTCGACGGTTCTTTCGACGGACAATGATCGTGTGAAAAAGGCTCGTCGCAAATTTTTTGCAACGGTTTCTTCTGAACCGTCGGTATTACAGACGATCTAGCTAGCGGGCGCGGCAGTCGAACGTTAAATATCGTCGGTGCGAACCGTCAATATTATCGACGGGCAGGACCGCCGATATATATCGACGGTTTGAACCGACAATAGTATTGACGGTTCGAGCCGTCGATATTTATCGGCGGCTTAAACCGTCGGCAGTATCGGCGGTTCGTGCCGTCGATATCTATCGGCGGCTTGAACCGTGGAAACTATCGACGGTTTTAACCGTCGATATATATCAGCGGCTTGAACCGTCGATTTTATCGACGGTTAAAACCGTCGACAATCTAGTATCGACGGCTTTTACTCGTGGGCTACGACCGTCGATAATTGTGTACCGACGGATATAACCGTCGGTAAGTATCGAAAAAATCCGCTGAAAATTGCAATATTTCAGCTGTTTCCGACGGTCAGGACCGTCGGAAACGTAAAAAAATTTAAAAAAAATAATGAATTCACAGATAATTCTCAGATAATACAATACATTTGATAGTTCAATTGAACGGCACAGATTGAAATATAATCCATCACAGATTGAAATATCGTAATTCACATATAAAGCACATCACATCACATCACAGATAGTTCAATTCGGCATAAGGGTATCCAAACATGAAACATAATCCATAATTCACAGATTCAATAACGTCAACCATAGTGGAACGAGATAATGGAACGGCGTGCTTAATTCACAAATTGAATGGCATAACGTCTTCGTCACGACGAAGAGCTGAAGTTCAATTCGCATATCATCTTCGTCGCAAAACATCACTGCACAAAATTGAAAATAGAGTAAAAGTTATAACATATAAAATGCAAAAAAAACATGAATTCAGTTTTGAAGATAAGTAATCACAATCTAATTGAATCTAAAATCTAAAATATAAAAACATTATTTCAATTTAACATCAACATAATTTGATAAATAATTGATTGAGCATCTTCAAAATTGATAAATCTAGAAGATGCGTAAACTAACAAGCTAACGCCGAATCTCAAAATCGAGCAAAATCGAGCGTAAACTAACAAGTTTATACTAAGTACTGACATTTACATGATCCAACTGTCTGCACTCCATTTTCGGTGAAAACTTTGAAAGTCTACAGATCTAACTGAAAGGGATGAAGAGTAAAATCTAAGTTAGTGTCAAAGTGCATATGAATCTAATGAGTACAATGATGCATCAGATTAAAGCAAATTCCAAAAATAATTATGTACTATATATGAATCTACCTTGGCGTCATCGTCATTCAATTTGCCACGCATCATTTTCTTCATTTCATCCCTGTTACGACGTTCACGTTCTTCGAATTCCTGTCTGACCTCTTCCCTAATCTTGATGGTCACCTGATCCACAATTTCTTGCATAGTAGAAGGAGATGAACCTGAAGTACTTCGTCGACCATATCCAATATCTGTGTCACTCACAGAAGATCCAAGTCCGTAAATGTGACTCTTCTTCACGCCGACGTGGTCCGTCCAAAGTTGTCTTGGGGTCAACGATGTGGTCCCCTCCTGCGTGGCTTGCGTAATATGATCAACTTCTTTTGTTTTATAAGACTCCTGAAATATAAAAAAAATAATTAACTACAAACGACGACTGGGTGATCGACTTCAAAGTTTTGTTAATTAATTATTAACTTGCAATTTAGAAAAAAGTAAAGGCACAAAAATTTACATACATATGTCTCCCGAGCATAACTCGAGACCCATTCTTCGTTCTTCTTCTGATGGGTTCGGAGAAATATTTCGTCCTGAGTCAGTGGTCTACCCGTCTCTTTCTCCTGCAATGAGATAATATTTTAAAATTTGCAAATTACTTACCATTTTCTTAAAGTATAATATTTCGTCCTGAGTTCGGAGAAAGACCTTACCATTTTCTTAGCAATCGTGCTCGTGGATAGACATCCGCCCGAATGCAAGCACGCTCCCTGGTCGGACTCTCGACTGGTTTTTGCTTTTTCGCATTTCACTTTGTACTCCTCGGTGGACCACTTTCCTAGCAAATCGATCCAAACGGCCTCGGGGATCCAATTGGATCGTTCTCCGTCAGCTCGAGCTTCAGAAAGCATCGCGGACAATCTCTTTGAGCACCGAGAGTTAAAAGCCTTCCACATTTTTTCCGTATGCTCGGGCTCCCACCACACATCAGCCTGTAAGTGTTTAAAAATAATTAATGTGCATGACGAAGAAAAATATTAATGATGATGTTGGCTTCTAATGATACTTGAAATTCATTAAATAACATCTATCTCATGGCATAAGGAACTTCCCTCCATGTAAGCCACGCTTCAGTATACCTATGTCGCAATACTTTAGTAACTGCTGCAGCTGCTGGTTTCGACGGTACAAATCTTGAAGGACACAGAATTATAAAATGTCATGGCTGAATCAAAGCATGAATAAGGATTCGATATACATAAAATAACACTTACCCTAAATTCCCATCTGGCTGCACGTATGCTTTGTAAACACGATTTGACGAAGCCTGGTCCGAGTCTTCCACGGAACAATGAGCTCTGAGGGGTTGTTGTGGCAATTGTATATCCAAGTCCGCAATATCAGCGTGAGAGGAAGGATCCGACGGAGAAGAACGTTCTATTATGCGAATGCCCGTGGCTGATCGAGGAGCTGACGGAGGAGAAGAACGCTCTGTTATGCGAATGCCCGTGGCTGACGGGGGAGCACACGGAGTACTGAGAGCTCTAGGGACGACTGGCTCCTTTTCTTTGTTTTTACTTTTAACAAATCGATACATCTGCATAGTACAAAATTTATTACAAGTCAAATTCACAATTGACAAAAAATTCAAATGTCACAACGTCTCGACCTGACTATGTTCGGCTACGTGTTGTGTTGCATCTTGAGGAATGGAATTGTACGTATAACTCGAGAACCAATTCCTAATATCCGGAGGCGCTTATAAAAAATAAACAAATTAATTCAAATAAGCTTTTGCGAATGACTTCTTCTGATCATTATTTCAAACACTCACGAGATGGTAGCGAATATAAGAATGCATCGTCCGCGTCAGTCATTTGTTGATCCGATTGTTTGTCCACATGCATCGCTAACGCCTCAAACAAACTATTGCCTCAAACAAAATGAATATGAGTCGTAAATGAACAATCCATAAGATGACAACATTCGTAATAAAATATCCTAGTTGTAAGGTAAAAATAAATTGATAATTCGTGACGACAAGTAAAGACACCTTTACTCATCATCTGAATTTCCACATGACTGGTACCCGTCATCATCATCATCATCAAAAGTCGTCGTAGTTTCAAATTCATCTTCGTCCGAATCATTTTCATCATTTTGTATGTCGACGTTATGAAGTCTTCAAATACGTGTTCCGAATCATGTAGATCGTCGACTAATTCGGTGTCGACAATAGGGGCCACAAACGTCTGCGAGTCATCTTGAAAGGCACATTTCAATGCACCATCAACTTCTATCCTGCTTCTTGCCTTCGTCTTTATTACAACCCACCATTGTGATTTGTCCCTGGTCTTCTCCGGATATGGCACATAATATACTTGTCTTGTAGAAGACGGAATAATGAAATGATCAAAACGATCATAACACATATTGTGACGTATTTCAACTATTTTGAAATCTTTGTGAACTCGCATCCTTCTCCTTTCCTTTGGATCAAACCAATTACACTCAAATAATGTGACTTTATTACCTCCAGTATATTGCAGCTGAATAATGTCTTTGAGAACACCGTAGTAGTCACGCTCATTTTCTCCGTCCGTGGATCCCACGACACATACTCCACTGTTCACGGTTTTCTTCCCAATCGACCAAGTTTCAGTGTGAAACTTATAACCATTCACAAAATACACCGGCCAACTTTTCACCTCTCGAGCCGGTCCCCATGCCAAATTATGGAGACTAGTCGCCGTGCCGGTATTGAGAACCTAATATGAAAATAAATGAGTATAGTAGACGCTGAAGACATCAAATTGTTTAGAATATTTTGATAATTACCTGTTCCTTAAACCACGGTGCGAAATCATTCTCGATTCTATCTTGTACATGTTCTTCAGGGACAATGTAGTATTGCAAGAAAGCACTATATACGAAGTGATGGCTAAATCAAAATGGTGTTTAGGAAGACGTTAAACAAAAGAACGCATGGATATTAAACTTACTTAATGTAGCTTTGCACCTCCGGCGTGTTTAGAAGGACATGATTCGTGGCAGACTTGAATTCTGCATCACTGAGCCATCTACTCCTTGGCTTCCCAAAATGTCATCCTAACTGATTGAAGAGCGACAAAGATGCCACATCAGACTGTTCTTCTAGAACTTCATCATTTCGACGCACTCTGGTCCTCGCACACTTAACATGGGACTCGAAGTAGTAAGAACAGAAGTATGAAATCTCCTGAATCGTATACACTTCACAAATGGATCGTTCGACACGTGCTTTGTTCTTAATCGTCATTTTTATTCGATTGAGATATCTTTCAAAAGGATACATCCACCTATATTGTACTGGTCCACCTACCCTTGCCTCATATGGCAGATGAATAGATAAGTGCTCCATGGAATCAAAGAATCCCGGTGAAAATATTCATTCCAACTTACATAACGTTATCGGAATATTACGTTCCAATTGGATCATATTTTCCACTGTTAATGTTGTAGAACACAATTCTTTGAAAAATTGACTCAACTCCGTTATCGGCTTCCAAATCTTATCCGGGAGTGAAGAAAAAGCAGGAGGAAGCAAAGTTTCCATGAATATGTGACTGTCGTGACTTTTCATGCCAAACAAATGCAAGTTATTCATGTCCACACATCGGGTCAGATTTGATGCATAACCATCCGGCATTCTCAGCTCTTGGATCCAGCGACACACTTGGGACTTCTGCTCCTTAGTGAGAACATAATTTGCTTTTGGTTTAGATATTCTTCCGTTAGGTAAAGTCACTAAGTGCAACTCTGGCCGTCGACAGTACTCCTTCAAATCTAGTCTCGCCTTGAGGTTGTCCTTTGTTTTACCCTTAATGTCCATTACGGTGTTGAATACATTTTCAAACACATTTCTCTCAATGTGCATGACGTCCAAGTTATGACGTATCAAACAATCAGACCAATAAGGTAAATCCCAGAATATACTTCGTTTGGTCCAATTATGATAAACACCATACTCATTGTATGTGACATTTGGGTCCTCGACAATTCTGCATAAAGCATTGACAATGCGACGTAATTGAGCTCCTGAGCGTCTGACCGGAGGCATGTCTTCCACAACCCTATTCCGTCGAAATGCATTTCGATTATTTCTGTACGGATGATCAGTTGTAAGAAACCGTCTGTGGCAATCAAACCAAGTATTTTTACCCCCATTTCTCAAAGTGAACGCATCTGAGTGTTCCATGCAAGATGGACAAGCTAATTTCCCTGCAGTCATCCAACCAGACAGCATCCCGTAGGCTGGAAAGTCATTAACAGTCCACAATAAGGCAGCTCTCAATGTGAAATTTTGTTTGGTCGACACATCATAAGCGACGACACCATCCCACAGTTCTTTTAACTCGTCTATTAGAGGTTGTAAATACACGTCTATCCTCTATTTAGGACTCTGAGGACCAGGAATAATGCATGTCAAAAACATATAAGGTGCGGACATACAAATCCCAGGTGGCAAATTATAAGGTGTTATTGTTACCGGCTAACATGAATAAGGAACTGAGGTTTGACCATATGGTGTAAAACTATCTGCGCATAATCCGAGCCTTATGTTCATTTGGTCCCTAGCAAAATCAGGATGCTTACGATCAAAATGTTTCCACGCTTCACCATCTGATGGGTGAAGCATTACACCTTCAGAAGTATTATGCTGTGCATGCCACTTCATCTGCGACGCTGACCCTATAGACGAGTATAGTCTTTTAAGCCTTGGAATAAGAGGCAAATAATGCATTCTTTTCACAGTGACTTGAGACTTGTTAGTCACTCTATATCGTTCGGCCCCACAAAACTTGCATTCATTTAGATTGATGTTCTCGTCGTAATATAACATACAACCATCACGACAATAATCTATTTTAGTTGAGCCAAGACCAAGTTTACTGACCAATCTTTTTGTCCTATAAAAATTTTCAGGAATACGAGCCCCAGTTGGTGTGACCTCTTTTAAAATATCTAGAAATGCATCAAAACATGCTTGTAAAATATTGTGGTCGGCTTTCAGATTCAACAATCTAACAACAAGTGATAGTTCCGAATGACTTTCACACCCAGGCCATAAGGGTTGGCTCGATGCGTTTAGTAAGTCATAAAAATCTCTTGCTTCTGGATTTGGTGTCTCTTCATTCTGCTCAAATCTAATATTGCCATACTCAGTTGCAGCTGCGTCATAAACAGACTGTTCATATTGCGAAGCAAATGTTGGTTCAGGATCCACAAAATGAAGACCTTCATTTGGGACGCTTGTCGAAGGCGTTCCTTCGCCTAAATTATCCCATTCCCAATAATTGGGTTTGAAACCCTTTCTATATAAGTGAACTTTGACAGTATCTATCGTCTGTAACTTTGTGCTAGCACATTTCAAACAAGGACACCTAATTGCTCCCTCCCGCTGAAATTGTAAAGATTGACAAGCCACAGTAACATAATAGTCAACGCCATCTATAAATTCTTGTGTCAAGCCTCTACGACCAGGATTATTTCTTTTGTACATCCATCGACGATCGTTCAAGTATGACATAATGACTGCATTATTTGCAAATCATAAAAAATTTCAGTCATACAAAATTGTATAAGGAAAGAAAAATGAATATGAAACAACTGAGGAAGAACAGATTGTTTAGCTAATGTTTACTAATCATACTGCTAGGTATAGAGATAGCATATAATAAGTATATATAACAGTTTTGGCCCTTTTTGCTCATGATCGTTTTCCATCAAACAAAAGGACCAAAAAAAATATTACAACTATAATTCTAAATATTACAACTATAATTCAAATGCCACGCGCGGAGGGCGGCCGAATTTGGCCGCCGCGCAAGGAGGGCGGCCGGATCTGGCCGCCGCGCGCGGAGGGCGGCTGGATCTGGCCGACGCCGCGCAAGGGCGGCCGGATCTAGCCGCCACGCGCGGAGGGAGGCCGGATCTGGCCGCCGCACGGAGGGTGGCCGGATCTGGCCGCCGCCGCGCAAGGGCGGCCGGATCTGGCAGCCGCGCGCGGAGGGCGGCCGGATCTAGCCGCCGCACGGAGGGCGGCCGGATCTGGCCGCCGCGCGCGGAGGGCGGCCAGATCTGGCCGCCGCCGCGCAAGGGCGGCCGGATCTGGCAGCCGCGCGCGGAGGGCAGCCGGATCTAGCCGCCGCATGGAGGGCGGCCGGATCTGGCCGCCGCGCGCGGAGGGCGGCCGGATCTGGCCGCCGCGCGCGGAGGGCGGCCGGATCTGGCCGCCGCGCGCGATTGGCGGCCGGATCTGGCCGCCGCACGGAGATGGTCGAAGGAGAGAAAAATTATATATCAAAGGAGGCGGGGATCGGACCTACTTGCGCCGGAGATGGTCGACGGCGGAAGCTTCGGGCGAGAGGTGGTCGACGGCCGGACGAACGGTGGACGAAACGGGCGGCGGCGGACGAACGTTCAAAACGTTCTAAGTAAGAGTGCGGTCGGGTTTTTATATAACCACTTTTCGATGGTCGAAACTGCCGCAACATAGGTAAATATAATATTATATTAATTCACATTTCGACGGCTCCAATCCGCTGGAAAAACCGTCGATAGTTTCGACGGTATTCAAACCGTCGAAATATCGACGGTTTTAGCCGTCGATAGTTTTGACGGTTCTTTAAGCCGTCGATAGTTTTGACAGTTCTTTAAAGCGTCGAAATATCGACGATTTTAGCTGTCGATTCCCTTAATGATAAATTTTTAAAAACATCGACAGATACATAGTTTGTGTAAATTATAAATTTCCATTTTCGACGTTGAGGCCGTCGAAAAAAGTAATGTAGAATATTTTATTTAAATACTATCGACGGTTATGACCGCCGAAATATCGACGGTTGCTTTGAACATCGCAAATTTAGACGGTCAAAACCGTCGATAAGTTCAATAATTATGCGCAACCAGTCTTGAAATTTTTCGACGGTTCAGACCGCTGGAAGTTTCGACGGTTAGATAAACCGCCGAAATTATCGACGGTCATAACCGTCGAAGTATAAATATTTTTGACGGAATCTTCCGACGAATTTATCACCGTCGAAATTTTAGACGGGTTAAACCGTCAAAAATTATCTGACGAAAATATCGACGTTTTGGAAGATCCGCCGAAAAAACCGTCGATATTTAAGATGGATTTCGGGCCGTCGAAAATGGACCGTCGGAAATACGACTTTTTCTTGTAGTGTTTGCCGCCAACCCTACCGTCGACACAAAAGACGCGTCTGCTTTGCAATTGCAGACTAATAGTTTCAACTAAAATTGAATTATATATATTAAATTTGAGAAAAAATAATTTAAGAAGTGGGAGTCTTGGTAAATTTAAATTGAATTTTAAAATTTTCAAAAAAGACTAACTTATTTATCACACTTAAATGCTAATAAATTAGTTTTATTAATTAATTATTATAAATTATAATTTTTTAATTCTATACTATTTTTGAAATATTCATCTGTGCATCATATCGAACAAGACTTAGAACTATATATATATATATATATATATATATATATTTATATATATATATATATGGACTTAATAGGCGTGTCCCTCATCTAAATGAAGGACGCAGTGTCTCTCTTCTTCTTATTCATCATATCAAGAATTTACGAATCACATTTAAAGTCTTCTCGGATCACCTCAGGCTCCTGCTGAACAATCTTCTCGGATTTGACCACATCTTCATCTGAAATGCCCTCAAGTTCCACTTGAGCCTTGCCTTCCACCTCTGCATTGCCAGATTCTGCAATACACTTGTCTTTATACCTGGTCTTTTCATGAAACACCACGTTTCATTCCCAAATAATATTTGTGTTTTCATTATCCCAAAAATGATATCCAAATTCATCAGAACCATAACCAATAAAGAAACATTTCCGAGACTTAGCATCTAACTTGTCTCTACATACAAAATCGATATGCACATATGATAGGCAACCGAAAATCCTTAGATGAGAAAGATCTACCTCCTTACCACTCTAGATCTCCTCTGGTAGTTTATTCTCCAATGGTACAGATGGTCCGTAGTTGATCAAGTATGCCGTTGTGTTAATTGCATCTGTCCAAAATGACTTCGATAAACCTGCATGGATCCTTATGCTCCTAGCACGCTCATTCAGCATCTTATTCGTTCAGCAACTCTGTTCTGCTGTGGCGTTCTCGGAACTGTCATCTCTATCCTGATGCCATGTTCCCCATAAAACTCCTTGAACTCATAGTTCACATACTCACGACCATTGTCAGACCATAAACACCTGATCTTGACGCCTGCTTCATTCTCTACATGTGCCTTCTATTTCTTGAAAGTAGAGAACACATCATATTTATTTTTTAGAAAATAAACCCATACCTTCCTGAAATAATCATCGATGAATGTCACATAATAGAGTGACCTGCCGAGGGATGAAACTGGAGATGGCCCCCACACATCTGTGTGTACAAGCTCCAACTTGTTGTTACTCTTTGGCCTCCTCGGTACTTTGCTGAAGATGACTTTCCTCTGCTTTCCCAGCACACAATCTTCACAAAGATCACCATCGACCGACTTCAAACCTGGTAGTCGACCCATCTTGTGCAAAATCTTCATCCCCTTTTCACTCATATGTCCAAGTCTACAATGCCAGACTTCAGACATATCATCTGAATCAGCTGCTGCAATAATTCTTGCGTTCGACGACTTGTACAAAGTACCCAGCTTGCTGCCCCGTGCGATCACCATGACTCCTTTTGTGACCTTCCAAGTGTTACCTACAAATACTGTAGTGTAACCCTCTGAATCAAGCTATCCAACCGAGATCAGATTTTTCTTCAATCCCGGTATATGTCGAACATCTTTCAGCTTCCAAGTTGTCCCATTATCAGTAACAATCTTCACATTCCCTTTCCCCCACAACATCCAAGGCCTTATCATCAGTCAAATAAACCTTGCCGAAGTTATCGATAGTGTAATCTTCTATACACTCCTTTTGTGATGTGGAATGGTATGACTCCAGACTTTAGGATTCTATCGGACTGTCAACACTCAAAACCAATGCATCTGAGACTTCTTCTGTAGCAACATTCATCGACTCCTCATTGATTTTCTTCTTAGGTGCTCTGCAATTTTTTTCAGGTAATTCCAGCATGTGAATTCATCAGATCTCGACTGACTTCGTCGCCTTGCATTTGATCTTCCTTGGTTCTGTCCGCGCTGTTGTGTTCTTCCCCTTCCCTCTGCACTCAACGCCGAGCTTGAGGCTTCTCTTGATTCTCTCCTACGAACGTCTTCGCTCATAATCAGATCTCGAATATCATCGAGCTTCAACTTCGTTGAACCGGAAAAACTACTGACCACCATCACAGTTGCACCCCAACTTTCTAGCAAAGAGGACAACAAGGTCAAAGCCCTCACTTCATCATCAAAGGTGAGACTCGTCGAATTCAACTATGTGATGATAATGTTGAATTCGTTGATGTGATCCACGACCGAAACTTCCTCAGACATATTCAGGTTGAATAACCTTCTCATCAAATACACCTTATTTGATGCAAACGACTTTTCGTACATGTTTGATAATGCCTTCATAAAACCCTCCGTGGTCTTTTCGTTCACGATGTTAAAGACTACATTCCGCGCCAACGTCAGCCTGATAACACCAAGCGCCTATCGATCGAGGAGGGCCCAGTCCGCATCGCTCATCGCCTTTGACTTTTCCCTAGAGAGAGGCCCGTGCAATTTCTTCTAATACAGATAGTCCTCGATCAGCATCTTCCACAAGCCGAAGTCTCTACCATCGAACTTTTCGATCTTCACCTTCCCATCGTCTGTCACCATCGCTCCCACTGCCCACGAACTCCTTCACCGAAGCTCTGATACCAGTTGTTGTGAAATATCCTCGATATTAACTTACTGTTGATACCGATGTTTGATAGAAATCAATAAATAGATAGTGGAAGAATAATAAGAAATCACACACAGAGAAAGACACATACATTTTACGTGATTCGGAGATTGTCTCCTACATCCACGGCCGTCACAGAGTTTCACTCTATTCAGATGTCTCATATCACTTTTTCAAACATTACCCAGATCCCCACAATATATGGTGCATAATCACTACCAGATATGTGCCTTGGGTAACAACCCAGGATAATCGTATATTTTATCCTGATTCTCCATAACTCCATATCTAACAAATAAGATAGTTATGATAACCACTCAATCTCCCCAGACTATGGTTACAAGGAAGTTACCATCTCTCAAATTCTTCCTACCATATCTAACAACAAATTAGTTAGGCCCAGAATCAGACTCCACCTTAACTAACTCCATCAGATACTATACACCTACAAATGAAAAGAAATTCCAACTGGAACATTCATTAAGCACGTTGGTTTAGTGGAATTCAAGAATATATGAGTCAAAAGAAGTTTCATCTCCTTTTAATACTTCACGTATAGTGGGAGTATTGAAGTTACAATAATACTACATGGATCTTAAAAATGTTGAAATTGCATGATCACATCAATCATGTGAGAGATGTAACAAAATGACCTTCGTAGTCATCATAAGAGTGGAAGAATTGCTCTCGGCATGGTTGCACTTGGGGGTGACGGCTATGGCATGGTGAGGGTGGAGTTTGTGGATGTTTTTCTCTATAAATATGGCTCCATGTTGAGCACAATGACCCACTCGATTGGAGTCGTGAAATCGAAACACTTCAACAACAAGTTTTAGACAATTGATAGTGAAATTGAGGTTGTTGATTTTGGGGTCAAAATTTAGATTTTTCAATTTTTGGTTTAACTCATTAAGTCACTCTCTACTGCAGTGCACAGGTCAATTGTAGTAAACCCTAAATGTCATATCCACAGTGATTTGAAGCTAAAGACTCCCTAAGACAATCTGGATTAATCCTACTTCTAATGGCAAAAATAGGAAATTAAAGAAAATAGAAAATGGATTTTTAATTTTGGCAAAAGGATAACTATTTTTAACTTTTGGAAAGTTATCTGAATTGAATTATAAACGCTAAACTAAGGGCTAAAAGGGTTTATCTATTAATGAGGAAGGTTCTCCTAGGAGTTGGGGTTCATCTAACTTTATTATGGATGGAATGGAACAAGTTATCAATTGTTAGTCAAATCTGATTCAATGTTAGCTAAATGAGGATGGTTCTCATAGCTAAATTTGTCCAAAACTAATTATTATATTCTCATATAAATGTTAGCTAAATTGAATTAGAAGAGGATCCCCACTGAATATCAAGTTATCATTAGGCTCAAACTCAAGTTCCTTTCTGATTTTTGGCAATTTAGTGAAATCTGAAATGATAACAATCAATTGCACTTTAAATATGAGGGAATTACTTCAATTAACTAAACAGAAATGAAATCAATCCAACATTAGTGCCAATGCTTTTTTATTTATCTCTAAACTATGATCATCCAACATTAGTTATCACAATCCATGCATTAGTTAAAATATGATCATCCAAATATGATTAATTAATGATGGCATGGGATTTAGGGTAAAATAATCACTAGAAATCAGCTCAAGTAGAAAAATGATAACTTTGCACATTGGAATGATAACTTGCCCAAAAAATGATAACTTGGCATAGAATTATTACACATGGGATTTTAGCATTTCAGAAACTCTATGCACATGGAATTAAGTATAAAATGAGAAAGATCAACTAGTTATCACAATCCATGCATTCCAAGCATATTTGGCCAAAAGTTAGGCAAAATGAGGGCTCAATATGGGTGAATTGAATAGAAAATGGGTTAAAACCTATTGTGATCAGTTAGTGATCAACAATGCAATTAATTGTCGATGGTTTCAATCAAGCGCATTATAATGAGATTTAGAAATAAAGGGATGTAATTAAATATCATACACTACAAGAAAATTGCCATTTTTCGACGGGCAATTTCCGACGACTAGAAATTCGTCGCAATTTGCGATGAATTTTTCGACGGTTTCATTTTTAATGGATTTTTTGACGGTTATGACCGTCGAAAATGAAAATAATTATTATTTTATTTTTCGACGATAAGGAACGCCGATATTTCTGACGGATATCGATTCTCGCAATTTTTGACAGATTTTCCGACGGTCGCGATCGTCGTAAATGAAAAAATAAATTATGTAATTTGTTATATTATTATTTAATTTTTCCAACGGTTACGACCGTCAGAAATGAAAAAAAAATAAATTATGTAATTTTTTTATATTATTATTTAATTTTTCGACGATTAGGAACGTCGATATTTTCGACGGATATCCATCCATTGTAAAATTCGCCGCAATTTCCAACGGTCGTAACCGTCGGTAAATATATAATAATATCATATGATGGATATTTTATTAATATAATTAGCTACGGTCCAAACCGTCGCAATTACCGACGGTTTCGATCGTCGGTAATAATTACCGACGGTTTCGATCGTCGGTAATAATTACCGACTGTTCAAACCGTTGGTAAAATAAAAAAATATTATATATAATTAAATATTTTTTCGACGGTCACAACCGTCGGTAACTTTAAAAAATAATTAATATTTATTTTTCCGACGGCCAGAGCCGTCTGTAATTAAAATTTTATGATCCCGCTTTTTTTTTGTTTTTCCGCTTTCTCCCTTTTTTCCAAATATATATATAATACTTTTCCCATTTTTCTCATTTTTCCTCTCCTCTCTCTCTCCCCCCCTCTCCCTCTTCCTCTCCCAGCCGGCGAGCCTCTGGCCGGATGTGAAGCGTCGACCGCCGGCGACCCTCTCCCGCCGATGTCTCTCTCTTCGCCGGCATCTCTCTCTTTCTTTTTCTCTTTCTCTCTCTTTCTCTCCGGCCGCTGCGGTCGGATCTGGCCCCAGCGGCCGGATCCGGCTAGATTCGGCCATTGGCAGTCGGATTCGGCCGCTGGCGGCAGGATCCAACTGCTTGTGGGCTAGATTTGGCCGCTGGCGGCCGGATCCAATAGCGTCCGGCCGGATCCGGCCATCCGGCCGCTGGTGGCCGGATCGGCCGCCTAGCTTTCGGATCTTTTATATTTAAAAAATTTTTTACGATAATTACGACCGTCGAAGGAAACATATAGCTTAGATAGAAAAATGGTAGATGTCCAGATGACCAAATTCTTATTCTGTTGCATGCAGTTGCAACCATATGTGCATGCATTCGTATCACTGAAATTAAAGAGGACATATCGAGATTCAAAACAATTCGCGCAGGTACTTTGTGATGCCCAACGACGCGGTGCCCCCTCGGTTAATGAGATAGAGCAGGAAGACGGTGGGCAGGACGAGCAGCTCGCAAACGAATGGAATGGCATTGCCGGTCTCCACCTTCTCAGCCCCGTATAAATTGAGGTAGATGTTGCACGAGAACGCCACAAGCAGAGCCACCAACGTCATGATAAAAGATAACGCGGCGAGGCGGTACTCGGTGGGGATGTAGCTCTCGAAGTCCTCCTCCCTGTACTGCGAGGTGGCGAAGGACAGGCAGAGCACCAGGGCCGTCGAGGCGCAGGAGAGTCCAATCACGTAGGCGTGAGAGAAGACCTTGAATGCCACCTTCTGCATGTACAGCGGCCTTCCCTTCTCTTTGTCTCCGGGGATGGAGAAGCTGGAGGCGAAGACGACGGCCGCCACAAGGGGGGTGCACAGCTCCCCCTCTTCTTCAGATCCATCTGGGCTTTGACGAGCATGCCCTTGTGCTTTTCCGAGAAGAGCTCACGCGCGGTCTTCTTATCATTGTTTCGACGGTACCGCAGTTCTGGGGGCACCATCCTTTGCACCCGCTGCATGCACGATCGACCGACAACAATTAATCAATAATGCATCATCGTATATGCCTATGCATGCATGCATATATATATATATATATATATATATATATATATAACTTCATCTACAAATATTAAATTAACTAAATCATAAGAAATAAGCAATGGAGCCGTGAAGTATCCTTTATTTTACACCCTGTGAAGCGGATCTTAAACCCTCCAGATCAGATCCTTGCAAAAAATTGAACAAACATATATGCATGCACCTTAAACCATCGCAGTTCAGTCTGCAATTGCAAAGGAGACGCGTATTTTTCGTCGACGGTAGGGTTGGCGGCAAAGTGACCCATGTTACTCCCGTCTCTCTTGACAACGGACGACAGCCAGGACGACGGCAGAACTGGATTGTCGGCGTGGGCCAACGACTCGATGAGATCGACGATTCTCTCTTGGCCTTTCTCGATGGCAACTTGCAGAATGTTGTGGTTGTCCTGGTCGAGGACGAAGGAGGACGATGGGCACACCTTCAGAATCTGCTCCACGAACTCGTAGATACCCATCTTTATGCCCCGGGTCAGCGGCGACTCATTCCAGAAATTCTTCGACGGTTCCTTGTCTGTCTCCTCGATTCTCCACCACCCCAACTTAAGGAACTCCCAGTAGGAGGGCTTTCTAGCAATGAACGCGATGAGCTTCATGTAACCATTATGCTTCTCCTTGAGGGAACACAAGTACTCTATCTTCGAGCATCCTGTTAATTAAATTAATTATTCGTTATTTATATATCTGAACAATAAATAATTATATCTTTTTTCATTAGACAAACAGGCAAGGCAAAGAAATTAAATATAACTTTGAAATAAAAAGAAATATAAAATAAATTTTATGAGAGTTCGATTTAAAATATCTTTTTTTTGCCACCCCAATCTCCGGGATAGCGGCGCCGATCGTCGAACTGACATTCTTGACAGCATGTCTAACTATGGCAGGTGAGACTTCCAGCAAAAATTTTCTACATCCACAAAGATTCGAACTCAAAATCTTTGCTTAAGCGGTGAGAAACTATTATCTACTCCACCCCAATTCCGATTGATTTTAATTCAAGATATCTTGACCTAGGAACTGAAGCAATACATCACGACTTATTCGATTAATTTATATGGAAAAACTAAGTTAACAAATGCAAATTATAAATATTTCATAAATACTGCATGTGAATTCGTTTCAATTTTGATTGTTTATTTTCTTTCTTTATGTGTTAAGCATATGAATATTTCTTTATGACAAACAAAAAAGGATAAGTTTATCCATTTCTCATTTGTTTGTTGTTAGGATTTATGTACGAAAACAATTATGCACCGTGAGAAAATTCAAGAATTTTAAGATGACATAAAATTTTATTTGATGGAAAATAGAAGACAGATTGCTTTTTCTTTAGACCCTACGAAGTTTATATAGGCACTCTCTTTTACAGATGATAGGAATTACAGACTAATTGAGACTCTATATTAATCTAAAAAATATGACGCCTATCTTGTGATAAGGAAATAAATCAGTTCCTTAACAATCTCACGAGTTTTCTTTTATTTTGGAGTTTAGGTCCAGATGAATTTTTAGCCGGAGTAGGATTCTAGGCATTATTAATAATCTCTATCTTGAATTGAATCCTCCAATCCGATATCTAACACTCTTTGCCGTCGTCGGTCCCTGTTCTAATTCTGCACATGTGATAGCATCATTGTAGTTTGATCTGAAGAATCCACCTCTTTAGTTACTTGGAATGTATATGCAATCATGTCCTCAAAGCCATAATGCTTAGGAGGACCTACTTGCCTGCGAGCATGTCCAGCAGCCAGGCTTGTCGTTGCTTCTTCTATTTGCTCTTTCCGACCCTGGTTGGTCAACTTGATGAGATTCTTCTACCCCATTTTGAATTTGAGTTATTTCAAACTCCAGCTGTTTGTTGATACTCTCCTTTATTGAGTCAACAATATTTGATTTCTGCTTGAGTATAAACATCTCATCAAAGGATATGTTTCTGCTGTGAACAACCTTGTGCTCTGAAGGAGATCATATTCTGAAGCTTTTTACACCTACACCATATCTTACAAAGACTCATTCTTTGGCCCTTAGTTCCAGCTTTTCTTTACTGATATGATAATATGATGGACGACAAAAAACTTTCATATTATCTTAACTAGGATTTCCTGACCATACCTCAATGGAAGTCTTCAGATCGATCGCGGTTGTAGGACTCCCATTGATAAGATAGCATGCAGTGCT
Organism: Pontederia crassipes; assembly: GCA_030549335.1. Taxonomy (NCBI): domain Eukaryota; kingdom Viridiplantae; phylum Streptophyta; class Magnoliopsida; order Commelinales; family Pontederiaceae; genus Pontederia; species Pontederia crassipes. The sequence continues at coordinate 546,252 of CM060198.1, read as the reverse complement.
AACAGCCTCAGTTCAGAATGACTTGTTTAGATCAAAATTAGAGAGCATGCACCGTGCCCTCTCCTGAAGAGTTATGTTCATGCGTTCTACTACACTATTCTACTCTGATGTATCTTTGACGGTGCGATGTCTAACATTGCCTTCATTTTTGCAGAACCGATCAAATTCAGACGAACAAAACTCCAAATCATTATCAGTACGAAGATGTTTTACTTTTCTCGATGTCTGATTGTCCACCATAACCTTCCACTGCTTGAAATCTTCGAATATCTCTCTCTTGTGCTTCATTATGAATTCCCATGTCATTCTTGAGTAATCATCTATCATAGATAGAAAGTACCTAAAACCTCCTAGAGATGGAACACAAGAGGGGCCCCAATAGATAGTGTGGATGTAATCGAGTGTTGCCTTCGTCTTGTGCATGGCTTTGCTGAATTGATATCATTTTTGTTTTCCAAAAACACAATGCTTGCATAATTCGATTTTGAAAATCTTTTGATCATCCAGAAGATTGCGCTTACTGAGGATGTCCATCCCTTTCTGACACATATGACAAAGTCGCAATGTGCCACAACTTTGATACTTCTAATTTTGATTTGAATGAACTATCTACTACAATGACGTCAGAAATTACTATGCCTTATAGTATGTACAAGGATTTTTGCCTGACTCCTCTCATGATTTCAACATCACCCTTGGTGACCGTGAGAACATCTTCTCTAGCATTTATCCGATATCCTTTAGAGTCCAAAACTCCTAATGATATCAGATTTTTCTTCAGATGCGGAACATGTCGAACCTCTGTCAATATTCTCACTTGATTGCCATGAGTTCTAATATGAATTGAGCAAATTTCAACTATTTTACAAGTTGCATCATTATCATGATGATCTTTTTGCCATCAATATTCTTATAAGTTGAGAACCACTCTCTGTGTAGAGTCATAAAAACATCCTGAATCCAAAATCCAACTCTCCTTCAAACATCTCTTATCAGACACTATGAGAGTCAAATCGTCATAATCATATTCGCTATTCTGGTGTGCTACTGTAGCAATTGTATTCTTCTTCTTTTTCTTGAGGCAATCATTCTTCCAATGATCTGGTTCTTTGCAATAGTTGCAGATATCCTTCGGATTGATGTTCTTCTTCTTCGACTTATCATTTTTATGGTTTGTCTTTTCTGCGATTGTTACCAACCCTGCGGCCTCAGTCTCTATAGCCTTGCTAGACACCCTACGAAGAAGTTCACGAGTATGTAAACTCGATCTTACTTCTCTCAAAGTAATTGTGTCTCTTCCGATGATAACAGACTAAAAGAAATTTTCGTATGACAAAGGAAGAGATACTAACAGAAGTAAAAGAGCATCTTCGTCTTCAATCTTCACATTAATTCAATCAACAGAGTATTCATCTAATCAAGATGATCTTTCAGAGGTGCACCTTCTTGCATGCGGAGGGCGAACAAGCGTTGTTTCAATAGCAACTTGTTGTTCAGAAACTTGGTCATGTAGAGACTCTCAAGTTTCGACCACAGACCAGCTGTCATTTCTTGATCGGCGTCTTCGATAATCACCTCGTCTGCCAAACACAATAGGGTCATATAGTGCGTCGTCTCCTTTAGTGCCGCCAAATTTGCGAGGTCGGACCCCTTTTTTTTTGCCCTTTGAGTCTTCTTCCTTTTCATTGTTCTTCGACACGTTTGTGAGCGGTGCCTAGACTCCTTGTTGTTTAAGAAGTGTCATCATCTTGATTTGTCAGAGACTGAAACTATTTCTTCCTTTGAATTTTTCGATGTTCATGTTGTGTGATGCCATCTCTACGCGGATAGAGGATTGACGATAAAGCCTCGCTCCGATACCAGTTTGTTAAGATTTTTGTACAAAATAAATTATGCATCGGGAAAAAACTCGAGAAATTTAAGATGACGCAAAATTTTATTTGATGGAGAATAGAAGCGAATTACAAGATAGATTATTTTCCTTTTGGACCCCAGGGAATTTATATAGACACTCCCTTTTAGTTACATACTAATTGAAATCCTATATTAATTCCAAACATAAGACACCTACCTTATAATAAGGAAATAAATTAATTCCTTAACAATCTCATAATAAGAAAATATATAGAATATGTCAGACAAGTTTCTTTTTATTTCGAAGTTTGGATCCAAATGAGTTTCTAGTTGGAGTAGGATCTAAGGCATTATTAACATTTGTATAATTAATTATCCTTTTTAAAAATAAAAAAATTTAGAGGCAGAATTTAACTAATACGTATGAGAATAAAAATGAAAGCATGTTGATTCGTAAAAAAAAAATAGATGTCAATGTGTTTATACGAAACATTTGTTTCTACATGACCGAATATTTGTTTCTTACCTTGATGAGGACTTTTGTATATATTTGAGATGATCAAAAGTCAGTATACCATACATGTACATATAAATTGTCGTCGAAGAAAAGTTAACTAAGGAATAAAAAATAAATGTTCGAGGTGAAAAAACGCTTAATCATTATTTTTTGATGACCACTTACTTGCTCTTAAAATCCTGCAGATGCCTTTCCAGATACTGATGACTGCAAGTAGAAGATCACACATTCTGATCAGTTTGTAGATATACAAAAAAATTAAATAATTAGAACACGATTTCCGCTTTATATAATAGGGGCATAACGCTATATATAGTAAAGAAATTACTTATATATTTGTTAAATAATAAACAAAATAATTTTGCTTTTTGAGAAAATAGAATGTGCGTGCAATTTCCGCAATACAAAAGTATCATGTGTAAAAAATATCTATTTATTTATCATCCAATATTTTGATCAAATTGTAAATATAAAATAAACCAATTAACTTGGCCCATTACATATAAATTTACCTTTCGCATCCACATATGCATTTCTATTATTCTTTTTTTAAAATGCAAAAATAATTATATTGAGAAATGATATTTTTAAACTCCCAATCAAACCTTTAATTTTTTATAAGTCCAATTCGATTTTTTTATAATTAATATGCATTCAATAAATATAAATATATACTACATTAAAAGTTGACATTTGACATAACTATATTTTGATAAGTGTCCCTAATAATATTAATTAAAGAACATTATGGTTATAAATTGAACTTGGTGGATCAAATTATTATCACACTTAAAGTTAAGGAACGATCCATATAATTTATCCTAATTTTTGGTATAGAAATATGAAATTTGACTTCTCCTTATAAGTAATTAATATCTATCTTAATTTTTAAAATATTATATCTTATGATTAAGCAAATTCCATCTTTTTGATATTTTAACAATGTCTCTTATTTAGTTTTTTATTTTATTTAATTCATCTTCTTTGTGACAAAGTAAAAATGTCGCATTTGACAATTTATCTTTATAATATAGACCAAGATGTTATATAAAAAAAATTATGAAAATTTTATTTTATTTGATTCTAATGTGTTATTTCATCAAAATTGACATGCTTAATATAGACATATAATATAGATAAATTAAAGTTATATATATTATGAAATTATCAGATATAAATAAAATGTTAAAAATTTTCAAATATTTTACTTGTAATATGTGGTATAATGCAGGGACGAAGCTAGGGGGTTCTAAGGGGCCTTACCAAAAGTTTTTAATATACTATATAAATTATTAAGGATACAACAACAACAACAAAATTTGCGACACCTTACATTAACAAATTACTATATAAATTATTAAGGATAAAAGAAAAATTTTAAGAACATATAGAAATATATAAGCTTGGACCCCTTACATTTGTGCCTTGATTCCGTTACTCACTACAAGAAAATTATCATTTTCTGATGGATAGAAATCCGTCGCAATTTGCGACGGATTTTACGACGGTTACAATCGTCGAAAATAAAAATAATAAATTATGTAATTTATTATATTATTTTTTTATTTTTCGACGATTAGGAACGTTGATATTTCCGACGGATATCCATCCGTCGTAATTTCCAACGGATTTTCCGACGGTTACGACCGTCGGAAATGAAAATAATAAATTATGCAATTTGTTATATTATTATTTTATTTTTCGACGATTAAGAACGTCGATATTTTTTAGACGGATATCCATCCGTCGTAATTTTTGACGGATTTTCCAATGGTTACGACCGTCAGAAATGAAAATAATAAATTATGTAATTTATTATATTATTATTTTATTTTTTGACGGTCACAATCATCGGTAATTTTAAAAATAATTAATATTCCTTATCCCACTTTTTTTTTCCGTTTTCTCGCTTTCTCATTTTTCCACCTTTATATATATATTACCTCTGATCTCCTATCTCCCTCCTCTCCTCTCTCTCTCTCCCCCTCTCCTTCTCCCTCTCCCGGTCGACGAGTCTCTGATCGGACGTCAAGTGTCCACCGCCGACGATCCTCTCCTGCCGACGTCTCTCTCTCTCCGGCCCGGACCCCAGGCGGCCGGATCGGTTAGGCTTGACAGGCGGGCGGCCGGATCCGACCACTGGTCGTCCGATCTGGCCGCCTTCGGTCGACTGCGGTCCGGATCTGGCTCCGACGGTCGGATCTGACGCCTGGCCGGCGGATCTGGCTGCGGGTGACCGTATCTGGCCGCTGCTTGTCGGATCTGGCAGCCAGCGGTCGGGGGCGGCCGAATTTGGCCGCGGCCCGATCCGGCTACTAGTTTTTTTTATTTTTAAAAAATTCTTTGCGATTGTTGCGACCACCGAAAGATTGACGGTTGCAACAACCGTCGAAAGTTTCGACAGTTGCGATCGTCGAAAAATGTTTCCGACGGATTTTTCCGACGGACACCGAAATATTTCCGACTAATTTTTTTCGACCATCGCAAATCGATTTGCGACGACTATTTTTCCGACGGATCGATTTCATCTGAAAAATCGTTGAAAAATGTATTACCCACGGTTTTTGGACTGATTACATACGATTTTGACCGTGTGTAATTAATCAGCGTTTTTCTTGTAGTGACTGGTATAATGAATGAATCGACCGAAACAATTTCATATCATTTATTTTATAAACCTATTTAACTCGTTTCATAGGATGAATCTCAAATGTGGAATTACATCAATAATTTTTTATATTTTATTATTATATTCAACGGATTCATGAGGGAGTGCTACTTGGCATACTAAGAAAAGTTTAATATTATTTTGAAGATAATTATATAATGATTTTCGTAATTTTATTTTGCATAAAATGTATAGAAAATAAATAAAGATCTGAGTTTATAATTTTACTTTATATGATTTATTATTCTAATTTATTAACAGTGGATATCTGATATTTATGACACTCGTTCCAATAATATTCAATATAAATAATATACTATAATGTATTTAATATTTTTATTCAAATAGTGATATTGGGTCTCCCGACCATAAGTTAACCCAATTCGTTCTACAAATTCCAATCATATTTCTTTTTCATTTGGTGAAACAGGTCTAAGTAACTAATACATCTCCTTATATATATAGCGGATTTTGGTAATAAAAATTTGATGATATCATGTTATATTGAATAATTATGCACAAAAATATATTATTATCATGTATATGTATATATATTCACATTATGTATATATATAAATCATTTATATAATTTATTATACTTATTGTTATATATCATAACTAATATAATTAAATAAATATTTTAAAAATAACTTAAATAATACATAGTTTCACGTGAGCTTGACACATGGTACTTTTTACCTCTCTTATATATCTGTTTGGATGTGTTTATATATTTAAAGTATAAAATATTTTAATCTAACTTCATTGGCAATAATATGAAAAAGTTTATATTTAATATAAATAACATTTATTTTAATAATCAAAATAAATAATACATTAAAATTTTTTAAATATTATCATCTATGTAGGCACGTTGAATCATTGAATTAGTCCTAAATCATTCTTAGCCAAAATCACCACATTACATATCCTTTCTCTTCTATAGCCTATTATTTTTTTTATTTAGCAAGTCCTGAATGTGGGTTAAAAATACCTATCATTGATAGATATAAATTATTGTTTATTTCATTGTCCTCATTATTATAGTTAAAATCTGATTAATATTATTTTAACCATTTTTATAATTATTTAAATATGTAATAAAATTTAAAGTCCTTAATTTATTATTAGTTTTGTACTCCATTAAAATTTTATTTAATAAGATTAATAAATCTTACCTAGTTAACCTTGAAAAATAAAAAGGAGACAATTGCTCATGAACGATATTACTATTTATAAATATTATGGCAAATTGATTAATGTTTTAATTATTATGATATAATATTTATGCATGCAGATTTTTTGTGTTATTATTAAAATTTATTTATTTAGTATTTAATAACTATACATTCAGATTCAAGTGGTTTAAAAGATAATTGAATATATTTAAATAATTACTAAAAAATAATATTATATTAAATATTTAGTGAGAACGTGTGACATTTTATTGTTGCATTACCATTAATTATTAATAATTTCATGTCACAATTAATTTTTAATTATTTCATACCACTACTACCTCAGTTTTTTACACCATTACAGCTGGATATTTAATTCATTGATAGTAAATATTGCCATGTGTAAGAGTTATAAATAAGTTATCCACTACTCCAATTAAATTATATAAGCAATGAATCTTATAATCAACTCTCATTATTGACATTAATAAAATATGATTACAAATTATATTCAATATAAAAATTAATCGAAATTGAAATAGATAGTTATTTTTACTTGATAGATAATAAATTATATAATCATCATGCTTAATATTCATAACTGTTCGATATTTTTAATTTATAAATATTTTGTAGTGACACTTACCACTACATAATTATGCCAAGTGTCAATTCCTCTTTTTAATATGGTATAAATTTTTTGTTACACTTGTCACTACATAATTATGTCAAATGTCAACTCCTCCATACATATCATCCTTTTAATATAATATAGATATAAATTTTTATTATCATTACATAATTATGCTCAAGTGTCAACTCCTCCTTACATACTATCCTCCTTTTAGCGATATAGAAATATAAATATGGATGAGCAATTGTAACATCAATAAAAAATATTTACTAAAATTTTATTCCTCCAATAAAAAGTCTACCAATTTCTACATTATTATATTAAAGAGCAAAATGATGTCACTAAAAAAACAATCACAATAAACTTATAATTACATATTTGCCACACGGAGTTGTTTCCATATCTTTAAAATTAATTAAGTCCATAAATATAATAGTTTACTTGAAATTTATCATGATTCTAAATAATTAGAGTCAAAATTACTTAACATGATATAACTAATTAAAATATTAGTATATCATAGCTCTTTAATGAACGATTATTTGAAGGTGGTTGTTTTATTTAATAACCGCCTACATTTAGAATATAATCTCACTTTATAAGTATCTCCTCACAATCTTTTGCCGTAGACTCAGCCACACCCTCCTCCTTTCTCACAATTTTCTCTACGTGACACAACCTCTCTCGAAACACTCTCTCTCTCTCTAACATTGTTGTTATAACTATTTTATTTTTACCATCATAATGCTTAACATTATATTCAATTAATCTTTTATGATATATGATGTTTGGGCTTATTGACGTAATGTTGCTGATGGTAGACTTCACAATGCTAGGACAATTGTACTTACTATATATTGAAATAATGTTATAACAACCTAATTTTGGGTCAAATTTATTTGAACTTTTTGACTAAAATCCTAGACTAGGCTATGTAAAAATTCTCAAAGAAACTCTTCTCTTCTCTTATTTTCTTATTCTTCTTTTTCCTCACATGACGGCTGCAATCTCAGAGAAAAAAATAGGAGGAGAAAAGAGTAGGACAAGGGAAAAGGGATAGGAGGAGAAAAGAGTAGGACAAGGGAAAAGGGATCCATGTTGAGGAAGAACAAAACTCTAGATTTGTAAATGTGGTTCAAATCCTTCTCTCCCCTCTCAATGATGTTCTCCCATCTCAATGATGTTTTGTTTGGATTGAGAGTTTCAAGAACATTTTGTTCTTGATAAGAATTTTGATTGAGGGTTGCATGAATGAGAGTTCTCTGATTATGTAATAATTATTTAAATTCATGACTATTTTGTAATAATTATTTAGATAGATTTTACTTATAAAAAAATTACAAATAATATATGGATTGAAAGCTCTCAAAGTTTAGTTTCCAAACAATTAGTTTTATATGCTTTGCAGATGTATAAAAAATGTTATGATCTAAACATCAGACTACTATCATACTGTCTCGAGTAAATCGAGATGAATTTGTAAAAGGTATCATAAATTGGAAATATTGAATTATATATTGAAATTTATTCACAAGTTAATTAAAGGTTGATGTTATCTTTTTTGTGAAATTGGAATCATTTGAAAAGAGCAAGTATAAATTAACTTATTAATATTTTAGTGTCTGGTGCGAGAATACTATGTAGAGAATAAATTTTAATAGTTGTATAAATTTATGGGAAAAGCCTTAAATCTTGATGATGAAGGGAAATGGAATGCTTTAATATGTTCTATGATTCTTCTATGTTTAGAGATTATGCGTGTAATCTTTTGTAATATTTTAGATTGCTTTTACTGAAGTTTTGATCTCAAACATCAAAATTTTTTAGTTGAAAATCGAGATTTCAAGATTCCAACACGGTCGTTCCAACCATAGGAATGACTGTGATCGAGTGGGTGAGGAGCGAAGGCTCTCGGTCACACCTGTGACACCTTAGTCACGAACGTGACAAGGCCCATCACGGCCGTGACCAAGTTGGTCACGACCGTGAGCGAGAGCGACGAAACTGAAATCTGGCTAAGGTTGGCAATGGTTGAGGCTGGACATTGCCATGACAAAACTAGGCATGGTCGTGACAAGGATAGGCATGACCATGACTGTGATGGGCACGGCAGTGACTGTGATGGGCACGACAGTGATAGTGCTAGGCACGGCCGTGAGATTATTGGGCACGACTGTGATGTTAAAAAATGCTTTGTAAGATGTAATGAACCTATTTTCTAATGTATATAGGTTAATGTATGGATGTGTATTGATTTGGATGCTCAACATGGTTAGGCTAAAAGATGAAAGATTAATGTGACTATTTGATGTATTGATGACTAATGAAGTATGAAATTGAAGGAAATATCTCAGCACACATTATGTTAAAGAAGTAAATGCCATTCATCTTAGAGTGATTGAGACTTCTCAAGAAATAATACCATCACGTGAAAGGGTGTTTGAGATTTCCTAGGAGTCATTGGCCTAGTTGCAATGATGTTCCATGAGCCTTCAATTAAGCAAAGATGAAAGATGAGGGGAAGAAGTAAACGCCTTTCACCTCACAGTGATTGAGAATTCTTTAGAAAATAATGCCATCACCTAAAAGGGTGTTTGAGATTTCTAGTGCTCTGTGAACTAATATAATGTTGTAAAGATGAAAGAGGAGGGGAAGAAGTAAATATCTTTCACCTCACGGTGATTGAGACTATTTTGGGAAATAATGCCATCACCCCGAAGGTGTTTGAAATTTTCAAGTGCCCTATGGACAAATGTAATAATGATGTAAAAATGAAAAATACGATAAGAAGTAAATACCTTTCACCTTATAATGATCAAGGCTTCTTAGAGAGTAATGGAATCACCCAAAGGGTTATATATTGAAGTATAAAAAATAGTAGTGATTACATATTGCACTTATTTGAAATGTTTGTGGTGGAGTGACCGAGGAGAAATAATTGTTGGAGGCCATTTGAGAATCCATGCAAATCGTGCTGTGTGGCAGCGTGCCTATTTATTAATTATTAAAAAATAAAATTATTATATAATTAGGACCACGCAATGGATATGGTGCATATCTTACTACACAGTTTGATATATATCGATGTCATATCATACATCATATATATTTTATACATAACATTTTATCATATCACCATGCAAGTCCTGCTACAAGGTTATTTTCTTTATTACTCTTGTATTATGCAGATTAATGTATTATTGAAGACTATTTTTAAAAAAAATATTAGATGACAATATTGTTATGAGGAAGACTATGAATTTTAAAATGTTAGTAAAATTAGGGCTGAGCACGATCTGGGTCGATCCGATCGACCGGAACAGCACCAACCCCGCCAACCGAAAAAAATACTCGGTCCGAGTGAGATCCAGACCTGGTCCAAGTCCGTTGACCTGAAGACTCGGCAGGTTCCGGGCCAAGACCGGGTTCAAAGCTTGGAAAGCCCACCTGGGACCTGGCCTTGGTAATATATCCATTTCATCGCCACTGTGTTGCCACCCTTTCCAATAGTGTGCAGCACGCCGACTTGGCTTCTTGCGGATGACCGCATGCACGAGGCCACCGAGTAGGTCGACGCAAGTGGTCAGCTTGAGCGCGTCGATGGGACACACATCGCTCAACATCTTGGGGGTCGACAGCAGCGGAGGGCACGGCGTGGGGGTCACCTGCGGCGACGGCGACAGAGGACAGGACATGGGGATCGGCTTCGATGGGGGCGACAATGGAGAGCAGGTGACCGGTAGGGGCCGCGACGGAGGAGGTGGCGCAGTCAGTCGGAGTGGGGCAATAGAGGTAGGCGAGAGCGACCCCCACCCTCTAGTACCATTTTAAAACCTAGTTTTTTCTCGAAATTTCAGGACCAGGTCTGAAAATTTTTTACCCGGTATAATGATGTACGAAATTCATGCATAATTTTTAAGCTAATTTATTCTAATTTTAGAAGTATTTTGTGTTTGAAATTGGGAAAATTATTTTGAGATTTATTATTATGATTGGTTTAATTTATGACTTTGGTCAAAAAAAAGGAGAGGAAAACAATTTTTAGAATTATCACGGTCGTGCTATACATTTTCATGCCTGTGCAGCAAGTAGGTCATCTGAAAACTTCTGTTACGACTGTGCTATGCTTCGTCACGCTTGTGCGAAGAAGGATGAAGCGTCCACATTGAAGCTTCTGCAACGACCATGCAAGTTTACTTTCATAGCCGTGATAGAACATGGCGAGCAGACCATTCTGTCATGACCATGCGACGAGTAATCACGGTCATGCCTCCTTATGAAGAAAATCACGTTTTGTCATGTCCGTGCGTGGGAGAGTCACGGCCGTGTGAGATGAAAGCAGGAAACTTCGTTCTATCATGGTCGTGCCATTTAAACGTCACTACTGTGACGGCGGTATGTTAGGCCATTTTTATCCACATTTTTTATATGATTTCGGGTTGTTAAGCCAAGATACATGCAAAACTATTTAAGGAGACCCAGATCAATTGGAAGAGCATCTTTGGAGGGCAGATATCAAAGGTTGAAGGCTTGGTGAAGGCGATCCAGAGGTTATTAGGAAGTTTTGCTGGAAACACGAGTGAGGATGGTAGAATTAGGAGTAGTTCCTCTTGTTCTTTATTCTTTTCCTGAAACACAATTTAGATTGATGAACTCTAGTTTTATGGAGTAGTTCATTAAGATTTTCTTGATTGAACCCTACTACGTGGAAGTCTTTCATATATTTAGTTGATGAATCAATAGCATGTTTGATGATGCTCATTTTTATGCCTGAGATTTGTTCCTTTCAATCTTTTTATTATTTGAAAAGAAGTTTAAAGATTCTCTAAAATTTTCTCTGATGTTTCTCTTGCTTGCCACTCTTGGGGAAATCACAAAAGACTCAATTGTGTAGTTGTTCAGGTGACTTAAAAAAGCCGTTAACTTTATATTCCAGTCGAATGCATTTTGAGATTTAATAAATTAGATTAAAAACCGAAAGGATTAATCTTTTTTGTTGATTTCAAAATAATAAAGTTTGAAATATTGGTTAAATCAATTTGGGTATTTTACTTTATTATTTCATCATCTTTTGCCTAAGAATTTATACATGCGTAGTGATATTAATCAAGAGGAATCCTATTCATCAATTCTATACTTTTAAACCCCATTGATCATCTTTTTATATTTATATTACTCATCCTTTATATTTTCATAAAACACACAGTTATTATATTTTCTCAGATTATAAGAGAAGTTATTAATTATTTCTCGTTCTCATGGGAACAATACTTATACTCATCATTTTATTAGTTGAACGATTAGTGTGCTTGCTAGTATTTCTAAGTACGTGTCAAGTTTTTGGCTCCATTGTCGGGGACTAGTTCATAATTATTTTCTCATCTTACTTGTTAATTTTAGAATTATTACCATTAATTTTCATTGGCATGGTTGCAGTAATTGAATAGTTCATAATCGACACATCCTAGAGGGTTCTAGCACTAGTGACTTGGGACATAGGCATAATACACGAAGTTCAGGCGATTGAAGAACTACCAAAAGATTGAAGAAGAAAATCTCTAATATTGTTAAAATGGCAGATCAACAAAGGCAAATTGAGCAACCACCACCACTTCCACCTCCACTTGTATACATAACTATGCGATATTATACTACGGGACATATGGCAAATGAGAGAGGGAGTATTACACTTCCTGAAGTAGATGCAAATAATTTCCAAATCCAGCATGGAATGGTTCAAATGATATGAAACACAGTCCGGAGGAGATAGAGATAAAGACTCATTCGGCCACATTACAAAATTTGTCCAATTATGTTCAACTTTTAAATTTCAGAGAGTAAGAGATGATGCAGTTCGTCTAAGATTTTTTTCCTTTCTCTTTGAAAGTAAAAGCTTATAATTGGCTCACTACATTGACAACATGCACCATAACAAATTGGGAAGAAATGCATCAAGCATTCATTAACAAGTATTGTTCACCACAAAAATTCGCCAGATAATTATCTGAAGTATCTTCTTTTTGTCAAAAGGATACAAAATCTATGCATGAAGCTTGGGATAGATTCAAAGATCTTGTTAGTAAAGTTTAAGGACAAGGCTGGAGGAACCATTGTTGACAGGTCCCAAAAGATCTTTACAGATTATGTGAGAATCTCGCCTTGAACAATTGGCAAAATGCAAGAGTAAAGCATGTAGGAAGGTATAAAGTGGACAACTCAATGCATATTCAAGCCCAATTGGACGTTTTGACAAAGAAGCTGGACATGATGATGACTCAACCTACTAGCAATGTGTCTCCGATTACATGTGATATGTGTGGAGGAGGGCATCCTAATTATGAATGCCAAGCATGTATGAATTGTAGTCAACATAATTTTGATAATGCTAACTTTATTCTAATAATGCTTTCAAGAACAATGTTGGAGAAAATTCTTACAATACAGGGCTAAGGACTCCTCCTAATTACTCTTGGTGAATAACGGGGTCCACCACAATCCCCTGCTTATCAACCTCGTACCGAACCTCAGAGTAAGCTAGAGGATGTCCTATCAAAATTCATCACCACTAAAGAGATCATGTTCACTAATTAGGATGCATCAATCAAAAACTTGAAAACTCAGATTGGCCAATTGGTTGGCAAACATGATATCTGGAAAACAACCAGGAAGCTTGCCAAACAACACATAGAAAAATCCAAGAGAACAAGCAAATACAATCACCCTGAGAAGTGAACTTCAACTATAAGGCCCTAGAGCACATGAGACATTGATATCTCCTCAAGAAGAAAAAGTTGAAAAAGAGCTCCCCATGAAAGAACCTCAGAACAACATAGCACCATCTAAGGATGACGTACCTCAAGAAAAGACTAAAGAGAAGAGAGTTAAAAAACTCCCTTACCCACAAAAATATCAAAGGGAGAAATTAGATAAACAATTTTGTAGGTTCTTGGAAATTCTTAAACAACTGCATATTAACATTTCATTCTCTGAGGCTATTTTGTAGATGCCAACATATGCCAAGTTCCTACTTGACCAATTAGAAGAAGATGGAGGAATCAGGACTGGTGAAACTTTATGCTATATGTCAACAAGATCTTCCTCAAAAGCTGAAAGATCTAAGGAGTTTCGCAATACCTTGTTCAATTGGAGATTTTTTCTGTGTGCAAGCATTAACTTGATGTCATACTCAGTCTTCTTAAAGTTAGGCACAGGTCAACTTAGAGAGACAAGAGTTCTCCTTCAACTAGTTGATCAATCAATCTAGAAACCTAAAGGACTATTGGAGGATGTATTGGTTATAGTGGACAAATTCATATTTCATGTTATCTTTGTTGTTCTTAACATGCAGATTGAAAAGGAGCCCCCATTGATCTTGGGCAGACCATTTCTTGCCATGGGAAGAACATTGATTTATGTTCAACAAGGAAAAATAACTTTGAGGATAAATGACAAAGATTTATCATTTAATATTGGACATGCCTTGAAATATCCAATGGATAATTCTTCTTGCTTTTCTATTGACATCTTTGATGAACATGCCAAGGATCATATTGATGAAATTGTGGTGATCCATCTGAAGGAAGCTAAAAATGAGGAGCTCGAAGAGAAATTGATGGATGAAGATTCCAACATAGAGGATGAAGGAGTCAACTTGCCCCAAATTTCTGAACTCAAAATTTTACCTTCACATCTTAAATATTATTTTCTAGAAAATGACATGTTTTCGGTGATTGTGTATTCCTCATTGATTGATGAAATGGAAAATAGGTTGCTAGAAGTATACACAAACATAAAAGGGCAATAGCTTGGAGCATAATAGATATCAAGGGGATCTCCCGTTCTATCTGCATGCCAAAAAAATTGATGGAAGAAAATAGCAAAACTATAACTCAATTCCAGAGGAGGCTTAATCCAATGTTGAAGGAGGTCATGTACAAGGAAGTAGTGAAGCTACTAGATGCAGGTATTATTTATCCCATATCTAATAGAAGTTGCACTAGCCCAGATGACGCATGCAAAATATAACATATTTTACTTTATTATTTTAATTAATTTTTCTATAATTTGATCATAGTATGCATCATTTTAGATCATTTTTAGTCATAATTCCGGATTTATCGATTTTGATTATCATTCTTTGAATATTTTAACTAAGGAGGGATTTACTTAATTTTTATAATTATTTTGCAGGTAAGCTGAATTAACGGATGGTCTCCTCTTTGTTGTGCAAAGCCAAATCACAGACTTGGCCACAGAGCACCCGAGACTGTACGCATGACTCGTCAGATGTACACATATCATCTCGGCCAGGGCCACTTTGCATCATTCCCTCCATCGCCACCTTTAGAAGACTAGACCTTGGTCGTTTCTTCTACTTTATTTTACATTTTTCCACTTATGTATTTTCCTTTTCTTTTGTCTTGTCAAGTCTAACACTATGGGCAGTGTTAGGTTCTAGCTTGGGGGAACTTTTTGCATGGCATGTTTAGTTGAGTAGCATTGAGTTATAGTCTTGTGTTAGTTCTATGATGGAGTCAGTGGTTCTATCAGTGCATCATTTCTCTTTCCCATGTTACCTATTTTATTGTCTTAAAGTTCAGTGTCTAGACATTGCTTATCCTATCAAATTCGATTATTATTCTTTTTTGTAGGTATATGTAGAATATTGAGAAATGGTAAGAGTTTGTTACTGAGCAAACGAATCTACTCTTTAATTATGCACTTATGAAATTATCTACTATGATATGAGTCATGATTATATTTGTATCTTTCTTGAAAACATCAAGTCTTTTTTCAGCTTACAATTATGTCATATAAATTTAATGTAAAAGTGCCCTCCGGAACTTTGGTGTGTCCGGTTAATTAGACCCGTAGGGGATTCTTGCTTGGCGACCTAAGGGCAGCTACTCTGGAATCCGTAGATCGAAAGCTCGTTACATGCACCACCTTGTGCAATATGGAGAAGCACAAAGACCCAACAAGCGAAATGCATAAAGTACCCTCTGAAACCTTGGTGTTTCGGGTAATTAGACCCATAGGGGATTCTTGCTTGGCAATCTAAGGGCTTCTGCTCTGGGATCCGTTGGTCAAAAGCCTATTACATGAACCACCTTGTGCAAAACGGAGGAGTACTGAATACTCAAATGTAAAAAAAATGAAAAATGAATTGAAAATAGTATGAAAGTAAGCTCCTAAAAGACTTATGGTTCAATATTGATACATTTATGAGATGGATGAATATTGTATCTAAATGATGTAGGAAGGACACGGTTGAAGGTTGAGAATTTTGTAAGGTTGGACTTGGATTGAGAAAAGATATTCCGATGATGGCTGTGTAAAAGAGCATTAGGAGAAAAGTATTGGGAATCACAATGGAGCGAGAATTTATGTGACAAAAATTGCTTGAGATCAAGCAAAATATCTAGCTCGGGGGAATTTAATGCACGAAATTCATGCATAATTTTTAGGCTAATTTATTCTAATTTTAGAAGTCTTTTGTTTTTTAAATTGGGAAAATTATTTTAAATGCAAGACAATTCTTTTGAGATTTATTATTACCTAAGCTTGGTTAAATTTATGACAAGAAATGGAAAAAATGTGAGGAAAATGATTTTTAGCATTATTACAGTCGTGCTATACATCTTCATGCCCATGCAGCAAGTAGCTCATCTGAAAGCTTCTATTACGGCCATGCTATGCTTCTTCACGCCCGTGCGAAGAAGGATGAACCATCCACATTGAAGCTTCTGTTACGCCCATGCAAGTTTACTTTCACAACCGTGACAGAATATGGCGAGCAGACCATTCTGTCATAATTGTGTGAAGAGTAATCACGGTCCTGCCTCTTTATGAAAAAATCACGTTCTGTCACGGCCGTGCGAGATGAAAGCTGAAATCTTTGTTCTGTCACGGCCGTGCTGCTTAAATGTTACGACCGAGACGATAGTATTTTAGTCCATTTTTATCCACATTTTTATAAGATTTTGGGTTGCTGAGTCAAGCTACGTGGAAAACTATTTAAGAAGACTCCAAATCAATTGAAAGAGCATCTTTGGAGGCAGATATCAATGGGTGAGGGCTTGGTGAAGGCGATCCAGAGGCTATTAGGAAGTTCTATCGGGACCTCGAGAGAGGACGGTGGAATCAGGAATAGTTCCTCTTGTTCTTTATTCTTTTCCTGAAACATAATTTAGATTGATGAACTCTAATTTATTGGAGTAGTTCTTTAGGATTTTCTTGATTGAACCCTACTATGTGGAAGTCTTTCATACATTTAGTTGATGAATCAGTAGCATGTTTGATGATGTTCTCATTTTTATGCTTGAGATTTGTTCCTTTGAATCTTTTTATTATTTGAAAATATGTTTAGAGATCTTTCTCTTGCATGCCACCCTTGGAACAATCACAAAAAATCCAATTGTGTAGTTATTAAGGTGACTTGAAAAAGACCTTAACTTTATATTCCACTTGAATGCATTTTGAGATTTAATAAATTAGATTAAAAATCGAAAAGATTATTCTCTTTTGTTGATTTCAAAATAGGATTTAAAGTCTGAAATATTGGTTGAATCAATTTGAAAATTTTACTTTATTAATTCATCATCTTTTGTAGAAGAATTTATACATGAGTAGTGGCATTAATCAAGAGGAATCATATTCATCAATTCTATACTTTTAAACCCCATTGATCATATATTTATATTTATATTACTTATCCTTCGTATTTTCATAAAACACAAAGTTATTATCTTTTATCAGTTTATAAGTAAGGGAAGTTATTAATTATTTGTCATCCTCCAGGGAACGATACTTATACTCAATATTTTATTATTTGAACGATTAGTGCACTTGCTAGTGTTTCTAAGTACGCATCATATAACCCGGGCCGAGACCCGGACCCAAACCCGGGGTAGAATCAAAGTTAAGTAGCATAATATATCAATATATATATGGAAAAGTATAACATGTCATTCGTAATTTTGTACATTTTATTTATTTAAAATGCAATTAAAATCACTTCAAGTAAAATTTACATATAAGATTGTTCGGGTATGCATATTGAAAAAAAAATATGATCAAATGAGAAAGGATCATAGCGTACTAATGCAATGTTTTTTAAAATAATTATTTTAAAATAAATAGGAATATTAAAAATACTTATTATAATATATACATATATATATATATATATATATATTTCAACGTTAACATAATTTCAGAGTTATAATTGTTACATAGACGAATATAAAAATAATCATAAAAAATATTTAAAAATAAAATTATCAGCAATCAAAATCTATTAAAAAACTTTAAGTGGAGCGACCTGCATTCAACAGGGAAATTCTGTGTATAGAGGTGTTGGTCGTTTGGTTAAAAAAAGTAAACATTCATTACATAAATGTAAAACAAATTATAAATTTACAAAATTACTAATTTTATGTTCATTTTATAGAATAAAATAATAAGACATCAATATTTGTGTTATTTCAACAAAGGGGCCTAAGATATTAAAGAAAAGGAACAAAAATCTATTTAAATAATATCTTACATATATATTAAGAATTTTTTAAAAAAATATATAACTTTGTTGATTAATTTAAAATACATATATATAATTAAAATGGTTTTTTTGTGCGCACATCGTGCGGGATGCAGGATACATATAGTTATTAGATAATAGTTGTGCAGTTGAGATCAAATTTAGTAAATTAAGTTTAAACTGCTGTTACTATTCTTACAGATGCTAGCAATGGTGAGTGAAAGTACCTATGTCAAATATGTCGCCGAGGACAGCATAATTCCTAGGAAGTTTGTCACGCGCATGGCTTCGTCGCTGATCTACTTGTATCGACTCTTCATACTGAAAACATGGAAAAACATATCTCAACATTACTTTACTTTGATTGTAATATTCCAAACATCGTGATTTCAAGTTAACACAAATCGAATGATCTAATTGTCCTTCACAATTTGAAAGTGAAATTTAGGATGTTACATCGGTGTTCAACTGTTTCGCATGATAATTGTTATCAATGGTAAGCCAAACATGAATGATTGTGCATTTCCGCCCTCAGCACCTCCTTTTATTTGAAGAACTAATAAATTCAAAACGTTTAAGCTAACAAAAAATGTCTACTGATTTGCACATTGATGTTTTTTTTTCATTATAAATAGATGTTGAATGGCCTACTGAAATAATCAAGTTAAAAAATAAGTTGTAAATAGTTAAAAAAATTATGACGCGACCAAGTTTGAACTCTGGACCTTGAGGAGACTAGTCAAAGACGACACCGAGTACACTTAACTAGAAGAATTGCAGATTTAGGTACGAAATATATTTTAAACAAAATTACATGGGTTGAAAATAAAAGTTCACATGCACACTAATCACATAATTTAATCTTCGGTTGTAAAAAAATGACAAATTAAAAAGACTCTTGGGTTTGGGTTTGATTTTTTCTTATTTTAATAAAAAGATTAAACAAGATTAAAACAAAAATAGGATAAGTATTGTAAAATTATTAATCTTTTTAAATGTTTAAAAAAATTGGCTAACCTAGATTAATAATTCTTGTGTGATTGAAATAATGCTTTATCTTTTTTGCCTGGAGTTTGCCTTGCTTTTTTCACTTATATAACATCTTTCCGTATGTTATTCTCTTTTGTCTACATTGCATCAGAACTTTCACTTCTAATCATATCAAAATTAGTTTTGATGAATAACAAACCAATCAATTTAACAAACTTTTTCCCCCACATATATGACCTGTGGTAGTTATTATTTGACCTGTGCTACACAGTTGGGACAACAAATCATAAGTTCTATATAAGACTATTTCAGCAATTTTTCCTCCATTCATCAATTTGATGATTAGCTTTCTTTTTCTCTTTTTTTCACCTGACATTTGTCTTGTGGATAAAAAGAATATGTTGTGCCAAAGATGGTTGTAATTTATAGCATTTAAAGTAGGCTGAACGACTAATGGTAAAGGCAAATTTTTTATATACAATAAGTTGACCGACTTATTGTATAGCGTGTTGTACGCTTATAGCCCCTTTGTCTTATTTATATTGATGTCATAAGAACTGATTTCATCATCGATCTGAATTAATCAAGAGGTCAGGTTGAACTAATCGAATGAGGTCAAATCGGATAATTGAACAAAATAATATAAATTAACAAAGAAAAGAAAATAAATTGTTCTCATGTTATTAATAATGTAATACAAAGCATAAATAACAATGAATAAAAAATTAAATATAATAAAGTAAAATAAAATAATTCAAGTTGAATAATGTAATAAGGTAAACATGAATTAAATAGTTGCTACATAAAAGAAGGAATATTTTTTCGTAATTATGTATTAAAGAAATATCAATGAAATATTACACATGAAAAATTCGAGTATAAATTTTAAAAAAATATGTACAAATAATATTTCCTAAGAAATCTTAATTTTTTACATTTTTTATCTTATAACTTGATTTGACCTAATCGAGTCAACCTCAAGACTGTGTTTGTGATGCCCCATGGACCGATTTAATACCCAATCAAGTCAAATGTCACAACACTATTTTTCATTGTTATCCAAATGGTTTTATCTTATTCCAAAATAGAATATCAGTTTATGAATCTATCTTAAATTAATTTTTTATATCCATTAAAATATTTACATTCAATATTTTATATGTTTCCACCTATTAGTCTATGAATAAATTATATATATTCCATTCATACCCCAATATTTTCGACAACTTTTTAAATGAATTCTTGTAATGATCCTAATTTTCATGTAAGGGCATATTGGGCTTTTTGGCCCAACTATGATGACTCCCTATATAAAGCCCTAAAACCTCTTGTTAATATCTTTTCCTCATTCGTACACTTGACGGCTAGGGTTGGAAGATGATTGAGAACGAGCACACAGAGGAATCATAGGAACAGGGAGGAGAGGAAGGAAAAGAAGAAGGACCCAATATTAAGATATATAAAGGGGATCCAACCCATCTCTCCCCTCTCAATGATAATGATCTTGATTGGAGTGAGGACAATAGAGCACTTTTCTCCTATTAGGAATTTGATTGAGGGTTTTATATGCTTCATCTGATTTGAAATATTTGTATTAGTCTCATTTTTAGATTTATCATTCATAGATCCAAAAGCTAGGGTTTATGTTCTAAGATTTTATGACCTATATTTTGGGGGAAAAGAACCCTAAATCTAATTGAATGAATATTGTGGCATGTTTTCATGTGTTGTTCGTATGTCTAAATGCCTAGGAATCATGTTTAAATGTTTTAGAATGTTTCATATGGATTTTCCAATTGTTTTGAATCAAAACCTATGAAAAATCAGGCCGATACAGAAGAGTTGCGAACCACGTTATGGCTGTGATTGCCCTCGTCACGCTCATGAACATGAGGCTAGAAAACCAAAAAGGCTCTCTATCATGACCATGACAGACATTGTCATGGCCGTGACAGGCCAAGCATGGCCATGACCAACTCGGTCACTCCCGTGGACAAGAGGATGGCAAATCAAATCAAACTGCGGCCTTTGTCACGATTGTGGCCACAATGGTGACCGAAAGGCTGATTTTGCATGTGTTTGTCATGGGCGTGTCTACCCCATCATGGTTTTGACCGATTGAAAAATGGGTTTTATGTTATATTAAAACTATTTTCATGGTATTACTACAATGTATTGATGATTCATGTTTGCATATGAACCTAGATACACAAAATGCATGAACAACCATAATTAGGTTAAAATACGAAGACTGAGAGATATTAACTGTTTGATGATTGTGAACATAATGAACCCAATAGAAGAATATTGTTACTTGTCGCCCCGCAACTGAATGATAGCTCCATGTGTGTAAAATTTCTTCGGGAAATTATTATGTCCTGCACCTTGGAGTTAGCATTTCTTGGAGGAATAAGTATATCTTATTGACAATGGTAATGTATATTTCTAGTCACCTTCGAGTGATGGGAGCCTTATCTCTGAGGCCTAGCTAGCCTACTGTGAGGGTAACGAATTGATTCCTCAATTACTATAAAATCAAAGATTGAACTGACTAACTGAACTGTAAAAATTGATAACCATGAAAGTAGGATCCAACGGGTTAAAAAGCAAATCTGAGTATATTACTCAAGTAAGGTAATGACAAGTTCTAGTCACTTGGTATGCTTATTGTTACCGATTGACTAATTACTAATGTATTGACTATTATAACCTTGATTTCATATCAATTTCATGATATTGTTATTACTATATATTGATCTTATGATATGGAGTAATGACATATACATCATATGATCATGACATGGCATTTATGCATGTTTCCTTTTATTATGGAACTATTTACATATGTCATAAAGTATCCTACTTATGATACATCACATAGCATTCGCCTTTACATACTCTATTTGGGAAACCCTACACCCTGAATCCGTGTAGGTAACTGATATGCTTAGATGGATGGCTAGTCAACCCATGACGGCGAAGTTGCACATGTCATAAGAATATATGAAGTCATGAGTCTCTAGAGTCTATTTTAGAGATGTTTATGAATAATGATTTTTATTATGTTCTACGACAT
Organism: Pontederia crassipes; assembly: GCA_030549335.1. Lineage (NCBI taxonomy): Eukaryota > Viridiplantae > Streptophyta > Magnoliopsida > Commelinales > Pontederiaceae > Pontederia > Pontederia crassipes. The sequence continues at coordinate 523,796 of CM060198.1, read as the reverse complement.
TAGTTTTATTATTTTATTAAAAGATTTTTGCTAAAACAATAATGGTGATTTTATTTTATTTAGTAAAGAATTCCCCTAAATAACTTTTAACTTTTAGGGTTGGGGTGTTACAGTTTGGTATTATAGCATGCTTAGGACCTTTGTTAAGTATGTCATCAAAATGTTAAGTGTCTAAGTGCAACCGTCATGAATAACTATCCAAGGTAAAAGACTATGTATCTTTTGTGTTATATGTTTGACTATTTATATTAACTATTCTAGTAGGTCCATCAAACAGTTCGGGGACCAAGGAAACTGATAGAAAGTGTGACCAATATGACGAGGGCAATGGAAAGAAGTGCAGAGTTTAGGCATTCTACGCACTCGAGTTCAACGATTGAGAGATTTCTGAAGCTCCATTCCCCACCTTCAGTGGGATCCAGACAAGGCTGAAGTTTGGCTGACATCACTACCGAAAAATTCAAGGCCATGGATCGAACCGACATAGGATCAATCTGGCTACTCATCAGCTGGTTGATCAGCTTGTCATTAGTGGAAATCAGTGACCAAAACTTAGTTCAATGATGATGAAGAGTTCAATTGGAGGGACTTTAAGAAAACCTTCAAGAACCACTACCTTCCTCCGCATAGATAGGGGAAGAAGCATGCTTAGATTATGAATTTATAGCAAGGCAACATGACTGTGGAGGAATACCTCAATATGTTCCTAGAGCTTGACAGGTATAGTCTTTTGAAGGAAAATGAGGCAATCAGGGTCAATCACTTTTCTGAAGGAGGTGAATCCTCACCTAAGGATGAATGTCAAATGTGAGGATCCTGAGACCATGGTCAAGGCGATCTCCTCAACAACCAATTTGGTATGGGAGATTGACACACAAAAGAAGTACGAGCAGAATAGGAAGTTCAGGAAAGATCAGAGGAAAGACAAAAGGCAAAAAGAATAGGGACTTCAAGCCTTACTGCAAGATTGAAGGGGGACAGAAGGGCAAAGCCTATCCTCACTATGACATATTGCATGCTGGAGAATGTAGGTTCAACACTGTAACACACATGCATTGTGGAAAGACTGGCCACTTTGTCAGGAATTATCCTTAGTAGAAGTCGAGTACTAGGACAAGGGCAAGGGCAAGTAAGTAAAGAACTAACAGAAGGCATCAGCCAAGGTCTACACCCTCCTTTGTATCTGGTTTTGCTAACTTACTGAATGTTGAGAGAGAAAACATGAAGTGACAAACTAGATGTAGCAACACTACCAAGGAGGGTCTCCACTAGACAGTACCACTCAGAGACACTAGTAATGATTGAAGGAGATAATTACTCTATTGATCTCATGGTACTATCCATGATAGACTATGATGTCATATTAGGTATGATTGGTTATCATACCATGATGCCTATATGATGTGTTGAAGAAATAAGGTCAAAATCAAGAAGAAGGATTACAGTTCTGTGATCTTCCGTGGAGATCTCTCCAAGAAAAAAGAAGATGATGATGTCCTCAACCAAGGCAACCAAGATGCCGAACAATGGTTGTCAAGAATTTTTGGTGAGCGCATGGGCGATTTCCAACCCAAGCCACTGCAAGAACTTAAAGTGGTGAGAGACTTTTCAGATGTGTCTCTTGATGAGCTTTCGAGATTACCTCTAGAAAGGGAAATCAATTTCCATATTCAATTGATGCCAAAAATGGCCTTAATCTCCAAACCTCCATATAGGATGGCACTAGCAGAGATGAAGGAACTGAAAGCACAACTGCAAGAGTGGCTGGACAAGGTTTTATTAGGCAAAGTGTGTCCCCAGGGGTACACCTATCCTATTTGTGAAGAAGGATGGATCAATGATGTTGTATATTGATTATAGGATGCTCGACAAAATGACCATCAAGAACAAGTACCCTCTTTCTAAAATATATAATCTATTCAATCAATTGTCCTGCATCAGTCTTCTAAAAGATTGACTTGAGAAGTGGGTACCATCAACTCAGAGGGGCTGATGAGGACATAGCCAAGACAACCTTCATATCAAGGTACTGACCGTTATGAATTCTTGATTATGCTTTTTGGACTGATGAATGCTCTTGCAACATTTATGGATTTGACGAATTGAATATTCAAGCCTCATCTAGATAGATTTGTGATTGTATTTATGGATGACATTCTAGTATATTCATCATGTCCTAAAGAACATCATAACACTTATAGATTGTTCTGAAAACTTTACAACAACTTTAACTGTATGCAAAGTTCTCCAAGTGTGAGTTATAGTTGGAGCAGGTGATATTTCTGGATCACATTGTTTCAAAGGAAAGCATTTCGGTGAACCCAGCAAAGGTTGAAGCAGATATCAATTAGGAAATATTAAAGACAGTGATGAAGATAAGGAGTTTCCTTGGGTTGGCCAGTTACTACAGAATGTTCATCCATGATTTCTCCAAAATTGCTTCCCCAATGACCAAGTTGACCAAGAATGAAAAAAAGTTTAACTAAAATAAAAAATGTGAAGAAAGCTTCTTGAAACTAAAGAAAAGATTGATCACTGCATCAGTGCTAATAATTTCCATAGAACTTGGAGGCTACACAATGTATAGTGATGCCAATGAAACTAGATTGGGTTGTGTGTTGATGCAGCAAGGAAGGGTGGTGGCTTATGCCTCAAGACAACTCAAGTCTCAAAGATTTGATTCATCAATTACTGTAAGATCAAAGATTGAACTGGTTGACTGAACTCTAAAGACTAATGACCACGAAAGTGGGATCCAACGGGCAATAAAGCAACCCCGAGGAGCAAGGTAATGTTAAGTGCTACTCACTTGGTATGCTTACTATTACTGGTTGACTGATGATTGACGAACTGATGATTATACGATTTGATAATCATGACATGACATCCACAGATGTTTCCTTTTATTATGAAATTGCTTACATATGTGTAGTATCCTATTTAGGATGCATCACATAGCATTGACCTTTACATACTCAAATTGGAAAACCCTGCACCTTGGATCTGCATTGTTACACTTCCGTGGATGGCTGGTCAACTCATGATAGCGAAGTTGCACATGACATAAGAATAGATGAAGTTTTGAATCTCTAGAGTCTATTTTAGAGATGTTTATGAATAATATGTATTTTTATTATTTTCTATGACATTAGTTTTACTATTTTATTAAAAAACTTTCGTTGCAAAGATAATATGATTATTTTATTTTATTCTGGAAAGAATTTCTGCTGCATTTATGTATATCATATTATTATGTTTATATGATGGCAAATGGGATAACACAATCAAATTTCCTTAAATGACCTCTAACTTTTAAGATGAATTTTTAGGGTGTTACAATTCCACAAAAACATTACATGTTATTCTTTAGCAAACATTCGTCTTTCATATTTAATTTGTATTTAACATTCTATTTATTCGTTAAAAATATATGTAATACCCTAACTTTCCCATTAAGAGTAATTTGGATCTTTTGTTCAAACCCTCATGATTTCTCCCGATATAAGGCCTCTTTTCTCTCTCTTTATCCCTTTAATCCTCTTCTTGGTGGCTAAGGCTTAAGGAAGGAGAAAGAGAAGATTAGGGTGAAGGAAGAAGAGTAAAAAGAAGAGGAAGAAAGAGGTGGAAGATCTGAGATCAAAGTATGTAAAGGGAATCCAAACCCCTCTCTGCTCTCTCAATGATTTTCATGATTGGATTGAGAGTTTGATGGCACCTTGTCCTCATGATGGATTGTGATTGAGGGTTTCGCTCTAGATCTATACATGAATAGGATTCCATGATTAGATCTATGCCATGTGCAAGTGATGCATGCAAAATATAACATATTTTAGATTATTATTTTAGTTAATTTTTCTGTAATTTGATCATGGCATGCATCATTTTAGACTACTTTTAGTCATAATTCTAGATTTATCAATTTTTAGTATTAATTCTCTGAATATTTTAATTGTGGATGAATTAATTAAATTTGGATAATTATTTTGCAGGAAAATTCGAACACGTGAATATCCGAGAACACCAACGTATCGGCCGAAATTCAAAGAATTTATTTCTTACGGCCAAGATTCAAAGGGGTAATAATTAAATGATTTTACCTTTTGGGCGTAACAAGATTAAATTCTTTATTACGGCCAAGATCCATAGGGCGTAAAGATAAAATAATTTCGTTTTGGCCGAGATTCAAAGGGGGTGAAGATAAAAGGATTTATCTTTTGAAAGAATTAACATTTTTGACCGAGATTTATCCGTGAATTTAAATTCGGCCATGCATCACGATCAACAGGAAGACCCGTCCGCACCCTATAAATACGTGAAGAATCCGTCGTTTCAATTCGTGCTCTGAAGTTCAAGTTTTCTTCCACGACGAGTCGTGAGTCTGCAGGCTACGACCAAGAGGAGAGAGGTGCGACGGCTGGAAGTTGATCGCGACCCTGATCAAGTCCGAGAGGCTGCCCAACTGTCTGCCCGTGATCCGAAGCTTCGACTTTTATCTATTTGGGTGTAATTCTTTCAATTATTATTATTTTGTTATTATCTCTCCAGAATTTCTAGGATGAACTACATATTTTTATTTATTTCATGTTAGGAGATTATTATTGAAGGGAAACTATTTGGACCCTATATTATTTATTTTAATCTTTTCTGATCAATTAGTTAATTGTGCTTAATGCTTTTAAATTAATTACTTGGATTTCTGAGTTGAGTAATTACCAGTTTGTGGATTATTTAATTTCAGAATTCAATAATTAAATTAATTGATTTTATGTGAAATTAATAATTGACATAAAATTTGATAACTAGTGTGTGGAGAATCAAGTTTATGTGGTCTATTAATCTATACCAGTTTGTGGAGTGATTATTAGTCTAGATTTTTCATATTAATGCATCTTAATTTTAATCTTGTCCGACGAATACGAGTTTGTGGGACTTTAGGTTTGATTAAATTTAAGATAGTTTGATTTACCGGATTAAATAGTAGAATTACCAGTTTGTGGACTTTGTGATGTTAATCTTGTAAATTAATAACTTGAGAAAATTCCTAATCCATCTTTAAAGATTAAATTTATCTTTTATAGTTCAAATATTTATCCTGATCTATTTTCATCCTAAGGCCTAACTTCAACACCACTATCTTATCTTTATCTTATTTTCTTTATTTTATTTCATAAAACCTCTTTCCAAAAATCCATGTTTTTCCTCTCTTATTAATTTATAAATCCAGATATTGAATTAATAATATTCCTCGTGGGTTCGACACTCTTACTCCTATTACTATATTACTTGAGCGACTAGTGCACTTGCTAGCGATTTTATTTTGCTACATCATTTCAACGCATCAAGTTTTTGGCGCCGTTGCCGGGGAAATATTTTATTAATTAATTTCTGATTTTTATGAATTATTAGGAGATGTAAATAAATTGTAAATAATTCTCTGTAAACATGTACTATTTTTATTATTTTTATTTCTTATGAATTAACTAACATTTTTCTTTTGCAGATAAAGGTCACGACAATTTTTTTTAATTGTCGACTTTCGGCTTAAAATTCTGTCGCCATCTTATGGTTTTACCACCGTGATTTATTTTGTCAGTTTGACTAGTTTTACGGCCTTACAATACCGATTCTGAGTTCTAATCTTCTGTTTTACGACCGTAATGTTTTTATCCGAACGTTATTTTACGCCATGAGTAATGGATATTGATTTGACCTTGTTTCGCCCGGTTTATCTATGGTTTAAATTTTTTACACCCTATTCGAATCAGTTTCGACTTTCATTCTCGGCCGTAACAATTTAATTGTTTGAACTTTTGATTTGACTTTGTTTTGGCCAAAACGATTTAGTCTGTCTCGGCCGTAATGGATCATCCGACATGAATTTTACTCCTTCTCGGCCATAACGATTCTTCTGTCAACATAAGAATAAGTTTAATTCTATTTTTTTGTTTCGACCGAAACCCTATTTTGCTTTACGGCCAATCGTGTTGACTTCTTTTCAGCCGTAATATATTTTTCTGATTGATGTGACCTCATTTCGGCTTAATTAGCAATCTTTATCTAAGATTTACGATCGAGATTTACTTTATCCACATGATCGAATTGATTTCTTTCTTTGCGCACTGAATTAAATAAGAATTCGATTAATGCACAATTTTACGGGCGAAAAATCTCCCGCACATACTTTTTACGCTTTGGATTTTCTTACTGCCAACAATTATTTTCTAAACTACTTCTCGGCCATAATGTTTTCAACTTTGTTTTACGCCACGATTTATTGATTTCATGTTTTCTTTCTCAGTCGTAAAAAGTTTTCTTTCAAGTTTTCTAAACTACTTCTCGGCCGTGAAAAAATTAATAAAATGTTTTCAAGTTTATTTATGGATTTTCTTTCTCGGCCGTGAAGGATCACGTTCGACTTAATTTTCATCGATTTACGGCCGATATGAATCTTACTCTTCTTCGGCCGTAAAGGATTAAATCGTCGACGTTGCATTCGATTTTTATTTCGGTCGAACACCTTGTTTAGTTTTTTGTCTTACGGCCGAAATTCCACACTAACTAGTTTGTTACGATCGTAATTTAATTGGTTTACACCTTCACGTTGAATCCTTTTGACGTTGTTTCAATGTTTTTTACGGCCGAACAAGCCTCGGGTTATTTAATATTCTTTCAGTAGAGATATTAATCTTTGGCATTTAAATTTGTTTCTTTTGAGCTGAGTGTTCGAATTTTACTTTTTCGCCGTATTCGATAATTTTCTATGAATTTTGGTGGTCGTAGTTAATTTTTTGATAAATTTCTCTCGAAAATAAATTTTAATGATGAGTTTTCAATTTTATAAGTCCGAGAGACTTTTATCAATTTAAATCTTATTTCTTCGTGACCTATTATCTGTATTTCTTTTTATTTATTTTTGTATATATATATATATTTCTCTTTTATTTTACTGAAAATTAGTTGTTGCAGGTACTATTGAAGGTTTAATCACAACTAATCCTGGACTCGTCTGATAGTTCCAGACAGCACACTAGGAGTTCAAATCCAATTTTGGAATTTGATCCTGAAATTGAAAGAACTACTCGCCGATTAAGAAGAGATATAAGAAGAATGGCTGAACAAGCAGCAACAATGAGCAACGAAATGAATTAGTTCTGCCACAAAATAATCGATGGAAAAATGAAGAGGAACTCTCTATGAGAGAATATGTCTCGGCCAGATACAGTGACCGAGAATCATGCATCGTGCTGCCTGATATTAACGCAAATAATTTTGAGATAAATCCTGCAATCGTGAGGATGATACAAGCATCCCAATTTGGAGGAGGATTTCATGAAGACCCTCACGATCACCTTGACAAATTTCTTGCTACTCTGAGCACCTTTAGAATTAATAATGTTTCTACTGAAGTTATTCGTCTTTTATTATTTTCACAATCTTTACGTGACAAAGCTTCCACTTGGTTTAAAACTTTGCCTGCAGGATCGATTCACTCATGGTTGGAGCTGGTAGAAAAATTTGTTGGAAAATATTGCCCACCACAAAAAGCAGGCAAATATCGAAGGGAGCTGAGGGCATTTGTTCAAGACAATAATGAGACGTTATATGAAGCCTGGGAACGATATAAGGAATTGCTGGCCAGAGTTCCTGACAATAGAATTCCAAAGTGGCAAGTGATGGAAGATTTCTACTATGGATTGCGAGCTGCAGATCAAGACAAACTCGACCAATCAGCAGGAGGGACAGTACTGGGATCTAAATGCCCTAGTGAGATACAGGATATAATTGAAGCTGTAGCCCTCAAGTCGAGCCAAGAAAGGAGACCATCTCATCGAACTCATGATGTACATGCTACACAAGGAATACAATCTTCAGAAATAGTGGCTCAGCTGGAGTCACTTAATCAAAAATTTGAGCAGATGATGTCACTAATGGGAAATTCAAGCAATTATAGCCCTACAGGTAACCCATTTTTCAGGAGCAACGATTATGGTTGGAGACATAATCCGAAGTTTGCCTATAATCAGAATCAAGGCCAATCTTCTGGTCCATCAAAAGATTATATATTGAAAAGGCAACCTGATACTCCCCAATATCAATCATCAAATCACATGCAGGAGATGATGGCACAGATCATAGACACAATGCAAGCGTTGCAAAAAAATATGGAATCTAGAGCCATGAGTCAGGATGCATCAATTCGAAATCTGGAAAGCGGCACAACTGACTGGACGTACACCGGACTCTCTCCCAAGCAACACAGAGAAAAATCCAAGGGGAGAAGAGCAAAATAGGCCTTGATTTTCATCAGAACTAAGTCAAGCTGACAACTATAAATCAGAACTATTTATATCCTTTTTTATTTTTATTTTTTTTAGTTAGTTGTTAATTAATATCTTAGTTTTGGGAGATAGTTTTATTTTATTTTAATTAGGCATCTTATTTTTATTTTATATCGAGTCATCTAATCGATATTTCTTTTTGTGCACGGAGCGGATTCGGATACGTCAACGAGCATTAACACGTCGGGCTGGACATGACAAGCCGAGATGTATAGCAGGCCGTAAAAATCGGAAAATGTACGCCGAGCAACACCTGACACCGACATGATTACACCTTCGAAAAATGCCACCTGTTCTTCTCACGGCCGACTTGCCATAAGGCGAAATGACAAGACACTACCACCTCGTTACGGCCGAGGATTACATAGATGACCACGCCAGATGTCTTTTTACGGCCGAGGTGTTGTGCGATCACACTACGGACGAGAATGACAAGACAGAAGCTTCTGACATCTGCATGCACAAGTCCAATCGAAAGAAAAAAAATGCATGCTTTTGCTTTTATGCCCGGACATGACCTTTCACTGCTAGTAATCACGTCGGAACAGGTCAGATTACGCCCGAAGTTTTATCTATAAAATCTTACAACTCGTGTTTTGCAGATCAAGCACCGCCTCCATTTCATCTGCTCCTTACGGCCGAGGTGCCTCCGATATTTTTACGCCCGGACGAGAGCCGACGCCGTCACTGCTGCTCCCTTACGCCCAAAGTGCCACGCATCCTATTCTTTACGGCCGAGCTTCAATACTGCCCTTCCTTCTTTCCGGCCGAAGTGACTACGCCTTTTCTCCCTTACAGCCGAAGTTACGCCTCCCCTCTCACCATTACGCCCAGTGCGTTACGGCCAAGCTTCCACGCCGCCTTCGTTTTACGGCCGAAGTCTCACGGCGTCTCCGCTGCTCTTTTACGCCCGAAGTCACACGGCCGTTAACACGCTGCATTGCAAGGTTATTCATCGACATCTACTCCTTACGGCCGAGGTTCATCTACTTTTACGGCTGAGCTTCATCAATTACGGCCGAACTTTTCTCTTTACGGCCGAGGTTCATCTACTCTTACGGCCGAACTTTTCTCTTTACGGCCGAGGCCTCAGCCGCCCAGCCGCCGTCTTCTTAAAGGCATTCCACCATCATGGACCGGCCGAAGTTTTTCATCGACTTACGTATTTACGGCCAACACTTCAGCATATGTATTACGGCCGAGAGACTTTGCGACTGACCGAGGTCTCTTCCTTACGGCCGACACATATTACGGCCGAGATTCAGCCGTCGATTTCACCGACGACATGTCTTTGCCTTTCGGCCGAGTCATCCAGCTGACTTGGGCCGAAACTTTAGCGATCGAGCCGCAATCGTCCTTTTGACCGAGCCACCACATTTTTATTTTACTGATCTCTGCGAATATAGCATGAGGCGATTTGCTAATATATGGAGGGGACGTCAAGAACGACGACATCCGAATGCTCAGCCGGCCCCACAGCCCTCACAATTAATCTCCTACCCCGGAGATTATTATTGGACTAAGCGGGAGTATCAAGCTCGATATGAACAGATGTCTGAGATTCGTATTCATACCACCAGATTTTCAGATACTGAATTGCTGAGGGAGTATAATTTACTTGCAGATATTCATCTATTATTTTCTTAGATTGGACTCTCTGACTTTATGCATTCTTGGTAGCCAACTTATGAAGTACTAATTATGGAATTTCTCTCATCCTTGAAGGTCTTTAATTTAGATGGCAGGAATTATGATCAGCCTCGCATTTCATTCCAACTTTATGGGCGACCTTTTACTCTCACTCTAGGAGAGATTAATAATATCTATGGATTTCCCAACCATGGATCTCTTTCTGTACCTGCTGACTTTGATGCTGAAACTTTTTGGAAACAGATAACAGAAGAAGACCGATTGGTTTGGAACACCGCTAAAGATAGCTCAATTCAAAATCCTGTTCTGCGCTACATCCATCGCATGCTAAGCAACACCTTAAGTGAGCGCAGTGATAATGATGGTGCCGTCTCAAAGGGAGAGTTATATCTCATCCACAGCATGCTTCACAGAACTCCTGTTAATGTGGGTGCCTTCCTCATTCGTCGATTCTAGTGCCGCACTACTCATCGTGGCGGTAGCATTAATATGGGTGCCCTTTTCACACCTATTGCTTAGCACCTACAACTAGACTTGGATGATCTCGAAGCTGTGCCAGGAAACACTCACCTCACTCGTAGGACCATTCAAGCTATGGGTCTCGTGAAGACCAACAACTCAGGGATCAAAGTTTTTATTTTTAAAGGCAACAATCAGGAGGTGCCCTGCTCAGTTCGAGATGCTTTTACGCCGATTAATCCAAATAATTGGCTCCTTTTTAGGCAGGTCATAGCTCCAGTAATCCCATCTGTAGGACCATCTACCTCCGTCGGACAGCCACAGTAGGATGAACCTTTCTCCTGGTTTGATTCTACTGATTATGCGGCAGCCCAACCCTACCTTCAACAGCCACAAGGATTCCAGGCTGCATCACCGGCAGCTTCCCAATATGCCACATCCATCCATTCACCTTATATGCCGGTGCCTTCTCTGATTTCATCTCCAGTACAAGAGAGCTCTTCTGATTCCTCGTTCATGCTACTCCTTATGAGGAACGTGACTCGATGGAAGTGTCTGCCCCTTTACACGAACCTGTGCAGAATCACTATATAGCACCAGAACCTACTTTCACTTCAGCCCTAGAAGAGACTTACCATTCACCATCGCCATCCCGCAGACAGTAAATCTGGTTGTGTCTTTTTTCTTTTCTTTATTTTCATTTCTTTAATTTTTCTTTTTATTGCGTATGTATCACTTTCCCTTGCTGGCTTAACACTGAGGACAGTGTCTAGTTTAAGCTTGGGGGAGTTTGCATTTCATGCATTGCATGTTTCTTTCTTTCTATTTGCTTATGTTTGCATGTATATCTAAAAAAAAAAAAAATTTGAAAATTTTCTAAAAAATATCATTGCATGCATTTATTTTTAATACCATCTTACAAACTCTTGTCTTACTGTTTTAATTATCTTTTAGTAAAAAGTTCAAAGACATGTCGTTAATTGATAAAATTTGAATACTTTTCTTTCTTATCACTTGCTACTTCAGTATCAAACTTATAGACTGTGTGCCCATGCTAAGTAGAATTATGAATGACTAGACGACAAAATCATATTCATGCCTTTTTTATTTATTTCTTTTAAGTCTTGATTAGTAGTAGCCTTCTTATTGACCATATCAAATACTTTTTGAGCTTATAAAAAGAAGGGTTAGTTAAACCCCAACAAAAAAAAAGTTGAATAAAGTTATGTGTAGGTACAAAAGTGTTATCCGAAACCAAGGTGTGTTCGGGTAATTAGATCCGTAAGGGTTCATGCCTGACGACCTAAGGGCAACTGCTCTGGGATCCGTCGATCGAAAACCTGCTACATGGACCATCTTGTGGAATATGGAGAAGCACATGAGTACTGAATCATGGCTAAGTTTGAACTCTTCATTCAGAACCTTGGTTGTTCGGGCAAGTAAACCCGAGGGGTGTCTTATCACCTGTTGCCCTAAGGCCATCTGGTCTGGGAGTCATCAGTCCAAAGCCTGCTACACGGACTTTCTTGTGCAATCCTGCTTGAAGATTAGAACTTTTAAAATGATTGAAAAAAAGAAAAAAAAAAGTTTTAAGCTCAATTAGTACTTATGCGTTCAATATTAATGCTATTATTTGATAGACAATTTTTTTTGCAAGGCTGAATTTGAGATAGTTTAAATTTGTGTAGCATTCAGAACCTCTATGAAAGCTAAGTGCATGGAAAATGGTGAGATACTAAGTAGTAGGTGTGCAGAAGAACTGTGTGAGAAAATTAGTTAGTTGACAATGTGGAGACTATGATGGAACTTTCTTGAGCCTTGAGAATGCACACACCACTGTCGATGTATTTAATAATCATTTTGAACTCTCGCCCGAGGGGGACACAAGAATGCACACATCATTGCCGATATGTGTAACAATCATTCCGGACTCTCGCCCGAGGGCGACATCGGAATTCACACACCGTTGCTGATGTTTGAAAAAATCATTCCGGGCAATATCCAATAAAGTGCCATAGAAGGTCGACATGCAACTTCATCCACAACTAGGTTCATTATGCTTCTTAAAAAATAATTATTTACGTCACTCAATCTTCATGTTTTAACCTAGTCATGTGGGGAACATGCATATATGTATTTAGGTTTATATACAATCATCAAGCATCAATACATACTATTAATATCTTGAAAATAACATTTAATATAGTATATAAGATTTTTGCATTGGTCACGGCGGTGACAAAACCTCTGAAATAATATCCTCTTGTCACGATCGTGCCATTAGTTGTGATGACCGTGCCTACACTGTCACAGCTGTGATATCTATTGTCACGGTAGTGCCAGAGGCCCTTAGCTATCTTCCGGACTTTTTGTCACGGGCATGACATGTGTGTCATGGGCGTGACCGAGAGCTAAAAAACTACGTCGTCTCTCGACTATTCACGATTTTTCATCAAAAACTTTGAGAAATTGATATACAACATTACAAATCAATGCATATATGTTTCCTAGGCATTCTAGGATCAAAAGAGCATGAAAAACATGTAAAAACATTCAAATTTTCAGATCTATGGTTCATCCCCAAATCAACATTAGGAAGAACATGACCCACAAACTAGTAATTCTACTATTTAATCCGGTAAATCAAACTATCTTAAATTTAATCAAACCTAAAGTCCCACAAACTCGTATTCGTCGGACAAGATTAAAATTAAGATGCATTAATATGAAAATTCTAGACTAATAATCACTCCACAAACTGGTATAGATTAATAGACCACATAAACTTGATTCTCCACACACTAGTTATCAAATTTTATGTCAATTATTAATTTCACATAAAATCAATTAATTTAATTAATGAATTCTGAAATTAAATAATCCACAAACTGGTAATTACTCAACTCAGAAATCCAAGTAATTAATTTAAAAGCATTAAGCACAATTAACTAATTGATCAGAAAAGATTAAAATAAATAATATAGGGTCCAAATAGTTTCCCTTCAATAATAATCTCTTAACATGAAATAAATAAAAATATGTAGTTCATCCTAGAAATTCTGGAGAGATAATAACAAAATAATAATAATTGAAAGAATTACACCCAAATAGATAAAAGTCGAAGCTTCGGATCACGGGCAGACAGTTGGGCAGCCTCTCGGACTTGATCAGGGTCGCGATCAACTTCCAGCCGTCGCACCTCTCTCCTCTTGGTCGTAGCTTGCAGACTCACGACTCGTCGTGGAAGAAAACTTGAACTTCAGAGCACGAATTGAAACGACGGATTCTTCACGTATTTATAGGGTGCGGACGGGTCTTCCTGTTGATCGTGATGCATGGCCGAATTTAAATTCACGGATAAATCTCGGTCAAAAATGTTAATTCTTTCAAAAGATAAATCTTTTTATCTTCACCCCCTTTGAATCTCGGCCAAAACGAAATTATTTTATCTTTACGCCCTATGGATCTTGGCCGTAATAAAGAATTTAATCTTGTTACGCCCAAAAGGTAAAATCATTTAATTATTACCCCTTTGAATCTTGGCCGTAAGAAATAAATTCTTTGAATTTCGGCCGATACGTTGGTGTTCTCGGATATTCACGTGTTCGAATTTTCCTGCAAAATAATTATCCAAATTTAATTAATTCATCCACAATTAAAATATTCAGAGAATTAATACTAAAAATTGATAAATCCGGAATTATGACTAAAAGTAGTCTAAAATAATGCATGCCATGATCAAATTACAGAAAAATTAACTAAAATAATAATTTAAAATATGTTATATTTTGCATGCATCAAACTCCCCCAAGCTTAAAGTCTTGCTTGTCCTCAAGCAAAAATTCAAGGCAAGGCTCAAGAAAGTTCCATCATAGCCGCCACATTGTCAATTGATTAATTTTCTCACACAGTTCTTCTGCACCCCTACTACTCAGCATCTTATCATTTTCCATGCACTTAGCTTCATAGAGGTTCTGAATGCTACACAAATTTAAACAATCTCAAATTCAACCTTGTGAAAAAATAAATTGTCTATCAAATAATAGCATTGATATTGAACACATAAGTACTAATTGAGCTTAAAACTTTTTCTTTTTCTTTTCATTTTTCATCTTTATTTTTAATCATTTTAAAAGTTCTAATCTTCAAGCAGGATTGCACAAGGAAGTCCATGTAACGGGCTTTGGACTGATGACTCCAAACCAGATGGCCTTAAGACAACAGGTGATAAAGCACCCCTCGAGTTTACTTGCCCGAACAACCAAAGTTCTGAATGAAGAGTTCGAACTTAGCCATGATTCAGTACTCCTGTGCTTCTCCATATTCCACAAGATGGTCCATGTAGCAGGTTTTCGATCGACGGATCCCAGAGCAGTTGCCCTTAGGTCGCCAGACATGAACCCCTACGGATCTAATTACCTGAACACACCTTGATTCCGGATAACACTTTTGTACCTACACATAACTTTATTCAATTTATTTTTTTATATTTTTATATTTTATTTTATATTTTATTTTTATTTTATTATTATTATTATTTGTTGGGGTTTAACTAACCCTTCTTTTTATAAGCTCAAAAAGTACTTGATATGGTCAATAAGAAGGCTACTATTATCAAGACTTAAAAGAAATAAAAAGGCATGAATATCATTTTGTCGTCTAGTCATTCATAATTCTACTTAGCATAGGCACATAGTCCATAAGTTTGATACTAAAATAGCAAGTGATAAGAAAGAAAAGCATTCAAATTTCATCAATTAACAATATGTCTTTGAACTTCTACTAAAAGATAATTAAAACAGTAAGACAAGAATTTGTAAGATGGTAGCAAAAATAAATGCATGCAATGGTATTTTTTAGAAAATTTTCAAATTTTTTCAATTTTTTTGGATTTTTTTGTAAGTAGATGCAAACATAAGCAAATAAATAGAAAGAAATATGCAATGCATGAAATGCAAACTCCCCCAAGCTTGAACTAGACACTGTACTCAGTGTTAGGCCAACAAGGAAAAGAGTAAAGATAATATGAAAAAGCTAAAGAAATGAAAATAAAGAAAAGGGAAAAGATACAACCGGATTTATTGTCGGTGGAGAGATGCTCGGCTTCAATATATATATCGATGAAGGTGACGGCCGCAAATGGTGTCGGTGAGAGGAGATCTCGGCCGATAATTGATGGATCTCGGCCGATAATGGAGAGTCTCGGCCGTAAAAGCTTGGCCGCAAAATTTTGTTGATGAAGATCTCAGCCGTGCAATCTCGGCCGTAAGAAACTGGCCGTAATGGTGAGACTTCGGCCGTAACGAAGAAAGGCGTGGCACTTTGGGCGTAAGGGAGCAGCGGTGACGGTGTTGACTCTTCGGCCGTAAAACGAAGTCGGCGTGGAAGCTTGGTCGTAACACACAGGGCGTAATGGTGAGACTTCGGCCGTAAAGAAGAAAGGGCTTAAGGGTAGCGGAAGCACCTCGGCCGTAATAGATAGATGAAAGGGCGAGGCGGTGATTGATCTCGGCCGTAAAAAGACATCTGGCATGATTCTCGGCCGTAACGATGAACATGGCGTAATCTTGTCGTTTCGCCTTGTGTTTCCCCATGCATGGTGCATTCCTCGGTCGACGTATGATTATCCGAATTCCGCTCGATGCACAAAAAGAAATATCGATTAGATGACTCGATAAAAAATAAAAATAAAATGCCTAACTAAAATTAAAAATAAAACTATCATCGAAACTAAGATATTAATTAACAACTAATTAGACTAATCTAAAAATAAAAATAAATAAATAAAATAAAAAGGATAGAAATAGTTCTGATTTATAGTCGTCAGCTTGACTTAATTCTGATGAAAATCAAGGCCTATTTTGCTCTTCCCCTCTTGGATTTTTTTCTCTGTGTTGCTTGGGAGAGAGCCAGGTGTACGTCCAGTTAGTTGTGCCGCCATCTGGCCCAGTTGTCTTTCCAGATTTCGAATGGATGCATCCTGACTCGTGGCTCTAGATTCCATATTCTTCTGCAACGCTTGCATTGTGTCTATGATCTGTGCCATCATCTCCTGCATATGATTTGATGATTGATATTGGGGAGTATCAGGTTGCTTTTTCGGTATATAATCTTTTGATGGACCAGAAGATTGGCCTCGATTCTGATTATAGGCAAACTTCGGATTGTGTCTCCAACCATAATCGTTGTTCCTGTAAAATGGATTGGAAATAAAGTTAGCATTTTCAATTTGATTTGAATCTGAAGTGTTACCTGTAGGGCTATAATTGCTAGAATTTTCCATTAGTGACATCATCTGCTCGAATTTTTGATTAAGTGACTCCAGCTGAGCCACTATTTCTGAATATTGTATTCCTTGTGTAGCATGTACATCATGAGTTCGGCGAGATGATCTCCTTTCTTGGCTCGACTTGAGGGCTACAACTTCAATTATATCTTGTATCTCACTAGGACGTTTAGATCCTAGCACTGTCCCTCCTGCTGATTGGTCGAGTTTGTCTTGATCTGCAGGTCGTAATCCATGGTAGAAATGCCCTCAAGTTTGTCTTGATGGAAGACATCACTTACCATTTTGGAATTTTGTTGTCAGGAACTCTGGCTAATAGTTCTTTATATCGTTCCCATGACTCATATAATGTCTCGTTATCATCTTGAACAAATGCCCTCAATTCTCTTCGATATTTGCCTGCCTTTTGTGGTGGACAATATTTTCCAACAAACTTTTCTACCAGTTCCAACCATGAGTGAATCGATCCTGTAGGCAAAGTTTTAAACCAAGTGGAAGCTTTGTCACGTAAAGATTGAGGAAATAATAATAAAAGAATAACTTCAGAAGAAACATTATTATTTCTAAAGGTGCTCAGAGTGGCAAGAAATTTGTCAAGGTGATCGTGAGGGTTTTGATGAAATCCTCATCCAAATTGGGATGCTTGTATCATCCTCACGATTGCGGGATTTATCTCAAAATTATTTGCGTTAATATCAGGCAGCACGATGCATGATTCTCGGTCACTGTATCTAGCCGAGACATATTCTCTCATAGAAAGCTCTGCTTCATCTTCTTGCCGATTTATTATGTGGTGGAGCCAGTTCATTCTGTTGCTCCAGTCTCTGATTGTCGTGTGCTTGTTCCGCCATTTTTCTTATATTTCTTCGTAATCGATGATAGGTTCTTTCAATTTCAGGATCAAATTCCAACAGTGGATTTGAACTTCTAGTGCGCTTATCAGAAGATTCCAGGATTGGTTGTGATTTAATTTTCAATTAGTACCTGCAACAACCAATTTTCAGTAAGATAATAGAATAAAATAAAATATATACAAGAAGAAAGAAATTCAGATAATAGGTCACGAAAAATGAGTTTTTAACAAATAAAGTCTTTCGGCATGATAGAATTTGAAAATTCGTCATTAAAATTAATTTTCGAGAGGAACTTTTCAGAAGTTCTTCAAACCAATACGAATACCAAATATTAATATCGACCAAAAGAATTTATGATGATGTAACAAACCGCACAAAATAAGTCCGAACTAATTTGCGGCCGTAAAGTTAATAATCAGACATAATCAAAAATTATTTTCAGAGAGGAAATAAGATTGATCGGCCGTAATACAGAAATAGATTTACTGTCGAAATTAAATTAGTAATCCAAGGCTCGTTCGTCCGTAAAAATCATAAAACAGTGTTGATAGGGGTTCAACGTGAAGGCGTAAAAACTTGTTGGCTTATGGTCGAAACAACGTCGTAAAAATTAACACAGCGATGAATCATTTCGGCAATCAACTCCTCACATATAAAATCATAGGCGTAAAGAACTGAAGTTGACAACCTTGGTCGTAAAATAGAACAGGGTTTCGGCCGAAATAAAAATCGAACGAAACGTCGACAAAATGACTCATTATGGCCGAGGAAGAGGATAATTCATATCGGCCGTAAAACAATGAGAATTAAGTCGAACGTGACCGTTGATGGCCAAGAAAGAAAAAATCACAAATAAATTGGCCGAAAAGGACGTAATATGACGTAAAAATAAATGTTCAGAAATTTTACAGCCGTAAAACCATGAGATCAATTCTCGGCCGTAAAAAGAAAACATGAGATCATTCTCGGCCGTAAAAAAGATTAAATTGTCAATTAAGACGAGGTCACATCGGCCGAGATGAAGTCAACACGAGGCCGTAAAGAAAAATAGGGTTTCGGCCGAAATAATTTCGAATGAAACTTGAGAATATTACCCCACTCAAATGTCGAAAATTGAATCATTACGGCCGAAAGTGAATTAAGTCGATTCCTTACGGTCGTAAAACAACGAAATCAGATCAAATCCATATGAAAAGTTCAAACAATTAAAATGTTACGGCCGAGAATAAAAGTCAAAACTGATTCGAATAGGGCGTAAAAAAATTTAAACCATCGATAAACCGGGCGTAACAAGGTCAAATCAATATCCATTACTCATGGCGTAAAACAACGTTCGGATAAAAATATTACGGCCGTAAAGATTGAAAGTTTAGAATTCAGAAATCATTCATTGCGAGGCCGTAAAATTAATAAAGATGATATATCAAATTAAAGTCGTAAATCCATAAGTCGACAGTGTAATTCGGAAAATCCAATCGGCGTCGGATTTTAAACCGAAAGTAGATAAATTAAAAAATTGTTGTGACCTTTATCAGCAAAAGAAAAAAAAATTAGATTATTCACAAAAATAATTAAAACAATTAATACATATTTATAAAGAATTATTTACAATTTATTTACATCTCCTAATAATTCATAAAAATCAGAAATTAATTAATAAAATATTCCCCGGCAACGGCGCCAAAAACTTGATGCGTTGTATTTGTAATAATAAAATTTGGTAGCAAGTGCACTAGTCGCTCAAGTAATATAGTAAAAAGGGAGTAAGAGTGTCGAACCCACGAGGAATATTATTAATTCAATATCTGGATTTATAAATTAATAAGAGAGGAAAAACATGGATTTTTGGAAAGAGATTTTATGAAATAAAATAAGGAAAATAAGATAAAAATAATGTTAGGCCTTAGGATGAAAATAGATCAGGATAAATATTTGAACCACAAAAGATAAATTTAATCTTTAAAGATGGATTATGAATTTTCTCAAGTTATTAATTTACAAGATTGATGTACTTTGGAAAGCCTTGCAAAAGAAGAGGGTGAATGTTGCCTACATTAAGGTAATACAAGATATGTACGATGGGGCATTGACTAGGGTTAGGACACCCAGAGGTGAGACAAATGAATTTCCTATAGGAATTGGCCTACATCAAGGATCAGCTTTAAGCCCGTATCTATTTAACTTAGTTATCGATGCTATAACCGAAAGTATCACAGAGGAGGTACCTAAGTGCATGCTATTTGCGGATGATATAGTACTTTTAGCGGATTCAAGAGAAGAGATTAATACAAAATTGGAAATATGGAGAAATACGTTGGAGTCAAAGGGTTTTCGTTTAAGTAGGAATAAAACAGAATATATGCATAGCAATTTCACAAATAAACAACTTAGAGACAATTTGAAAGTTAAGCTAGGGGAGGATATAATTCCACAAGTGACAAAGTTTAAATATTTAGGATCAATTGTAAGACAAGATGGTGAGATTGATGACGATGTTAATCATAGAATTCAAGCTGGTTGGTGTAAGTGGAGGAAAGCCACTGGAGTTCTTTGTGATAGAAAAGTACCCAATAAAGTTAAAGGAAAATTCTATCGTACTGCTATAAGGCCAGCAGTGTTATATGGTAGTGAATGTTGGGCTATGAAGGGACAACATGAACGTAAAATGGGGGTAGCCGAAATGAGGATGTTGAGATGGATGTGTGGTCATACAAGATTAGATAAGATTAGGAATGACCATATACGTGAACGAGTCGGAGTGGCTCCTATTAGTGAGAAAATGGTAGAGAATCGTTTGAGATGGTTTGGTCATGTTTAGAGAAGACCATTAGATGCGCTAGTAAGAAGAGTATATCATATAATCTGGAGTCCGATTAAAAGAGGGAGAGGGAGGCCAAGGCGGAGACTTGGCGAACTAATAGAGCAAGATCTACTGGTGAATAATATACCGAAAGGTTTGATTACTAATAGAGCGGAATGGCGTCGTATGATCCATGTAGCCGACCCCACCTAGTGGGATAAGGCTTTGTTGTTGTTGTTATTGTTGGTGATAGCCATCCTTTCTTCCCTCAAAATAAAAAAAGAAGGTAGATGTTCATCTTCTCAAAAAAAAAAAATGCTTGACAGTGGAACAATAAGAATGGCGTCGTATGATCCATGTAGCCAACCCCACCTAGTGGGATAAGGCTTTGTTGTTGTTGTTGTATTAATTTACAAGATTAACATCACAGAGTCCACAAACTAGTAATTCTGTTATTTAATCCCATAAATCAAACTATCTTAAATTTAATCAAACCTAAAGTCCCACAAACTGGTATTCGTCAGATAAGATTAAAATTAAGATGCATTAATATGAAAATCCTAGACTATTAATCACTCCACAAATTGGTTAGATTAACAGACCACATAAACTTGATTCTCCACACACTAGTTATCAAATTTATGTCAATTATTAATTTTACATAAAATCAATTAATTTAATTAATGAATTCTGAAATTAAATAATCCACAAACTGGTAAGTACTCAATTCAGAAATCTAAGTAATTAAATTAAAAGCATTAAGCATAATTAACTAACTGATCAGAAAAGATTAAAACAAATAATATAGGGTCCAAATAGTTTTCCTTCAATAATAATCTCCTAACATGAAATAAATAAAAATATGGAGTTCATCTTAGAAATTCTGGAGAGATAATAACAAAATAATAATAATTGGAAGAATTACACCCAAATAGACAAAAGTCGAAGCTTCGAAACACGGGCAGACAGTCGGGCAGCCTCTCGGACTTGATCAGGGTCGCGATCAACTTCCAGCCGTCGCACCTCTCTCCTCTTGGTCGTAGCCTGCAGAGCTCACGACTCGCCGTGGAAGAAACCTGAACTTCAGAGCACGAATTGAAACGATGGATTCTTCACGTATTTATAGGTGCGAACGGCTTTCAATTTGATCTCGGCCGTAACATCGTACGGTTGTCTTTAAAATTTATGAGATAAACTCGGCCAAAGATAAATTCTTTTATCATTACGCCCAAAGATAAATCTTTCTTATCTTTACTCCATCATATATCTTGTTACGCCCAAAAATAAACTCGGTCAAAAGAATGATTTCATTGACATTACCCCCTCCAAATCTCGGCCGTAAGAAATTATTTTATCTTTACTCCCAAAGAGATAAAATTTATTTTACTCCCTCCAAATCTCGACCGTAAGGAAGGAACTTATCTTGTTACGCCCAAAAGATAAAATCAATTAATTGTTACACCCTTCATCTTCATGCCATTACGCCCAAAAGATAAAATTCCTTTTATCTTTACACCTTCAAATCTCAGTCGTAACAACGAAAATTCCCATATTATTACCCCCTAGAAATCTCGCCCACAACGACTTGGGTGTAAAGCCAAATCTCGGTCGTAAGGAATAATTTCTTTGAATTTCGGCCGAGATTCGAATTTTCCTGCAAAATAATTATCCAAGTTTAATTAATCCATCACAATTAAAATATTCAGAGAATTAATAATCAAAATTAATAAATCCGGAATTACGATTAAAAGTGACTAAAAATGATACATGCCATGATCAAATTACAGAAAATTTATTTAAAATAATTAACTAAAATATGTTATATTTTGCATGCATCATTAACCTAAATAATATTCAATTTGTCTATGGATATCTCTGAATTTGCGTATTTAATATTTTTGTTATCTTTATAACATAGCTTTGGCACCTAAATTAAGTGATAAAATAGTATATAGAAAATATTTCATCTCAATGTTAAAATGCCTATTATATTTTTTCGCTATTCTAATTTCCATTGATTAAATAATGTAGGTTTTGCATCGATTTTTTTTTCTTTTAATTCGGATGTGTCAAACTCATGCAAACTAATGATTTTTGGATTAAATATCAGGGAAGAGCCGTTCCCCCGCGCCCGATCAATAATAAAAATTATAGCAACGGGACTGCTGAATAATGCAATGAGCAAAAATTTTCTTCGTGTGATCAAATGAAAAAGTACTTCACCTTATAGCCAATATTTGATTTGCGCACACATATTTTCCTTATCGGCGACTCTATTTTTGGGTCTTCCGGATCTTTGACTGCTAATTTATCCTCTTCGTCCACAAGAATCACTGCACGAGCAAAATATCGTGAATTAGAAGAAACGAAGTCACTGATCTATGCAGTTAACTGGTACTTCACTCATATTTGTATTCGAGAAAAAGAGGTTGGCACTTGTTGTAATATCTTGAAATAAATCAAAAAAAAAAAAAAGAAAAAACAAGCCCAGCCGTGTGAAGCCCACAGCCCATTACCACATCAAATAAACAAACACCCTAACTCACCTACCCCCTTAACGAGTTACTGTAGCTACAGTAAACTCCTCTTATTTTCTCTCTCTCCACCTAGCTATTAGTGAGATGTTAGCTCATCATTTTCTCTTTTAATCATCATGACAGTCCCATTAGAGTCTTTGGAGCTAGAGAAAAAAGAAAGAAGATTAAGGGATTAGGACATTACTAATTAAGATTTGTTTGAAGAGATCCAAAACCCTAACTTCTCCCTAATAATGTTTTAATGTATGGATTAGGACTTAAGAATAATCTTTGTTCTTAGATGAAGGATTAGAGGATGTGCATTTGGTGATTCATGTTTTATAAATTGTTATGCAAGTGCTAATCATGATATGTACCTTCTATATGATTTAGATTTCTGTGCTACTACTAAGCATGTTCATAGTTATGATGCTCATTGTGATTCATGTTAGCATAGTATGATTACCTATTGCTCATGTACATTCATATGTGTAATTAATATGATTAAATGCCATATGTGAAAACATCATTGTATTCATGATTAGAATGCCAAGAATATTAAGAAATGCACTATATGATGTTTGGAATCATGTATGTGTTCAATGTGTAAATATATATGAAATATTTGGAATGGAATGATGTAAAAGTCGTATATTTGTTGGCATAGAACGGGCGACCGATAATGTATCGGTCGACCGTTCTGGAGACCATTGTAGTGTAAAACTCTGTCCAACGGTCGATCGGTTCTATAATGGTCGACCGTTCTGGAAGGGCAGACACATTCTATGATTAGCGGTCGTTCGAAAACTTTATTTCGGACGTTCAAAAGACATGTAGCGGTCGACCGATTTTCTAACGGTTGTCCGATATGGGTGGTCGAAAATATTCGACACATTCTGTGATTAGCGATCGTCCGAACACTTCGATTCGATCATCCGAAAAGTCAAGTACCGATCGACCGATTGTCAAACGGTCGTTCGATATGCATTGCCAAAATAGCCAAAACATTCTGTGATTAGCGGACGAACCGAAGTCCAATTTCGGTCGTCCGAAAGACCCATAATGGTCGATCGATATATGAGCGGTCATCCGTTTCAGAGATGTTGTCACATTCTGTGATTAGCGGATGAACCTGAACACGGTTTCGATCGTCCGACAGAACCAAAACGATCGCCCGATAATCTGATCGGTCGTCCGATATATGACCAATGGTCGATCGTTATCCAAAATGGTCGACCGTTTTTGGGGAATGATTGGTTATGTGTGAATGCCCACACTTAGCATGATTTGAAGTTATTATGACCTTAATTAGGGTTACAATATGCAACATGTGTGAATGATTGTATGTATTGATGAACATGATTAAAAGACGGATTGATGAAGGAGTGACATTTTTATGATCCGGGACCAATCGGTACCCAACCTAAGACCCCACCGACGAGTGGGAAAAGACCTCATTGACGAATGAGGATAAAGACTTTGCCTTTGGGGAAGGATAAAGACCTCACCTACAGGGAGGATAAAGACCTTGCCTTCGGGAAAGGATAAAGACCTCACCTACGGGGAGGATAAAGACCTCATCTACGGATGAGGATAAAGACCACCCTACGGGGAGGATGATTTATTAGTCACTACCATTCTCAATCGACAAGATAAGAAAGTATCTAAGTAAAGATGAAAGACAAAAAGATGAATGATGAATGACTTGGGATATAAAGTAAAGATATTAAAGAAGTATGATGAAGCATGCACCTATAAGGATGCCATGTAAATGTCCACTTGTCACATCATATCATGACGTGATGAAAGATGCTAAAGTAAAGTAAGATAAAAATATGGTATGCATTAGCATGATGATAAGTTATGATATGCACGACTTAAAGATTATGATATTACTTGTTATCTTATATTGCTATGATGATATGAACACATGTCATGTAGTATGCATAAGTAGCTCATAGCATGCATATGATTTATGTTCCAAGATAATGATATGCATATGCCATGACATGTAGTGATTATATTCTAAGGTCATAGCATGCATGAGCCTCAACATACTCTAACGGGAGAAATTCCCTGCATCTCATGGATCCGTGCAGGTATGGGTGAGGCTTAGGTTCGGCGGTGAGGGCCTCTTGACAAAAACATTGCACATGGACGAGTCGGGCTACGGCCCAAGTTATCTTACTTATATTATGTCATATTGACGAACTCTTGTAAAAGTTATTTATGTATGGCTTATGGGCCTTATTGAGTCATGTACTTC
Organism: Pontederia crassipes; assembly: GCA_030549335.1. Taxonomy (NCBI): domain Eukaryota; kingdom Viridiplantae; phylum Streptophyta; class Magnoliopsida; order Commelinales; family Pontederiaceae; genus Pontederia; species Pontederia crassipes. The sequence goes on along the minus strand of CM060198.1, from coordinate 498,626 downwards.
ACTTGAACTCATTTATGTATGTTTAACCCTCTATTGGGTGTACGTTAGAGCCTATTAGGTCCATGGGCCAGTTTATGTATCTTGGGATTTAATTATGTTAAAGTCTTCCGCTGTTATGATGTTTTACGATGTTAACGTTTAAGTTTATTATTATTATGTTTCCGCTGTAATGTTTCATGAAGATAGGCATGTCAAGGTCAAAGTAACGTCGCCTAAGGTTCGAAAAAAATTTTAAATTAGGGTCGAATTTTGGGGTCGTTACACTTGTGCGTTCAGCAGCTTCAATGTCAGTATATTTGTATTCCAAAAACTAAATAAGAGGCAAAGTACACACAAATTGTGATCATGAAATAAAAAAGATAAGTTTCAATATATTTGTATATATGTATGTATAATATACCTTGGACGAAAAAATCGAATTATATATATATATATTATTGTTTCCAGTTAACTAGTCTCTAAGTAAAAATATCGAAGAGAGAGATTGCTGTTATTGAAATGAAAAAAACTGGTCAAAAGATCATCTTCCTAACGATTAATGCCTGTAAATATAGATATAATAAATAATAATATTATTGTTGTTGGCAAAAGCTTGATGGTAACTGATCTAATTTCACATATACTGACATTTATAGATGATAAGATCCAGCAACTTCAGCTGTTCTTTTGCTCGAACTACTTCGGGTATAGCCAACAGCATATGTACAGTGATGCTACACAATGTATAGCCAACTACTTCGGGTATAGAATTTAGAGGCTACACAATGTACAGTGATGCTAGTGGAATGGGATTGGGCTGTGTGTTGATGCAGCATGAAAGCATGGTGTCCTATGCCTCAAGACAACTCAAGTCTCATAAGAGGAACTATCGTACTCATGATCTGAAGTTGGTAGCAATAGTGTTTGCCTTGAAGATATGGTGCCACTATTTGTATGGAAAAGAATTTGAAATTTTCATTGACCATAAGAGTCTCAAGTATGTATTCTCCCAAAAAGAAATCGACATGAACAAAAGAAGATAGCTAGTGTTTTTGAAAGATTATGAGTTTGATATTCTTTATCATTCATGGAAGGCGAACTCAGTGGCAGATGCTCTAAGAAGGAAGTATGAAAGTCAATGGCGACCGAGAGTCTACAAATAGACTATAATTAAAAGAAGCACATAGGGAAAGCTGATGATGTACTATGTCATTCAATTGAATTTGGTGACAAGGATTGCAAAAGCATAGAAGGATGATCTAGAGTACAAGAATGTGAAAGCTCTGTGTAAGAAATGACACCCAAATTATAAGATTGATCAAGATGCATCAGGTTCTAAGACAGACTATGGGTACCTGAAGACAAAGAGCTCAAGGAAGAAAATCTGACTATGGCACAAGTTAGAATTTGCTAGTCACCCTCGAACCACTAAAATATTCTAAGACCTTCAAAGAACATTTTAGTGGAAAGACATGAGAAGAGATGTAGAAGAATTTGTATCTAAATGCTTGATCTATCAAGAAGTCAAGATTGAGCACCAAAAGCCACTTGGACTGTTAAATCCATTACCCATACCTCAGCGAAAATGAAAGAAAATCACAATGGACTTCATTGTGGATCTCCTAAGAACATAGAAAGGACATGTTGCTATTTGGATCATCGTAGACAAATTGACTAAGTCAGCTCACTTCTTACCATATAATGTAAGATAGTTAGCTGCAAGTATGGTACAATTATATGTTGATGAGATCATCCGGTTACATGAAATTCATATTTCCCTTGTATCAAATAGGGACCCAAGGTTCATAGCATGGTTCCAGAGAGGGTTGTAGCATGCTTTCGGTACAAGGCTGCGTTACAATATTGCTTTTCATCCTTAGAGTGATGGGAAAAGTGAAATGATGATCCAGACCTTGGAGGATACGCTGAGAGCATGTGTCATAGATTGACAAGGCAGCTGAAATTATCACCTCACCTAAGCTGAGTTTGCCTACACTCCTCCATCAAGATGGCACTATTTGAGGCACTATATGGAAGACCTTATAAGTCTCTCACATGTTGGGGTGCAGTTAGTGAATGAAGACTATTAGAACTTGAATTAGTAGAGAAGTATGCATAGAAGGTGGATCTGATCAAGGAAAGGATGCCGGTAGCTCAGAGCCATCAGAAAAGTTATGCAGACAAGAAAAGAAGGGAACATATCTTTCAGGTTAGAGATCGTGTACTGTTCAAGGCATCTCCTACCAAAGGAGTCATGAGGTTTGCAGGAAGGGTAAATTGACTCCTAAGTGTATTGGACTATTCGAGATTTTGAAAAAGGTGGGTGAATGTGCATACAAATTGACATTGCCTCCTTCATATGCCAAGATTCGTAATATCTTTCATGTGTCAGCACTGCGCACGTACAAATATGATAGCTTCATGTAATGGCGATTGAAAAGCCAACTATCAAGAAACACCTCACCTATGAAGAGTACCCTACAGAGATACTAGAGAATGGTGAACATCGTTTGAGGAATAAAGTGGTGAAGATTGAATGGAAGCACCATAATGAAATTGAGGCAACGTGGACGAGATGAAAGTACAATTTCCAAGATTATTATAGCAAGCATTCTACTTTATGTTAAAATTCGAGAATGATTTTTCTTTTAGGAGGGGAGGATGTAACAATCCTAATTTTCATATAAGGGCATATTGGGCTTTTTGGTCCAACCATGATGATCCATATAAAGCCCTAAGACCTCTTATTAATCTCTTTTCCTCATTCATGTAGTTGACGACTAGGGTTGGAAGTGGATCGAGAAGGAGCACAGAGAGAAAGAAGAGGACGAGGAAGGAAAAGAAGGAGGACACAAGATTAAGGTATGCAAAGGGGATTCAACCCTTCTCTCCCCTCTCAATGACAATTTATTAATTGGATTGAGGGTAATAGGCACCTTGCTCCTATTATGGATTTGATTGAGAGTTTTATATGTTCCATTAGATCTGAAATGTTTGTATAGGTGTAATGTTCTGATTTATCATTTATGAATCCATATGCTAGGGTTTATGTTCTAAGATTTTGTGACCTATATTTTGGGAAGAAGAACCCTAGATCTAATTGAATGAATGTTGTGTCATGTTTTCATGTGTTATTCATATGTCTAAATCCTTAGGAATCATGTTTAGAATGTTTCATATGGATCAGGAATCATGTTTAGAATGTTTCATATGGATTTCTTAATTGATTTGCATCATAGCCTATGAAAAATTGGGTTGAAACGGAAGAACTTTGCGCCACGTCACGACCGTGACGACCCCTGTCATGTCCATGAATGTGAGGCTAGAAGACAGCCAAAGGAGGAGGCTCTCTGTCATGATTGTGACAAACATTGTCACAACCGTGATAGGCCAAGCATGGACATGACCAACTTGGTCATGCTTATAAGATGAGACGTTGGCAAATTGAATCAAACTCTGGCCTCTATCACGACCGTGATGCATCAGTCACGAACGTGACCGAAAGATGGTTTTTGCGTATTTTTGCGTGACCACCCCTTCATGGCCATTGACCAACTGGAAAATGGTTTTTATGTTATATTAAATCTATTTTTATCGTATTAGTATAATGTAATGATGAGTGATGACTGTATATGAACATAGATACACGAAATGTATGTATAGTTATAACTAAGTTAAAATTTGAGGACTAAGAGACGTTAACTATTTGATGATTGTGAACATAATGAACCCAATTGAAGAATGCAGTTACTTGTCATCAGTGGCGGAGCCAGCCTTAAAGTTCACTAGGTTCACGTAACATTGATGATTTTAATTTTTTATTAATATAACTATAAAGTTACTGTAATTTTTTTTAGTTACAATGTTAAAAATTATTATAAATTATATGGACTTTAGTTCTATTTTCTAAATACAAAAAGAATTATGTATAAAGAATATGCATACATGTTTTAATCATAAAATGATGGAACAAAATCAAAATTAAGTGCATGATCATGAAATATATTCTCTTAATTATATCAATAATTTAAATAAAATATATTTGTCATGAAATTACACAATTTAAGTTAAGTGATGGTAATAAAATAAAGTATATTTATTACGAAACAAAAAAAAATAAAAATTACATGTTAGCATATTCAAACAATGAGATGATGAACTATATTCTCCAAATGATATAAATAAATGATAATTATTATGAGATTTAATCATTTAAGTTAATTTAGATAAAAGATAATTATAAATACATTATTCTACTCTATACAAAATATAATAAGAATAAATACATAGTTTATGAGAGAATAAATATTTTATCATATCATATGCGTCATTTTATTTTTTATTGTAATAGTATAGACTGTATTTATTAATAAAATAAAATGCAAAAAAAAATCTCTATTTTATGTGCAAAAGATGAGTTTCGAACCTTACACTACATAGTTTCGAACCTATGACCTTTTCACTCAACTTCCAAGCACTCAACCACCATGCTAAGCATGCACCTTACACTACATGTCGCTCCGCCACTGCTTGTCACCCCTAAATTGAATGATAGCAAATATTGTGCCATGCTCCATGTGTGTTAGAATTTTCTTTGGGAAATTACTATGTCCTTCACCTTGGAGTTAGCATTTCTTTGAGGAATAACTGTATCTTAGCGACAACGGTACGTGTATTCCTAGTTGCCTTCGGGTGATGGGAGCCTTGGCTCCGAGGCTTAGCTAGCCTTCTATGAGGGCAACGATTAGATTCATCAATTACTGTAAGATCAAAGATTGAATTGATTGATTGAACTCCAAAGGCTGATGACCACGAAAGTGGGATCCAATGGGTTATAAAGCAACCCCGAGGATATTACTGAAGTAAGATAATAATAAGTGCTACTCACTTGGTATGCTTCCTATTACTGAAGTAAGGTAATGACAAGTGCTACTCACTTGGTATGTTTACTATTACTGACTGACTGATAATAGATGTACCGATGATTCTAATTTCACATCAACTTCATGATACAGTTACTACTATATATTGATGTTGCGATATGAAGTAATGCCATGTACATCATATAATCATGACATGACATCCATGAATGTTTCCTTTTATCATGGAACTACTGACACATGTCATGTAGTATTCTGATGCATCACATAGGATTGGTTTTTACATACTCTAACTGAAAAATCATGCACTTTGAATCCGTGCAAGTAACTATTATGCTTGAATTGATGGTTGATCAACTCATGACGATGAAGTTGCACATGACATAAAAATAGATGAAGTCTTGAGTCTCTAGAGTTTATCAATTTTAGAGATGTTTATGAATAATGATATATTTTTATTATTTTCTATGACATTAGTTTTACTATTTTATTAAAAGACTTTCGCAGAAAAGATAATATGATTATTTTATTTTATTTTGTAAAGAATTTCTGTTATATTTATGTATATCATATTATTATGTTTATATGATGATGAACCGGATAATAAAAGACCTCTAACTTTTAAGATGAATTTTTAGGATGTTACAATTCCACTCAAACATTACATGTTATTCTTTAGCAAACATTCGTCGTTCATATTTAATTTGTATTTAACATTCTATTTCATCATTAAAAATATATCTCTCGTAAAAAAAACTATGTAACCTTAGAACTGAAAATAACAATAAAGTGTTTATTATGTTGTATTTTTTAGTTTTTATTATACAAATTATGCATATATGTATGAACAATGTGAACCCAGCGAGTAAAACTTTCTGACATTGCTTGGAGAAGAGGAGAATAAAATTTGGGATCTCATTCTTCACTTTTTAACCAAATAGTTTTTATTTTTGTTTGCGGGACCAATCCCATCGCATTTATGATGAAAACAAGAGCGAAGTGGGAGTAGCAAGTTCTCTTGGTTTGCTGGAGAATGTTGCTCTTGCCGAATGAAGCAATTAAATACTGGATTAAAAAAAAAAATTGTTCTTGAAATATAAGCGCATGGGAGTAAATGCTGGATTAAATTTGGAATATGTACTTGTTGCAGCCTGTCAAACTATATATGACAACTTCAAGAAAGTTAGTTGCCGGAGGTTAGAAGTGAAAAAAAATATATAGTTGAAGATAGTTAAAAGTTAAATTAGAAAAATTTTAACCACATAATATTCAATATGGTTATGAATATCTCTGAATTTGCGTATTTAATATTTTTGTTATCTTTATAACATAGCTTTGGCACCTAAATTAAGTGATAAAATAGTACAGTAGAAAATATTTAATCTCAATGTTAAAATTATAGCAACGGGACTGCTGAATAATGCAATGAGCAAAAATTTTCATGTGATCAAATGAAAAAGTAGATATGCGAACAAATTAGTACTATACTTCACCTTATAGCCAACATTTGATTTGTGCACACATATTTTCCATATCGGCGGCTCTATTTTTGGGTCTTCCGGATCTTCGACGGCTAATTTATCCTCCTCTTCGTCCACAAGAATCACTGCACGAGCAAAATATCGTGAATTAGAAGAAACGAAGTCACTGATCCATGCAGTTAATTAACTGGTACTTCACTCATATTTGTATTCGAGAAAAAGAGGTTGGCACTTGTGCGTTCAGCACACACCAACAACAAAATAAGAGGCAAACTTGAAACACACAAACTGTCATCATGAAAACAAAAAGATCAAATTAATTTGAACTCAATTAGGTAGTTAAGTTTCAATATATATGTATATATGTACCTTAGACGGAAAAATCGAATTATATATATATATATATATATATATATTATTGTTTCCAGTTAACTAATCTCTAAGTAAAAAAGAGAGAGATTGCTGTTATTGAAATGAAAAAAAAATGGTCAAAAGATCATCTTCGTAACGATTAATGCCTGAAAAAATATATATAATAAATAATATTATTGTTGTTGTTGGCAAAAGCTTGATGGTAACTGATCTAATTTCACATAGACTGACATTTATAGATGATAAGATCCAGCAGCTTCAACTGTTGTTTTGCTCGAACTACTTCGGGTATAGCCAGCAGCAGATGGAGCGGCGTCGCTCCTTCCTTGTTCCGAGTCTCCGTCAACATCGGGTATTGCATCGCGATGTACAGCGAAAGATCTATGAATTAATTACCATGAGCTTATGCATGTATGGAATTAAGCCACCTCTATAATCACGATCATATATAAAAATAGTAAGATTAATTACCAGGTGCGTTGCCCAAGATGGCGCAATGGAGGGCGGTGTTGCCGTCCCGCGTCCTCTCTAAAAGAACGTCAATGTTGGCTTCGCTCTTCTCCACCAGCAGGTAAAACATGCGGCGCTTCCCGTAAAAACACGCCTTATGCAGCGGCATCTCCTTCCGTTTGTTTCGCATCTGGAGGAGCCGGTGGTCGGTCTCTAGCAACTTCATGGCCACCATCTCGTTCCCCCTGGAAGCGGCCACGTGAAGGGCCGTGTCCCCCGTGATCTTATTCTTAATGTCCGCAAGGCGTTCCAAAGGATTCTGCATGTTTTCGATGAGACGGCAGGCCAATTCCGACTTGCCGCAGGCGATCACGACGTGGAGAACGGGGTCTCCAGACAGGTTCGCGACGGGATTGGTCGCGCCATTGACGTACTTCAGCAGATCGAGCGTCCTCTCTTCACGTATACGCCGATCTACAATGAAAAACCTCTCGAGGAATCGCTCTTGAAAAAAATTCATGTTTTCCTTAAAGAGATCTTCCATCAACATTCTTTCAGATTTTTTCTTGTTTTCCGCTTCCACGGAACTTAAAAAGTTATCTTCTGTCGACATTCTGATCATGCAATGCCGCCAGCCGGAATTTTCACTATTTTGTACAAGGCCTACCAGTCAGCTGATTGATCTGCGCACCTACTCGTCGATCCTGAATTTTATAGGCATGCATCTGTGTGCGTGTTTTTCCGCATTGCTTTGCTTCCGTCGGGAATGCTGTGGATTCTATTTAAGAATTCAAAACCTTCGATTTATTTGAAGAAGAAGAAGAAGAAGAAGAAGAAGAAGAAGAAGAAGAAGAAGAAGAAGAAGAAGAAGAAGAAGAAGAAGAAGAAGAAGAAGAAGAAGAAGAAGAAGAAGAAGAAGAAGAAGAAGAAGAAGAAGAAGAAGAAGAAGAAGAAGATATAAAAGCAAATTTACTCTTTTTTTTCTTCTTTTTTTAAAAGAAGGTGCCTTATTCCTAAGTTGAAAGGTCATTGGTGCATAATGCATTATTTATCTACTTTTGATTATTGTGTCTCTATGAGGGAGGCAAAATATATTTAAAATTTGATAAATTTTAAGTAATTTAATAATATGTAACGCTTCCCAATCAATCTCCGTCGTGTGACAAAGAAAGACAAACGCTAGTCATTACTTGACCAAGACTGATCAACAAATGTGACATGTCAACGAAATGAAAGAAATGGTTTTTTTTATAGAAATCAAATAGAAGAATAAAATTGTTATGAGTGATATTGTGCAACACTGAGTGCATGAGCAATGTCCGATCTTGTGCAACACTGACTGCAAGTGTACATGTCTCGAGTTTCATATGCTAGTGCAATTGGAAGTCTGATGGTTTACACAAGATCGGACATTGCTCATACAGTCAGTGTTGTCAATAGATCCATATGTGATTCGAAAAAAGAGCACTGACAAGCAGTGAAGCGAATCTTTCGATATCTGAGAGGAACATCTCATATGGCCTCATCAATAGAAGTGATAAAGAGTGTTTGGTTGCAGGGTAGTCAAATTCAGACTATGCTGAAGATGTTGATGGATGCTGGAGATGTTGATGGAAGGCTATGTCTTCACTTTGGACAGTTCGATTATTAATTGGAAGGCCACACTTCAGTCATCAATTACATTGTCTACCACAGAAGTCGAATACATGACACTGAAAAAAGTTGTCAAGGAAAACATCTGGTTAAAAGACCTAGTTGGAGATCTCGAATTATATTAGAAGCAGGCTATAGTGCACTGTGACAGTCTGAGTGCAATATGTTTAGTCAAGGATCAAGTGCATCATGAAAGAACCAAACACATTGAAGTCAGATATCACTTCATCTACACTGAGAAGAGGATCAAGGTGAATAAGATTGACACTAAAGATAATCCAATTAATATGTTCCTCATGGCAAGTTTCAATATTGATTGGACTTGCTTAACATCAATACTTGGTAATAGCTTCAAGGTGGGGCTGGCAGCGGCGTGGCATGGTATTGCAATTTTTTTTGTGTTCTGAAGATGATTCAAGTCAAAGTGAAGATTTGTTAATAATGCCTTGAATCTAAATTTAGTTGTTCCCCTTTCTTAGTCTAGCATTTGTCTTCATGTTAGTCTAGCTTTAGATTCGGGAGCGTTATATATTATTAAATTACTTAAAATTTATCAAATTTTAACTATATTTTGCCTCCCTCATAGAGACACAATAATCAAAAGTAGCACAAATTTTTCAACACTATTCATTTCAAGATAGTATCTCAATTCTGGATTACTGCACTATTAATTTCAATAATGCATTAAGTACCAATGACCTTTCAACTTTGGAATAAGGCACCTTCCTTTAAAAAAAGAAAAAAAAAGAGTGAAGGAACGCCTTCAGGGGATGGGCCATCTTTTTGTTTGCATTGGGGAGGGGTACACGTAATGAATCCAACAGCAATCCATACAAGCTCCACACAGCCAACCTGTCGCCGGCTTTTGATCCGTCTTTCTTCTTCTTCTTCTTCTGGGCAAAACAAATGAGAAAGAAAAAGGAACAAAAAGAACAAAGCGAGAAGCGAGAAAAGAAAAATAAATCGAAGGTCTTGAATTCTTTTCCGTGAGTACTGAATCTTGTTTCTGAAGTAATTAAAAATATAGTACATAGAATCCACAGCATTCCCGACAGAAGCAAAGCTACGCGGAAAAACACACACACAGATGCATGCCTATAAAATTCAGGATTGACGAGTAGGTGCGCAGATCAATCAGCTGACTGGCAGGCCTTGTACAAAATAGTGAAAATTCCGGCGGCGGCATTGCATGGTCAGAATGTCGACAGTAAGTGCCAAGGAAGCGGAAGAGAAGGAAAATTCTCTGAAGAAACTCCACGAGACGAAGGAAAGAGGAATAATGTCGATAGAAGATCACTTTTTAAGGGAAAGTTTTCAAGAGGAACTCCTCGAGAAGTTTTTCAGTGTAGATCGGCTTATACGTGAAGACAAGGTGGATGATCTGCTGAGGTACGTCTATGACACGGACAATCCCATCGCGAACCTGTCTGGAGACCCCGTTCTCCACGTCGTGATCGCCTGCGGCAAGTCGAACTTGGCCTGCGTTCTCATTGAAAAGATGCCGATGGAACGCCTTGCGTTCATTAAGAATAAGATCACGGGGGACACGGCCCTTCACGTGGCCGCTTCCAAGGGGAACGAGATGGTGGCCATGAAGTTGCTAGAGACCGACCACCGGCTCCTCCAGATGCGAAACAAACGGAAGGAGATGCCGCTGCATAAGGCGTGTTTTTACGGGCAGCGCCGCATGTTTCACCTGCTGGTGGATAATTGCTACGTAGACAAAATTGACATTCTTTTACAGAGGACGCAGGACGGCAGCACCGTCCTCCATTGCGCCATCTTGGGCAACGCACCTGGTAATTAATCTTACTATTTTTATATATGATCGTGATTATAGAGGTGGCTTAATTCCATACATGCATGATTAAGCTCATGGTAATTAATTCATAGATCTTTCGCTGTACATCGCGATGCAATACCCGATGTTGACGGAGACTCGGAACAGGGAAGGAGATACGCCGCTTCAGCTGCTGTTGGCTATACCCGAAGTAGTTCGAGCAAAAGAACAGCTGAAGCTGCTGGATCTTATCATCTATAAATGTCAGTATATGTGAAATTAGATCAGTTACCATCAAGCTTTTGCCAACAACAATAATATTATTATTTATTATATCTATATTTACAGGCATTAATCGTTAGGAAGATGATCTTTTGACCATTTTTTTCATTTCAATAACAGCAATCTCTCTCTTCGATATTTTTACTTAGAGACTAGTTAACTGGAAACAATAATATATATATATATATATATATATATATATATATATATATAATTCGATTTTTCCGTCCAAGGTATATTATACATACATATATACAAATATATTGAAACTTAACTACCTAATGGAGTTCAAATTTGATCTTTTTTATTTCATGATCACAGTTTGTGTGTACTTTGCCTCTTATTTAGTTTTTGGAATACAAATATACTGACATTGAAGCTGCTGAACGCACAAGTCTAACGTCCTCAAAATTCGGTCCTAATTTAAAAATTTTGTCGAATCCTAGACGACATTACTTTGACCTTGACATGAATATGAACATAATAATAATAAACTTAAACGTTAACATCGTAAAACATCATAAAAGCGGAAGACTTTAACATAATTAAATTCCAAGATACATAAATTGGCCCATGGACCTAATAGGCTCTAACGTACACCCAATAGAGAGTTCAACATACATAAATGAGTTCAAGTGAAGTACATGACTCAATAAGGCCCATAAGTCATACATAAATGACTCTTACAAGAGTTCATCAACATGACATAATATAAGTAAGATAACTTGGACTGTAGCCCGACTCGTCCATGTGCAATGTCTTCGTCAAGAGGTCCTCACCGCCGAACCTAAGCCTCATCCATACCTGCACGGATCCATGGGATACAGGGAATTTCTCCCGTTAGAGTATGTTGAGGCTCATGCATGCTATGATCTTAGAACATAATCACTACATGTCATGACATATGCATATCATCATCTTGGAACATAAATCATATGCATGTTATGAGCTACTTATGCATACTACATGACATGCGGTCATATCATCATGGCAATATAAGATAATAAGTAATATCATAATCTTTAAGTCGTGCATATCATAACTTATCATCATGCTAATGCATACCATAATCTTATATTCACTTTAGCATCTTTCATCACGTCATGATATGATGTGACAAGTGGACATTTACATAGCATCCTTATAGGTGTATGCTTCATCATACTTCTTTAATATCTTTACTTTATGTCCCAAGTCATTCATCATTCATCTTTTTATCTTTTATCTTTACTTAGATACTTTCTTATCTTGTCGATTGAGAATGGTAGTGGCTAATAAATCATCCTCCCCGTAGGTGAGGTCTTTATCCTTCCCCAAAGGCAAAGTCTTTATCCTCATTCGTCAATGAGGTCTTTTCCCACCCGTCGGTGGGGTCTTAGGTTGGGTACCGATTGGTCCCGGGTCATAAAAATGTCACTCCTTCATCAATCCGTCTTTTAATCATGTTCATCAATACATACAATCATTCACACATGTTGCATATTGTAACCCTATTAAGGTCATAATAACTTCAAATCATGCTAAGTGTGGGCATTCACACATAACCAATCATTCCCCAGAAACGGTCGACCATTTTGGATAACGATCGACCATTGGTCATATATCGGACGACCGATCAGATTATCGGGCGATCGTTTTGGTTCTGTCGGACGATCGAAACCGTGTTCAGGTTCGTCCGCTAATCACAGAATGTGACAACATCTCTGAAACGGATGACCGCTCATATATCGATCGACCATTATGGGTCTTTCGGACGACCGAAATTGGACTTCGGTTCGTCCGCTAATCACAGAATGTTTTGGCTATTTTGGCAATGCATATCGGACGACCGTTTGACAATCGGTCGATCGGTACTTGACTTTTCGGATGATCGAATCGAAGTGTTCGGACGACCGCTAATCACAGAATGTGTCGAATATTTTCGACCACCCATATCGGACAACCGTTAGAAAATCGGTCGACCGCTACATGTCTTTTGAACGTCCGAAATAAGGTTTTCGAACGACCGCTAATCATAGAATGTGTCTGCCCTTCCAGAACGGTCGACCATTATAGAACCGATCGACCGTTGGACAGAGTTTTACACTACAATGGTCTCCAGAACGGTCGACCGATACATTATCGATCGCCCGTTCTATGCCAACAAATATACGACTTTTACATCATTCCATTCCAAATATTTCATATATATTTACACATTGAACACATACATGATTCCAAACATCATATAGTGCATTTCTTAATATTCTTGGCATTCTAATCATGAATACAATGATGTTTTCACATATGGCATTTAATCATATTAATTACACATATGAATGTACATGAGCAATAGGTAATCATACTATGCTAACATGAATCACAATGAGCATCATAACTATGAACATGCTTAGTAGTAGCACAGAAATCTAAATCATATAGAAGGTACATATCATGATTAGCACTTGCATAACAATTTATAAAACATGAATCACCAAATGCACATCCTCTAATCCTTCATCTAAGAACAAAGATTATTCTTAAGTCCTAATCCATACATTAAAACATTATTAGGGAGAAGTTAGGGTTTTGGATCTCTTCAAACAAATCTTAATTAGTAATGTCCTAATCCCTTAATCTTCTTTCTTTTTTCTCTAGCTCCAAAGACTCTAATGGGACTGTCATGATGATTAAAAGAGAAAATGATGAGCTAACATCTCACTAATAGCTAGGTGGAGAGAGAGAAAATAAGAGGAGTTTACTGTAGCTACAGTAACTCGTTAAGGGGGTAGGTGAGTTAGGGTGTTTGTTTATTTGATGTGGTAATGGGCTGTGGGCTTCACACGGCTGGGCTTGTTTTTTCTTTTTTTTTTTTTTGATTTATTTCAAGATATTACAACAAGTGCCAACCTCTTTTTCTCGAATACAAATATGAGTGAAGTACCAGTTAACTGCATAGATCAGTGACTTCGTTTCTTCTAATTCACGATATTTTGCTCGTGCAGTGATTCTTGTGGACGAAGAGGATAAATTAGCAGTCAAAGATCCGGAAGACCCAAAAATAGAGTCGCCGATAAGGAAAATATGTGTGCGCAAATCAAATATTGGCTATAAGGTGAAGTACTTTTTCATTTGATCACACGAAGAAAATTTTTGCTCATTGCATTATTCAGCAGTCCCGTTGCTATAATTTTTATTATTGATCGGGCGCGGGGGAACGGCTCTTCCCTGATATTTAATCCAAAAATCATTAGTTTGCATGAGTTTGACACATCCGAATTAAAAGAAAAAAAAATCGATGCAAAACCTACATTATTTAATCAATGGAAATTAGAATAGCGAAAAAATATAATAGGCATTTTAACATTGAGATGAAATATTTTCTATATACTATTTTATCACTTAATTTAGGTGTCAAAGCTATGTTATAAAGATAACAAAAATATTAAATACGCAAATTCAGAGATATCCATAGACAAATTGAATATTATTTAGGTTAAAAAATTTATAATTCAACTTTTAATTATCTTCAACTATTTTTTTTTCACTTCTAACCTCCGGCAACTAACTTCAAGTTGTCATATTCCCTCCCCCTTGGCCGCAACAAGTACATATTCCATGTAACAACCCGAAAATCCACTTTAACAGTTTTGGGCATTTGGGGCAATTTTGCGTCCCGTTCACCATAACATCATCATAATAAAAATGATGAACATGATTGTTGCGGAAATTTATTATCAAAATAAAACATATTTTTTCATCGAAAGTTTTGAATAAAAACCGTTGCGATTAATGTCATTGGAACTAATAGTTCATTAATTAGAAAAACAAATCTAAAATAGTAACCTAGCATACTCATAACATTATTCTTAGCCTAGATCATGTGCAACATCATCATCATAAGTTGAGTCAGCCATCCATCCAGGCATATCAGTTACATACACAGATCCAGGGTGCAGGTTTCCAGTTAGAGTATGTAAAGGGCGTGTAGTGTGTGTTATGCATCTTATGTAGGATACTACATGACATATATGACAATTTCATAATAACAAGAAACATATATGCATGCCATGTCAAAGTCATAAAATATGCATATCATTAGTTCATATCATAAGGTCATCAGTACTAATAATGAAATTGACATATAAACATTTTCGTCAATTCATCAATCAGTCAGTATAGTAGACATACCAAGTGACCAACACTTATCCTTACCTTGCCTCAATCATATCCTCAAGTTTGCTTTATAACTCATTGGATCCCACTTTCATGGTCATTAGTCCTTTTAGTTCAGTCTTTGATCTTATCAATAATTGAAAAATCAAGTCGTTGCTCTCCAATAGGCTAGCTAGGTCTTGGAGCTGAGGCTCCTTGGAGATCTACATATCATTTCCGGTAAGATACAATTATTCCTTCAGGAAATGCTAACTCCAAAGTGCAGGGCACAGTAATTTCCCGAGAAAAATTCTAACACAATGGAGCAGGGCCCAGTATTTCTTGTCATCAGTTTGAGGGGCGACAAGTAACAGTATTCCTCAATTTGGTTCATTATTATCATGATCATCAATCAGTTTACGTCCATTAGTCTTCAGATTTTAACTTAGTTACGGATGTCCATGCAATTCGTGTATCTAAGTTCATATACAATCATCAATGAGTAATACATAAAGTAAATCTTAAAAATAACATAAATCAACTTTTCGATCTTTCACGACCGTGATAGAATTCGTCACGGCCGTGACAGAGACTCAGTTTTCTTACGCCCTCCATCACGGTCATGATCGACAAAGTCACGACCGTGCTACTCTCTCACGGTCGTTCCGGGACCTGGCACGATCGTACCAGTGTCTTGGAAGTCTGATCTTTCACCGAAAATTCTTAATTTTTAAGATTGAAACTTCAAGAAAAACAATCTAAAATTTCATAAATATTTCAAGTATGATCTCTTAGAATCTATGCATCATAAATCACATTAAAACATGCAATTTTTATTCATTAACAAGAGTTGGGAGTTTTAATAAAAGTTCATACAAATACCATAATTTATTCTCTCCATAGTATTCTAGCAATAGTCATTAAAACATTAATAACTCAACTTATACTTGTTCTTTTCAGATGATTCCAATTTTCACAGAAAGGTAACACGAACCTTTAATTGAAAATAAATTTCAAATCCTAATTCAGTATTTTCAATTTTCTATACATTTTACAATTTGATCTCTCTATTACACGAGATAGCCATGAGGGTGGGAGGAGAGAAAAAGAAAAGAGAAAGTTACGTGGCTTAGGGCATATGGAAATACTTATAAGTTAGGTTTTGGGCTTGTTAAACTAGTGGCTTCATAATTGGGCCTTAATTAGTTATAGATTTTTTTTTCTATTTCTATTTCTTTTTTTTTCCTTTTATTTCATTTTTGTGGATATTACATTCTAAGAACATTTTTTTTATCCAGCATTTACTCCCATGTCATGCGCTTATATTTCAAGAACAATTTCTTTTTTAATCCACTATTTAATTGCTTGATTCGGCAAGATCAACATACTCCCACTTCGCTCTTGTTTTCATCATAAATGTGATGCGATTGGTCCCTCAAACAAAAGATCCTAAACTTAATTTTATTCTCCTCTACTCCAAGCAATGTCAGGAGGGGTCAGAAAATTTTACTCGCTGGGTTCACATTGTTCATACATATATGCATAATTTGTATAATAAAAACTAAAAAATACAACATAATAAATAAGTAACTTTAGGGTTATTTTCAATTCTATGGTTTCGTATTTTTTTTACAAGAGATATACTGCAACACCTCGAATTTCACCCCAAAATCATCAAGGATAATTTTATCATTCGGTTGTGTTAGTCTGTTCGCCATTACATAATTATATTAAAATATGATTTTCTATAAATTCAACGAAAGCATAAAACTATTAAATAAGATAAAAGAACTCTTCAACTAATGCAAAAAATTTCATGAAAATATCAAGTATTGTTATAGAATTGAAAACCTCACTAAATGCAATTAAAACATCTTAAAACCATTGTCAATTACCATCAGTGAAATTATTTTAAAATCATAGTCTATCAGACTCAATACTCGACTCTAACTCCTAGACCAGTGTGTAATCTTTATTATCATGAGCTGGGCCGCCATCATCCATAACTTTATGCACCTGCACGGATCCAGGATGCAGGTGTTTCCCCGGTTAGAGTATGTAAAGGCCATGCAATGCAATGCCATGATACTAAACAAGATACTACATGATGTGCATCATCATCTTCATATGAAGGAAGTAAACATTATGCATGTCATGTTCGTAACATAAGATCTACATGTCAAACATTTACATCATTCTATCATCATCATGCATTCTAATAATAGCATGGAAGACATGTAATCATATGATCATACATAAAGTATGGACATTCATATCAATCGTTCATTCAATCTATAGGCATATAAGTGAAATACATTTACCATAACCATTATCTTCATAACTCTCCTAAGGGTTGCTTTATAACACTTTGGAGTTCCACTTTCGTGGGACATCATTCTATTCCGTCGATCATTGGCCCTTTCATATTAAGCTATATCTTCCGATAGTTAGGATTTATGTCATTGCCCTCTCAATAGGCTAGCTAAGCCGTGGAGACAATGCTCCCCTTTCACCCGAAGGTGACATCAGAATGCACACACCGCTGTCAATGTATTTAATAATCATTTTGAACTCTCGCCCGAGGGGGACACAAAAATGCACACATCGTTGCCGATATGTGTAACAATCATTCCGGACTCTCGTCCGAGGGCGACATCGGAATTCACACACCGTTGCTGATGTTTGAAAAAATCATTCCGGGCAATATCCAATAAAGGGCCATAGAAGGTCGACATGCAACTTCATCCACAACTAGGTTCATTATGCTTCTCAAAAAATAATTATTTACGTCACTCAATCTTCATGTTTTAACCTCGTTATGTGGGGAATATGCATATATGTATTTAGGTTTATATACAATCATCAAGCATCAATACATGCTATTAATATCTTGAAAATAACATTTAATATAGTATATAAGATTTTTGCATTGGTCATGGCCGTGACAAAACCTCTGAAATAATATCCTCTTGTCACGGTCGTGCCATTAGTTGTGATGACCGTGCCTACACTGTCACGGCTGTGATATCTATTGTCACGGTCGTGCCAGAGGCCCTTAGCTTTCTTTCAGACTTTTTGTCACGGGCATGACATGTGTGTCATCGGCGTGATCGAGAGCTGAAAAACTGCGTCGTCTCTCGACTATTCACGATTTTTCATAAAAAACTTTGAGAAATTGATATATAACATTACAAATCAATGCATATATGTTTCCTAGGCATTCTAGGATCAAAAGGGCATGAAAAACATGTAAAAACATTCAAATTTTCAGATCTAGGGTTCATCCCCAAATCAACATTAGGAAGAACATGACCCTAATAACAAATTTGATTCTAATCCTTGCACATGACATAGATCTAATCATGGAATCATATTCATGTATAGATCTAGAGCGAAACCCTTAATCACAATCCATCATGAGGACAAGGTGCCATCAAACTCTCAATCCAATCATGAAAATCATTGAGAGAGCAGAGAGGGGTTTGGATTCCCTTTACATACTTTGATCTCAGATCTTCCACTTCTTTCTTCCTCTTCTTTTTACTCTTCTTCCTTCACCCTAATCTTCTATTTCTCCTTCCTTAAGCCCTAGCCATCAAGATGAGGATTAAAGGGATAAAGAGAGAGAAAAGAGGCCTTATATAGGGAGAAATCATGAGGGTTTGAACAAAAGATCCAAATTACTCTTAATGGGAAAGTTAGGGTATTACATATATTTTTAACGAATAAATAGAATGTTAAATACAAATTAAATATGAAAGACAAATGTTTGCTAAAGAATAACATGTAATGTTTTTGTGGAATTGTAACATTAAAAGTTAGAGGTCATTTAAGGAAATTCGATTGTGTTATCCCATTTGCCATCATATAAACATAATAATATGATATACATAAATGCAACAGAAATTCTTTCCAGAATAAAATAAAATAATCATATTATCTTTGCAGCGAAAGTCTTTTAATAAAATAGTAAAACTAATGTCATAGAAAATAATAAAAATACATATTATTCATAAACATCTCTAAAATAGACTCTAGAGATTCAAAACTTCATCTATTCTTATGTCATGTGCAACTTCGCTATCATGAGTTGACCAGCCATCCACTGAAGTGTAACAATGCAGATCCAAGGTGCAGGGTTTTCCAATTAGTGTATGTAAAGGTCAATGCTATGTGATGCATCCTAAATAGGATACTACACATATGTAAGCAATTTCATAATAAAAGGAAACATCTGTGGATGTCATGTCATGATTATCAAATCGTATAATCATCAGTTCGTCAATCATCAGTCAACCAGTAATAGTAAGCATACCAAGTGAGTAGCACTTAACATTATCTTGCTGCTCGGGGTTGCTTTATTACCCGTTGGATCCCACTTTCGTGGTCATTAGTCTTTAGAGTTCAGTCAATCAGTTCAATATTTGATCTTACAGTAATTGATGAATCAAATCTTTGAGACTTGAGTTGTCTTGAGACATAAGCCACCACTCTTCCTTGCTGCATCAACACACAACCCAATCCAGTTTCATTGGCATCACTATACATTGTGTAGCCTCCAACTTCTATGGAAATTATTAGCACTGATGCAGTGATCAATCTTTTCTTTAGTTTTAAGAAGCTTTCTTCACATTTTTTATTTTAGTTAAACTTTTTTTCGTTCTTGGTCAACTTGGTCATTGGGGAAGCAATCTTGGAGAAATCATGGATGAACATTCTGTAGTAACTGGCCAACCCAAGGAAACTCCTTATCTTCATCACTGTCTTTAGTATTTCCTAATTGATATCTGCTTCAACCTTTGCTAGGTTCACCGAAATGCTTTCCTTTGAAACAATGTGACCCAGAAATATCACCTGCTCCAACTATAACTCACACTTGGAGAACTTTGCATACAGTTAATGTTGTTGTAAAGTTTTCAGAACAATCTATAAGTGTTATGATGTTCTTTAGGACATGATGAATATACTAGAATGTCATCTATAAATACAATCACAAATCTATCTAGATGAGGCTTGAATATTCAATTCATCAAATCCATAAATGTTGCAGGAGCATTCATCAGTCCAAAAAGCATAATCAAGAATTCATAACGGTCGGTACCTTGATATGAAGGTTGTCTTGGCTATGTCCTCATCAGCCCCTCTGAGTTGATGGTACCCACTTCTCAAGTCAATCTTTTAGAAGACTGATGCAGGACAATTGATTGAATAGATTATCTATTTTAGAAAGAGGGTACTTGTTCTTGATGGTCATTTTGTTGAGCATCCTATAATCAATATACAACATCACTGATCCATCCTTCTTCACAAATAGGATTGGTGTACCCCTGGGAACACACTTTGCCTGATAAAACCATGTCCAGCCACTCTTGCAGTTGTGCTTTCAGTTCCTTCATCTCTGCTAGTGCCATCCTATATGGAGGTTTGGAGATTAAGGCCATTTTTGGCATCAGCTGAATATGGAAATTGATTTTCCTTTCTGGAGGTAATCTCGAAAGCTCATCAAGAGACACATCTGAAAAGTCCCTCACCACTTTAAGTTCTTACAGTGGCTTGGGTTGGAAATCACCCATGCGCTCACCAAAAATTCTTGACAACCACTGTTCGGCATCTTGGTTGCCTTGGTTGAGGACATCATCATCTTCTTTTTTCTTGGAGAGATCTCCGCGGAAGATCACAAAACTGTAATCCTTCTTCTTGATTTTGACCTTCTTTCTTCAACACATCATATAGGCATCATGGTATGATAACCAATCCATACCTAATATGACATCATAGTCTATCATGGATAGTACCATGAGATCAATAGAGTAATTAACTCCTTCAATCATTACTAGTGTCTCTGAGTGGTACTGTCTAGTGGAGACCCTCCTTGGTATTGTTGCTACATCTAGTTTGTCACTTCATGTTTTCTCTCTCAACATTCAGTAAGTTAGCAAAACTAGATACAAAGGAGGGTGTAGACCTTGCCTGATGCCTTCTGTTAGTTCTTTACTGACTTGCCCTTGCCCTTGTCCTAGTACTCGGCTTCTACTAAGGATAATTCCTGACAAAGTGGCCAGTCTTTCCACAATGCATGTGTGTTACAGTGTTGAACCTACATTCTCCAGCATGCAATCTATCATAGTGAGGATAGGCTTTGCCCTTCTGTCCCCCTTCAATCTTGGAGTAAGGCTTGAAGTCCCTACTCTTTTTGCCTTTTGTCTTTCCTCTGATCTTTGTTGAACTTCCTATTCTGCTCGTACTTCTTTTGTGTGTCAATCTCCCATACCAAATTGGTTGTTGAGGAGATCGCCTTGACCATGGTCTCAGGATCCTCACATTTGACATTCATCCTCAGGTGAGGATTCACCTCCTTCAGAAAAGTGATTGACCCTGATTGCCTCATTTTCCTTCAAAAGATTATACTTGTCAAGCTCTAGGAACATATTGAGGTATTCCTCCACAGTCATGTTGCCTTGCTATAAATTCATAAACTAAGCATGCTTCTTCCCCTATCTATGCGGAGGAAGGTAGTGGTTCTTGAAGGTTTTCTTAAAGTCCCTCCAATTGAACTCTTCATCATCATTGAACTGAGTTCTGGTCACTGATTTCAACTAATGACAAGCCTGATCAACCAGCTGATGAGTAGCCAGATTGATCCTATGTCGGTTCGATCCATGGCCTTGAATTTTTCGATAGTGATGTCAGCCAAACTTTAGCCTTGTCTGGATCCCACTGAAGGTGGGGAATGGAGCTTCAGAAATCTCTCAATCCTTGAACTCGAGTGCGTAGAATGCCTCAACTCCGCACTTCTTTCCATTGCCCTCGTCATATTGGTCACACTTTCTATCAGTTTCCTTGGTCCCCGAACTGTTTGATGGACCTACTAGAATGGTTAATATAAATAGTCAAACATATAACACAAAAGATACATACTCTTTTACCTTGGATAGTTATTCATGACGGTTGCACTTAGACACTTAACATTTTGATGACATACTTAACAAAGGTCCTAAGCATGCTATAATACCAAACTGTAACACCCCAACCCTAAAAGTTAAAAGTTATTTAGGGGAATTCTTTACTAAATAAAATAAAATAACCATTATTGTTTTAGCAAAAGTCTTTTAATAAAATAATAAAACTAATGTCGTAGGACATAATAAAAATCATTATTCATAAACATCTCTAAAATAGACTCTAGAGACTCATGACTTCATATATTCTTATGACGTGTGCAACTTCGCCGTCATGAGTTGACTAGCCATCCATCTAAGTATATCAGTTACCTACACGGATTCATGGTGTAGGGTTTCCCAATTAGAGTATGTAAAGGCGAATGCTATGTGATGTATCATAAGTAGGATACTTTATGACATATGTAAATAGTTCCATAATAAAAGGAAACATGCATAAATGCCATGTCATGATCATATGATGTATATGTCATTACTTCATATCATAAGATCAATATATAGTAATAACAATATCATGAAATTGATATGAAATCAAGGTTATAATAGTCAATACATTAGTAATTAGTCAATCGGTAACAATAAGCATACCAAGTGACTAGAACTTGTCATTACCTTACTTGAGTAATATACTCGGATTTGCTTTTTAACCCGTTGGATCCTACTTTCATGGTTATCAATTTTTACAGTTCAGTTAGTCAGTTCAATCTTTGATTTTATAGTAATTGAGGAATCAATTCGTTACCCTCACAGTAGGCTAGCTAGGCCTCAGAGCTAAGGCTCCCATCACCCGAAGGTGACTAGAAATATACATTACTATTGTCAATAAGATATACTTATTCCTCCAAGAAATGCTAACTCCAAGGTGCAGGACATAATAATTTTCCGAAGAAATTTTACACACATGGAGCTATCATTCAGTTGTGGGGCGACAAGTAACAATATTCTTCTATTGGGTTCATTATGTTCACAATCATCAAACAGTTAATATCTCTCAGTCTTCGTATTTTAACCTACTTATGGTTGTTCATGCATTTTGTGTATTTAGGTTCATATGCAAACATGAATCATCAATACATTGTAGTAATACCATGAAAATAGTTTTAATATAACATAAAACCCATTTTTCAATCGGTCAAAACCATGATGGGGTAGTCACGCCCGTGACAAACACATGCAAAATCAGCCTTTCGGTCACCATTGTGGCCACAACCGTGACAAAGGCCGCAGTTTGATTTGATTTGCCATCCTCTTGTCCACGGGCGTGACCGAGTTGGTCATGGCCATGCTTGGCCTGTCACGGCCATGACAATGTCTGTCATGGTCATGATAGAGAGCCTCTTTGGTTTTCTAGCCTCATGTTCACGAGCGTGACGAGGGCAATCACAGCCATAACGTGGTTCGCAACTCTTCTGTATCAGCCTGATTTTTCATAGGTTTTGATTCAAAACAATTGGAAAATCCATATGAAACATTCTAAAACATTTAAACATGATTCCTAGGCATTTAGACATACGAACAACACATGAAAACATGCCACAATATTCATTCAATTAGATTTAGGGTTCTTTTCCCCCAAAATATAGGTCATAAAATCTTAGAACATAAACCCTAGCTTTTGGATCTATGAATGATAAATCTAAAAATGAGACTAATACAAATATTTCAGATCAGATGAAGCATATAAAACCCTCAATCAAATTCCTAATAGGAGCAAAGTGCTCTATTGTCCTCACTCCAATCAAGATCATTATCATTGAAAGGGGAGAGATGGGTTGGATCCCCTTTATATACCTTAATATTGGGTCCTTCTTCTTTTCCTTCCTCTCCTCCCTCTTCCTATGATTCCTCTGTGTGCTCGTTCTCAATCATCTTCCAACCCTAGCCCTTACATGAAAATTAGGATCGTTACAAGAATTCATTTAAAAAGTTGTCGAAAATATTGGGGTATGAATGGAATATATATAATTTATTCATAGACTAATAGGTGGAAACATATAAAATATTGAATGAAAATATTTTAATGGATATAAAAAATTAATTTAAGATAGATTCATAAACTGATATTCTATTTTGGAATAACATAAAACCATTTGGATAAACAATGAAAAATAGTGTTGACATTTGACTTGATTGGGTATTAAATCGGTCCATGGGGCATCACAAACACAGTCTTGAGGTTGACTCGATTAGGTCAAATCAAGTTATAAGATAAAAAATGTAAAAAATTAAGATTTCTTAGGAAATATTATTTGTACATATTTTTTTAAAATTTATACTCGAATTTTTCATGTGTAATATTTCATTGATATTTCTTTAATACATAATTACGAAAAAATATTCCTTCTTTTATGTAGCAACTATTTAATTCATGTTTACCTTATTACATTATTCAACTTGAATTATTTTATTTTACTTTATTATATTTAATTTTTTATTCATTGTTATTTATGCTTTGTATTACATTATTAATAACATGAGAACAATTTATTTTCTTTTCTTTGTTAATTTATATTATTTTGTTCAATTATCCGATTTGACCTCATTCGATTAGTTCAACCTGACCTCTTGATTAATTCAGATCGATGATGAAATCAGTTCTTATGACATCAATATAAATAAGACAAAGGGGCTATAAGCGTACAACACGCTATACAATAAGTCGGTCAACTTATTGTATATAAAAAATTTGCCTTTACCATTAGTCGTTCAGCCTACTTTAAATGCTATAAATTACAACCATCTTTGGCACAACATATTCTTTTTATCCACAAGACAAATGTCAGGTGAAAAAAAGAGAAAAAGAAAGCTAATCATCAAATTGATGAATGGAGGAAAAATTGCTGAAATAGTCTTATATAGAACTTATGATTTGTTGTCACAACTGTGTAGCACAGGTCAAATAATAACTACCACAGGTCATATATGTGGGGGAAAAAGTTTGTTAAATTGATTGGTTTGTTATTCATCAAAACTAATTTTGATATGATTAGAAGTGAAAGTTCTGATGCAATGTAGACAAAAGAGAATAACATACGGAAAGATGTTATATAAGTGAAAAAAGCAAGGCAAACTCCAGGCAAAAAAGATAAAGCATTATTTCAATCACACAAGAATTATTAATCTAGGTTAGCCAATTTTTTTAAACATTTAAAAAGATTAATAATTTTACAATACTTATCCTATTTTTGTTTTAATCTTGTTTAATCTTTTTATTAAAATAAGAAAAAATCAAACCCAAACCCAAGAGTCTTTTTAATTTGTCATTTTTTTACAACCGAAGATTAAATTATGTGATTAGTGTGCATGTGAACTTTTATTTTCAACCCATGTAATTTTGTTTAAAATATATTTCGTACCTAAATCTGCAATTCTTCTAGTTAAGTGTACTCGGTGTCGTCTTTGACTAGTCTCCTCAAGGTCCAGAGTTCAAACTTGGTCGCGTCATAATTTTTTTAACTATTTACAACTTATTTTTTAACTTGATTATTTCAGTAGGCCATTCAACATCTATTTATAATGAAAAAAAAACATCAATGTGCAAATCAGTAGACATTTTTTGTTAGCTTAAACGTTTTGAATTTATTAGTTCTTCAAATAAAAGGAGGTGCTGAGGGCGGAAATGCACAATCATTCATGTTTGGCTTACCATTGATAACAATTATCATGCGAAACAGTTGAACACCGATGTAACATCCTAAATTTCACTTTCAAATTGTGAAGGACAATTAGATCATTCGATTTGTGTTAACTTGAAATCACGATGTTTGGAATATTACAATCAAAGTAAAGTAATGTTGAGATATGTTTTTCCATGTTTTCAGTATGAAGAGTCGATACAAGTAGATCAGCGACGAAGCCATGCGCGTGACAAACTTCCTAGGAATTATGCTGTCCTCGGCGACATATTTGACATAGGTACTTTCACTCACCATTGCTAGCATCTGTAAGAATAGTAACAGCAGTTTAAACTTAATTTACTAAATTTGATCTCAACTGCACAACTATTATCTAATAACTATATGTATCCTGCATCCCGCACGATGTGCGCACAAAAAAACCATTTTAATTATATATATGTATTTTAAATTAATCAACAAAGTTATATATTTTTTTAAAAAATTCTTAATATATATGTAAGATATTATTTAAATAGATTTTTGTTCCTTTTCTTTAATATCTTAGGCCCCTTTGTTGAAATAACACAAATATTGATGTCTTATTATTTTATTCTATAAAATGAACATAAAATTAGTAATTTTGTAAATTTATAATTTGTTTTACATTTATGTAATGAATGTTTACTTTTTTTAACCAAACGACCAACACCTCTATACACAGAATTTCCCTGTTGAATGCAGGTCGCTCCACTTAAAGTTTTTTAATAGATTTTGATTGCTGATAATTTTATTTTTAAATATTTTTTATGATTATTTTTATATTCGTCTATGTAACAATTATAACTCTGAAATTATGTTAACGTTGAAATATATATATATATATATATGTATATATTATAATAAGTATTTTTAATATTCCTATTTATTTTAAAATAATTATTTTAAAAAACATTGCATTAGTACGCTATGATCCTTTCTCATTTGATCATATTTTTTTTTCAATATGCATACCCGAACAATCTTATATGTAAATTTTACTTGAAGTGATTTTAATTGCATTTTAAATAAATAAAATGTACAAAATTACGAATGACATGTTATACTTTTCCATATATATATTGATATATTATGCTACTTAACTTTGATTCTACCCCGGGTTTGGGTCCGGGTCTCGGCCCGGGTTATATGATGCGTACTTAGAAACACTAGCAAGTGCACTAATCGTTCAAATAATAAAATATTGAGTATAAGTATCGTTCCCTGGAGGATGACAAATAATTAATAACTTCCCTTACTTATAAACTGATAAAAGATAATAACTTTGTGTTTTATGAAAATACGAAGGATAAGTAATATAAATATAAATATATGATCAATGGGGTTTAAAAGTATAGAATTGATGAATATGATTCCTCTTGATTAATGCCACTACTCATGTATAAATTCTTATACAAAAGATGATGAATTAATAAAGTAAAATTTCCAAATTGATTCAACCAATATTTCAGACTTTAAATCCTATTTTGAAATCAACAAAAGAGAATAATCTTTTCGATTTTTAATCTAATTTATTAAATCTCAAAATGCATTCAAGTGGAATATAAAGTTAAGGTCTTTTTCAAGTCACCTTAATAACTACACAATTGGATTTTTTGTGATTGTTCCAAGGGTGGCATGCAAGAGAAAGATCTCTAAACATATTTTCAAATAATAAAAAGATTCAAAGGAACAAATCTCAAGCATAAAAATGAGAACATCATCAAACATGCTACTGATTCATCAACTAAATGTATGAAAGACTTCCACATAGTAGGGTTCAATCAAGAAAATCCTAAAGAACTACTCCAATAAATTAGAGTTCATCAATCTAAATTATGTTTCAGGAAAAGAATAAAGAACAAGAGGAACTATTCCTGATTCCACCGTCCTCTCTCGAGGTCCCGATCGAACTTCCTAATAGCCTCTGGATCGCCTTCACCAAGCCCTCACCCATTGATATCTGCCTCCAAAGATGCTCTTTCAATTGATTTGGAGTCTTCTTAAATAGTTTTCCACGTAGCTTGACTCAGCAACCCAAAATCTTATAAAAATGTGGATAAAAATGGACTAACATACTATCGTCTCGGTCGTAACGTTTAAGCAGCACGGCCGTGACAGAACAAAGATTTCAGCTTTCATCTCGCACGGCCGTGACAGACGTGATTTTTTCACAAAGAGGCAGGACCGTGATTACTCTTCACACAACTGTGACAGAATGGTCTGCTCGCCATATTCTGTCACGGTTGTGAAAGTAAACTTGCATGGGCGTAACAGAAGCTTCAATGTGGATGGTTCATCCTTCTTCGCACGGGCGTGAAGAAGCATAGCATGGCCGTAATAGAAGCTTTCAGATGAGCTACTTGCTGCATGGGCATGAAGATGTATAGCACGACTGTAATAATGCTAAAAATCATTTTCCTCACCTTTTTTCCATTTCTTGTCATAAATTTAACCAAGCTTAGGTAATAATAAATCTCAAAAGAATTGTCTTGCATTTAAAATAATTTTCCCAATTTAAAAAATAAAAGACTTCTAAAATTAGAATAAATTAGCCTAAAAATTATGCATGAATTTCGTGCATTAAATTCCCCCGAGCTAGATATTTTGCTTGATCTCAAGCAATTTTTGTCACATAAATTCTCGCTCCATTGTGATTCCCAATACTTTTCTCCTAATGCTCTTTTACACAGCCATCATCGGAATATCTTTTCTCAATCCAAGTCCAACCTTACAAAATTATCAACCTTCAACCATGTCCTTCCTACATCATTTAGATACAATATTCATCCATCTCATAAATGTATCAATATTGAACCATAAGTCTTTTAGGAGCTTACTTTCATACTATTTTCAATTCATTTTTCATTTTTTTTATATTTGAGTATTCAGTACTCCTCCATTTTGCACAAGATGGTTCATGTAATAGGCTTTTGACCACCGGATCCCAGAGCAGAAGCCCTTAGATTGCCAGGTAAGAATCTCCTACGGGTCTAATTACCCGAAACACCAAGGTTCCAGAGGGTACTTTATGCATTTCGCTTGTTGGGTCTTTGTGCTTCTCCATATTGCACAAGGTGGTGCATGTAACGAGCTTTCGATCTACGAATTCCAGAGTAGTTGCCCTTAGGTCGCCAAGCAAGAATTCCCTACGGGTCTAATTAACCGGACACACCAAAGTTTCGGAGGGCACTTTTACATTAAATTTATATGACATAATTGTAAGCTGAAAAAAGACGATGTTTTCAAGAAAGATACAAATATAATCATGACTCATATCATAGTAGATAATTTCATAAGTGCATAATTAAAGAGTAGATTCGTTTGCTCAGTAACAAACTCTTACCATTTCCCAATATTCTACAGATACCTATAAAAAAGAATAATAATCGAATTTGATAGGATAAGCAATGTCTAGACACTGAACTTTAAGACAATAAAATAAGTAACATGGGAAAGAGAAATGATGCACTGATAGAACCACTGACTCTATCATAGAACTAACACAAGACTATAACTCAATGCTACTCAACTAAACATGCCATGCAAAAAGTTCCCCCAAGCTAGAACCTAACACTGCCCATAGTGTTAGACTTGACAAGACAAAAGAAAAGGAAAATACATAAGTGGAAAAATGTAAAATAAAGTAGAAGAAACGACCAAGGTCTAGTCTTCTAATAGTGGCGATGGAGGGAATGATGCAAAGTGGCCCTGGCCGAGATGATATGTGTACATCTGACGAGTCATGCGTACAGTCTCGGGTGCTCTGTGGCCAAGTCTGTGATTTGGCTCTGCACAACACAGACGAGACCATCCGTTAATTCAGCTTACCTGCAAAATAATTATAAAAATTAAGTAAATCCCTCCTTAGTTAAAATATTCAAAGAATGATAATAAAAATCGATAAATTCAGAATTATGACTAAAAATGATCTAAAATGATGCATGCTATGATCAAATTATAGAAAAATTAATTAAAATAATAAAGTAAAATATGTTATATTTTGCATGCGTCATCTGGGCTAGTGCAACTTCTATTAGATATGGGATAAATAATACCTGCATCTAGTAGCTTCACTACTTCCTTGTACATGACCTCCTTCAACATTGGATTAAGCCTCGTTTGGAATTGAGTTATAGTTTTGCTATTTTCTTCCATCAAATTTTTTGGCATCCAGATAGAAGGGGAGATCCCCTTGATATCTATTATGCTCCAAGCTATTGCCCTTTTATGTTTGTGTATACTTCTAGCAACCTATTTTCCATTTCATCAATGAATGAGGAATACACAATCACCGAAAACTTGTCATTTTCTAGAAAATAATATTCAAGATGTGAAGGTAAAATTTTGAGTTCAGAAATTTGGGGCAAGTTGACTCCTTCATCCTCTATGTTGGAATCTTCATCCATCAATTTCTCTTCGAGCTCCTCATTTTTAGCTTCCTTCAGATGGATCACCACAATTTCATCAATATGATCCCTGGCATGTTCATCAAAGATGTCAATAGAAAAGCAAGAAGAATTATCCATTGGATATTTCAAGGCATGTCCAATATTAAATGATAAATCTTTGTCATTTATCCTCAGAGTTATTTTTCCTTGTTGAACATAAATCAATGTTCTTCCCATGGCAAGAAATGGTCTGCCCAAGATCAATGGGGGCTCCTTTTCAATCTGCATGTTAAGAACAACAAAGATAACATGAAATATGAATTTGTCCATTATAACCAATACATCCTCCAATAGTCCTTTAGGTTTCTAGATTGATTGATCAACTAGTTGAAGGAGAACTCTTGTCTCTCTAAGTTGACTTATGCCTAACTTTAAGAAGACTGAATATGATATCAAGTTAATGCTTGCACACAGAAAAAATCTCCAATTGAACAAGGTATTGTGAAACTCCTCAGATCTTTCAGCTTTTGAGGAAGATCTTGTTGACATATAGCATAAAGTTTCACCAGTCATGATTCCCCCATCTTCCTCTAATTGGTCAAGTAGGAACTTGGCATATGTTGGCATCTACAAAATAGCCTCAGAGAATGAAATGTTAATATGCAGTTGTTTAAAAATTTCCAAGAACCTACAAAATTGTTTATCTAATTTCTCCCTTTGATATTTTTGTGGGTAAGGGAGATTTTTAACTCTCTTCTCTTTAGTCTTTTCCTAAGGTACGTCATCCTTAGATGGTGCTATGTTGTTCTGAGGTTCTTTCATGGGGAGCTCTTTTTCAACTTTTTCTTCTTGAGGAGATATCAATGTCATGTTCTCTAGGACCTTATAGCTGAAGTTCACTTCTCAGGGTGATTGTATTTGCTTGTTCTCTTGGATTTTTCTATGTGTTGTTTGGCAAGCTTCCTGGTTGTTTTCCAGATATCATGTTTGCCAACCAATTGGCCAATCTGAGTTTTCAAGTTTTTGATTGATGCATCCTAATTAGTGAACATGGTCTCTTTAGTGGTGATGAATTTTGATAGGACATCCTCTAGCTTACTCTTAGGTTCGGTATGAGGTTGATAAGTAGGGGATTGTGCTGGACCCCATTATTCACCAAGAGTAATTATGAGGAGTCCTTAGCCCTGTATTGTAAGAATTTTCTCCAACATTGTTCTTGAAACATTATTAGAAAAAAGTTAGCATCATCAAAATTATGTTGACTACAATTCATACCTGCTTGGCATTCATAATTAGGATGCCCTCCTCCACACATATCACATGTAATCGGAGACACATTGCTAGTAGGTTGAGTCATCATCATGTCCAGCTTCTTTGTCAAAACGTCCAATTGGGCTTGAATATGCATTGAGTTGTCCACTTTATACCTTCCTACATGCTTTACTCTTGCATTTTGCCAATTGTTCAAGGCGAGATTCTCACATAATCTATAAAGATCTTTTGGGGACCTGTCAACAATGGTTCCTCCGGCGCTTGTCCTTAAACTTTACTAACAAGATCTTTGAATCTATCCCAAGCTTCATGCATAGACTTTGTATCCTTTTGACAAAAAGAAGATACTTCAGATAATTATCTGGCGAATTTTTGTGGTGAACAATACTTGTTAATGAATGCTTGATGCATTTCTTCCCAATTTGTTATGGTGCATGTTGTCAATGTAGTGAGCCAATTATAAGCTTTTACTTTCAAAGAGAAAGGAAAAAATCTTAGACGAACTGTCTCTGAAATTTAAAAGTTGAACATAATTGAACAAATTTTGTAATGTGGCCGAATGGATCTTTATCTCTATCTCCTCCGGACTGTGTTTCATATCATTTGAACCATTCCATGCTGGATTTGGAAATTATTTGCATCTACTTCAGGAAGTGTAATACTCCCTCTCTCATCTGCCATCTGTCCCGTAGTATAATATCACATAGTTATGTATACAAGTGGAGGTGGAAGTGGTGGTGGTTGCTCAATTTGCCTTTGTTGATCTGCCATTTTAACAATATTAGAGATTTTCTTCTTCAATCTTTTGGTAGTTCTTCAATCGCCTGAACTTCGTGTATTATGCCTATGTCCCAAGTCACTAGTGCTAGAACCCTCCTGGATGTGTCGATTATGAACTATTCAATTATTGCAACCATGCCAATGAAAATTAATGGTAATAATTCTCAAATTAACAAGTTAGATGAGAAAATAATTATGAACTAGTCCCCGACAATGGAGCCAAAAACATGACACGTACTTAGAAATACTAGCAAGCACACTAATCGCTCAACTAATAAAATGATGAGTATATGTATTATTCCCATGAGAACGAGAAATAATTAATAACTTCTCTTATAAACTGAGAAAACATAATAACTGTGTTTTATGAAAATAGAAAGGATGAGTAATATAAATATAAAAAGATGATCAATGGGGTTTAAAAGTATAGAATTGATGAATAGGATTCTTCTTGATTAATATCACTACGCATGTATAAATTCTTAGGCAAAAGATGATGAAATAATAAAGTAAAATTCTCAAATTGATTTAACCAATATTTCAAACTTTATTATTTTGAAATCAACAAAAAAGATTAATCCTTTTGGTTTTTAATCTAATTTATTAAATCTCAAAATGCATTCGACTGGAATAGAAAGTTAACGGCTTTTTTAAGTCACCTGAACAACTACGCAATTGGGTCTCTTGTGATTTCCCCAAGAGTGGCAAGCAAGAGAAACATCAAAGAAAATTTTAGAGAATCTTTAAACTTCTTTTCAAATAATAAAAAGATTGAAAGAAACAAATCTCAGGCATAAAAATGAGAACATCATCAAACATGCTATTGATTCATCAACTAAATGTATGAAAGACTTCCACATAGTAGGGTTCAATCAAGAAAATCTTAATGAACTACTCCATAAAACTAGAGTTCATCAATCTAAGTTGTGTTTCAGGAAAAGAATAAAGAACAAGAGGAACTACTTCTAATTCTACCATCCTCACTCGTGTTTCCAGCAAAACTTCCTAATAGCCTCTGGATCGTCTTCACCAAGCCTTCAACCTTTGATATCTGCCCTCCAAAGATGCTCTTCCAATTGATCTGGGTCTCCTTAATAGTTTTGCACGTATCTTGGCTTAACAACCCGAAATCATATAAAAAATGTGGATAAAAATGGCCTAACATACCGCCGTCACAGTAGTGACGTTTAAGTGGCATGACCGTGACAGAACGAAGTTTCCTGCTTTCATCTCACACGGCCGTAACTCTCCCACGCACGGACATGACAAAACGTGATTTTCTTCATAAGGAGGCACGACCGTGATTACTCGTCGCATGGTCATGACAGAATGGTCTGCTCGCCATGTTCTATCACGGCTATGAAAGTAAACTTGCATGGTCGTAGTAGAAGCTTCAATGTGGACGCTTCATCCTTCTTCGCACAAGCGAGACGAAGCATAGCACAGTCGTAACAGAAGTTTTTAGATGACCTACTTGCTGCACAGGCATGAAAATGTATAGCACGACCGTGATAATTCTAAAAATTGTTTTCCACTCCTTTTTTTTGACCAAAGTCATAAATTAAACCAAGCATAATAATAAATCTCAAAATAATTTTCCCAATTTCAAACACAAAATACTTCTAAAATTAGAATAAATTAGCCTAAAAATTATGCATAAATTTCGTACATCATTATACCGGGTAAAATATTTTCAGTCCTGGTCCTGAAATTTCGAGAAAAAACTAGGTTTTAAAATGGTACTAGAGGGTGGGGGGTCGCTCTCGCCTACCTCTACTGCCCCACTCCGACTGACTGCGCCACCTCCTCCGTCGCGGCCCCTACCGGTCACCTACTCTCCGTTGTCGCACCCATCGAAGCCGATCCCCATGTCCTGTCCTCTGTCGCCGTTGCCGCAGGTGACCCCCACGCCGTGCCCTCCGCTGCTGTCGACCCCCAAGATGCTGAGCGATGTGTGCCCCATCGACGCACTCAAGCTGACCACTTGCGTCGACCTACTCGGTGGCCTCATGCATGCGGTCATCTGCAAGAAGCCAAGTCGGCGTGCTGCACACTATTGGAAAGGGTGGCAACACAGTGGCGATGAAATGGATATATTACCAAGGCCAGGTCCCAGGTGGGGTTTCCAAGCTTTGAACCCGGGCTTGGCCCGGAACCTGCCGAGTCTTCAGGTCAACGGACTCGGACCAGGTCTGGATCTCACTCGGACCGAGTATTTTTTTTATTGGCGGGGTCGGTGCTGTTCGGGTCGACCGGATCGACCCAGATCGTGCTCAGCCCTAATTTTACTAACATTTTAAAATTCATAGTCTTCCTCATAACAATATTGTCATCTAATATTTTTTTTAAAAAATAGTCTTCAATAATACATTAATCTCCATAATACAAGAGTAATAAAGAAAATAACCTTGTAGCAGGACTTGCATGATGATATGATAAAATGTTATGTATAAAATATATATGATGTATGATATGACATCGATATATATCAAACTGTGTAGTAAGATATGTACCATATCCATTGCGTGGTCCTAATTATATAATAATTTTATTTTTTAATAATTAATAAATAGGCACGCTGCCACACAGCACGATTTGCATGGATTCTCAAATGGCCTCCAACAATTATTTCTCCTCGGTCACTCCACCACAAACATTTCAAATAAGTCCAATATGTAATCACTACTATTTTTTATACTTCAATATATAACCTTGGGTGATTCCATTACTCTCTAAGAAGCCTCGATCACTATAAGGTGAAAGATATTTACTTTTTATCGTATTTTTCATTTTTACATCATTATTATATTTGTCCATAGAGCACTTGAAAATTTCAAACACCTTCTGAGTGATGACATTATTTTCCAAAATAATCTCAATCACCGTGAGGTGAAAGATATTTACTTCTTCCCCTCCTCTTTCATCTTTACATCATTATATTAGTTCACAGAGCACTAGAAATCTCAAATACCCTTTTAGGTGATGGCATTATTTTCTAAAGAATTCTCAATCACTGTGAGGTGAAAGGCGTTTACTTCTTACCCTCATCTTTCATCTTTGCTTAATTGAACATCATGGAACATCATTTCTTGAAAAGTCTCAATCACTCTAAGGTGAATAGCATTTACTTCTTTAACATAATGTGTGCTGAGACATTTCCTTCAATTTCATACTTCATTAGTCATCAATACATCAAATAGTCACATTAATCTTTCATCTTTTAGCCTAACCATGTTGAGCATCCAAATCAATACACATCCATACATTAACCTATATACATTAGAAAATAGGTTCATTACATCTTACAAAGCATTTTTCAACATCACAATCGTGCCCAATAATCTCACGGCCGTGCCCAGCACTGTCACTGTCGTGCCCATCACAGACACTGCTGTGCCCATCATAGTCATGGTCGTGCCTATCCTTGTCATGACCATGCCTAGTTTTATCATGGCAATGTCCAGCCTCAACCATTGCCAACCTTAGCCAGATTTCAGTTTCGTCGCTCTCGCTCACGGTCGTGACCAACTTGGTCACGGCCGTGACGAGCCTTGTCACGTTCGTGACTAAGGTGTCACGGGTGTGACCGAGAGCCTTCGCTCCTCACGCGCTCGATCACAGTCATTCCTATGGTTGGCACGACCGTGCTGGAATCTTGAAATCTCGATTTTCAACTAAAAAATTTTGATGTTTGAGATCAAAACTTCAGTAAAAGCAATCTAAAATGTTACAAAAGATTGCAGGCATGATCTCTAAACATAGAAGAATCATAGAACATATTAAAGCATTCGATTTCCCATCATCATCAAGATTTAAGGCTTTTCCCATAAATTTATACAACTATTAAAATTTATTCTCTACATAGTATTCTCGCACCAGACACTAAAATATTAATAAGTTAATTTATACTTGTTCTTTTCAAATGATTCCAATTTCACAAAAAGATAACATCAACCTTTAATTAACATGTGAATAAATTTCAATCTATAATTCAATATTTCCAATTTATACCTTTTACAAATTCATCTCGATTTACTCGAGACAGTATGATAGTAGTCCGATGTTTAGATCATAACATTTTTTATACATCTGCAAATCATATAAAACTAATTGTTTGGAAACTAAACTTTGAGAGCTTTCAATCCATATATTATTTGTAATTTTTTAATAAGTAAAACCTATCTAAATAATTATTACAAAATAGTCATGAATTTAAATAATTATTACATAATCAGAGAACTCTCATTCATGCAACCCTCAATTAAAATCATTATCAAGAATAAAATATTCTTGAAACTCTCAATCCAAACAAACATCATTGAGATGGGAGAACATCATTGAGAGGGGAGAGAAGGATTTGAACCACATTTACAAATCTAGAGTTTTGTTTTTCCTCAACATGGATCCCTTTTCCCTTGTCCTACTCTTTTCTCCTATTTTTTTTCTCTGGGATTGCAACCGTCATGTGAGGAAAAAGAAGAATAAGAAAATAAGAGGAGAGAAGAGTTTCTTTGAGAATTTTTACATAGCCTAGTCTAGGATTTTAGTCAAAAAGTTCAAATAAATTTGACCCAAAATTAGGTTGTTATAACATTAATTCAATATATAGTAAGTACAATTGTCCTAGCATTGTGAAGTCTACCATCAGCAACATTACGTCAATAAGCCCAAACATCATATATCATAAAAGATTAATTGAATATAATGTTAAGCATTATGATGGTAAAAATAAAATAGTTATAACAACAATGTTAGAGAGAGAGAGAGTGTTTCGAGAGAGGTTGTGTCACGTAGAGAAAATTGTGAGAAAGGAGGAGGGTGTGGCTGAGTCTACGGCAAAAGATTGTGAGGAGATACTTATAAAGTGAGATTATATTCTAAAAACAACCACCTTCAAATAATCGTTCATTAAAGAGCTATGATATACTAATATTTTAATTAGTTATATCATGTTAAGTAATTTTGACTCTAATTATTTAGAATCATGATAAATTTCAAGTAAACTATTATATTTATGGACTTAATTAATTTTAAAGATATGGAAACAACTCCGTGTGGCAAATATGTAATTATAAGTTTATTGTGATTGTTTTTTTATTGACATCATTTTGCTCTTTAATATAATAATGTAGAAATTGATAGACTTTTTATTGGAGGAATAAAATTTTAGTAAATATTTTTTATTGATGTTACAATTGCTCATCCATATTTATATTTCTATACTGCTAAAAGGAGGATAGTATGCAAGGAGGAGTTGACACTTGAGCATAATTATGTAATGATAATAAAAATCTATATCTATATTATATTAAAAGGATGATATGTAAGGAGGAGTTGACATTTGACATAATTATGTAGTGACAAGTGTAACAAAAAATTTATACCATATTAAAAAGAGGAATTGACACTTGGGATAATTATGTAGTGGTAAGTGTCACTACAAAATATTTATAAATTAAAAATATCGAACAGTTATGAATATTAAGCATGATGATTATATAATTTATTATCTATCAAGTAAAAATAACTATCTATTTCAATTTCGATTAATTTTTATATTGAATATAATTTGTAATCATATTTTATTAATGTCAATAATGAGAGTTGATTATAAGATTCATTGCTTATATAATTTAGTTGGAGTAGTGGATAACTTATTTATAACTCTTACACATGGCAATATTTACTATCAATGAATTAAATGTCCAGCTGTAATGGTGTAAAAAACTGAGGTAGTAGTGGTATGAAATAATTAAAAATTAATTGTGATATGAAATTATTAATAATTAATGGTGATGCAACAATAAAATGTCACACGTTCTCACTAAATATTTAATATAATATTATTTTTAGTAATTATTTAAATATATTCAATTATCTTTTAAACCATTTGAATCTGAATGTATAGTTATTAAATACTAAATAAATAAATTTTAATAATAACACAAAAAATCTGCATGTATAAATATTATATCATAATAATTAAAACATTAATCAATTTGCCATAATATTTATTAATAGTAATATCGTTCATGAGCAATTGGCTCCTTTTTTATTTTTCAAGGTTAACTAGGTAAGATTTATTAATCTTATTAAATAAAATTTTAATGGAGTGAAAAACTAATAATAAATTAAGGACTTTAAATTTTATTACATATTTAAATAATTATAAAAATGATTAAAATAATATTAATCAGATTTTAACTATAATAATGAGGACAATGAAATAAACAATAATTTATATCTATCAATGATAGGTATTTTTAACCCACATTCAGGACTTGCTAAATAAAAAAATAATAGGCTATAGAAGAGAAAGGATATGTAATGTGGTGATTTTGGCTAAGAATGATTTAGGACTAATTCAATGATTCAACGTGCCTACATAGATGATAATATTTTAAAAAAATTAATGTATTATTTATTTTGATTATTAATATAAATGTTATTTATATTAAATATAAACTTTTCATATTATTGCCAATGAAGTTAGATTAAAATATTTTATATTTTAAATATATAAACACATCCAAACAGATATATAAGAGAGGTAAAAAGTACCATGTGTCAAGCTCATGTGAAACTATGCATTATTTAAGTTATTTTTAAAATATTTATTTAATTATATTAGTTATGATATATAACAATAAGTATAATAAATTATATAAATGATTTATATATATACATAATGTGTATATATATATACATATACATGATAATAATATATTTTTGTGCATAATTATTCAATATATAACATGATATCATCAAATTTTTATTACCAAAATCCGCTATATATATAAGGAGATGTATTAGTTACTTAGACCTGTTTCACCAAATGAAAAAGAAATATGATTGGAATTTGTAGAACGAATTGGGTTAACTTATGGTCGGGAGACCCAATATCACTATTTGAATAAAAATATTAAATACATTATAGTATATTATTTATATTGAATATTATTGGAACGAGTGTCATAAATATCAGATATTCACTGTTAATAAATTAGAATAATAAATCATATAAAGTAAAATTACAAACTCAGATCTTTATTTATTTTCTATACATTTTATGCAAAATAAAATTACGAAAATCATTATATAATTATCTTCAAAATAATATTAAACTTTTCTTAGTATGCCAAGTAGCACTCCCTCATGAATCCGTTGAATATAATAATAAAATATAAAAATTTATTGATGTAATTCCACATTTGAGATTCATCCTATGAAACGAGTTAAATAGGTTTATAAAATAAATGATATGAAATTGTTTCGGTCGATTCATTCATTATACCAGTCACTACAAGAAAAACGCTGATTAATTACACACGGTCAAAATCGTATGTAATCAGCTCAAAAACCGTCGGTAATATATTTTTCAATGATTTTTCGGACGAAATCGATCCGTCGAAAAAATAGTCGTCGCAAATCGATTTGCGACGTTTGAAAAAATTAGTCAGAAATATCGACGATTCTAACCATCCAAAAAGTCCCGGCAGTTCGAACCGTCGAAAGTTTTTTGTTGTAACCGTCCAAAAATTTGGGCGGTTCCAACCGTCAAAAGTTTTCGATGGTCGCAACTGTCGAAACTTTCGGCGGTTGTTGCAACCGTCGATCTTTCGGTGGTCGCAACAATCGCAAAGAATTTTTTAAAAATAAAAAAATTTAGAAGCCGGATCAGGCCGTGGCCAAATTCGGCCGCCCCGGACCGCTGGCTGCCAGATCCGACAAGCAGTGGCCAGATACGGTCGCCCGCAGCCAGATCCGTCGGCCAGGCGTCAGATCCAACCGTCAGAGCTAGATCCGGACCGCAGCCGACCGAAGGCGGCCAGATCCGGCGACCAGTGGTCGGATCCGACCGCTGGGGGCCGGATCCAAACGCTCATGTCAAGCCTAACCGATCCGGCCGCCTGGGGGTCCGGGCCGGAGAGAGAGAGACGTCGGCAGGAGAGGATCGCCGGCGGTCGACACTTGACGTCCGATCAGAGACTCGTCGGCCGGGAGAGGGAGAAGGAGAGGGGGAGAGGGAGAAGGAGAGGGGGAGAGAGAGAGGAGAGGAGGGAGATAGGAGAGGAGAGGTAATATATATATAAAGGTGGAAAAATGAGAAAGCGAGAAAACGAAAAAAAAAGTGGGATAAGGAATATTAATTATTTTTAAAATTACCGACGATTGTGACCGTCAAAAAACAAAATAATAATATAATAAATTACATAATTTATTATTTTCATTTCTGACGGTCGTAACCATTGGAAATCCGTCGAAAATATCGACGTTCTTAATCGTCGAAAAATAAAATAATAATATAATAAATTACATAATTTATTATTTTTATTTCTGACGGTCGTAACCGTCGAAAAATCCGTTGGAAATTACGACGGATGGATATCCGTTGGAAATATCGACGTTCCTAATCATCAAAAAATAAAAAAAATATAATAAATTACATAATTTATTATTTTTATTTTCGATGGTTGTAACTGTCGTAAAATCCATCGCAAATTGCGATTTCTATCCGTCGAAAAATGATAATTTTCTTGTAGTGAGTAACGGAATCAAGGCACAAATGTAAGGGATCCAAGCTTATATATTTCTATATGTTCTTAAAATTTTTCTTTTATCCTTAATAATTTATATAGTATTTTGTTAATGTAAGGGGTCGCAAATTTTGTTGTTGTTATTGTATCCTTAATAATTTATATAGTATATTAAAAACTTTTGGTAAGGCCCCTTAGAACCCCCTAGCTTCGTCCCTGCATTATACCACATATTACAAGTAAAATATTTGAAAAATTTTAACATTTTATTTATATCTGATAATTTCATAATATATATAACTTTAATTTATCTATATTATATGTCTATATTAAGCATGTCAATTTTGATGAAATAACACATTAGAATCAAATAAAATAAAATTTTTGTAATTTTTTTTATATAACATCTTGGTCTATATTATAAAGATAAATTGTCAAATGCGACATTTTTACTTTGTCACAAAGAAGATGAATTAAATAAAATAAAAAACTAAATAAGAGACATTGTTAAAATATCAAAAACATGGAATTTGCTTAATCATAAGATATAATATTTTTAAAAATTAAGATAGATATTAATTACTTATAAGGAGAAGTCAAATTTCATATTTCTATACAAAAAATTAGGATAAATTATACGAATCGTTCCTCAACTTTAAGTGTGATAATAATTTGATCCACCAAGTTCAATTTATAACCGTAATATTCTTTAATTAATGTTATTAAGGACACTTATCAAAATATAGTTATGTCAAATGTCAACTTTTAATGTAGTTTACATTTATATTTATTGAATGCATATTAATTATAAAAAAATAGAATTGGACTCATAAAAATTTAAAGGTTTGATTGGGAGTTTAAAAATATCATTTCTCAATATAATTATTTTTGCATTTTAAAAATAGAATAATAGAAATGCATATGTGGATGCGAAAGGTAAATTTATATGTAATGGGCCAAGTTAATTGGTTTATTTTATATTTACAATTTGATCAAAATATTGGATGATAAATAAATAGATATTTTTTACACAAGATACTTTTGTATTGCGGAAATTGCACGCACATTCTATTTTCTCAAAAAGCAAAATTATTTTGTTTATTATTTAACAAATATATAAGTAATTTCTTTACTATATATAGCGTTATGCCCCTATTATATAAAGCGGAAATCGTGTTCTAATTATTTAATTTTTTTGTATATCTACAAACTGATCAGAATGTGTGATCTTCTACTTGCAGTCATCAGTATCTGGAAAGGCATCTGCAGGATTTTAAGAGCAAGTAAGTGGTCATCAAAAAATAATGATTAAGCGTTTTTTCACCTCGAACATTTATTATTGATTCCTTAGTTAACTTTTCTTCGACGACAATTTATATATACATGGATGGTATACTGACTTTTAATCATCTCAAATATATACAAAAGTCCTCATCAAGGTAAGAAACAAATATTCGGTCATGTAGAAACAAATGTTTCGTATAAACACATTGACATCTATTTTTTTTTTTACGAATCAACATGCTTTCATTTTTATTCTCATACGTATTAGTTAAATTCTGCCTCTAATTTTTTTATTTTTAAAAAGGATAATTAATTATACAAATGTTAATAATGCCTTAGATCCTACTCCAACTAGAAACTCATTTGGATCCAAACTTCGAAATAAAAAGAAACTTGTCCGACATATTCTATATATTTCCTTATTATGAGATTGTTAAGGAATTAATTTATTTCCTTATTACAAGGTAAGTGTCCTATGTTTGGAATTAATATAGAGTTTCAATTAGTATGTAACTAAAAGGGAGTGTCTATATAAACTCCCTGGGGTCCAAAAAGAAAACAATCTATTTTGGAATTCGCTTCTATTCTCCATCAAATAAAATTTTGCGTCATCTTAAATTTCTCGAGTTTTCTCTCGATGCATAATTTCTTTCGTACAAAAATCTTAACAAACTAGTATCGGAGCGAAGCTTTATCGTCAATCCTCTGTCAGCGTAGAGATGGCATCACACAACGTGAACATCGAAAAATTCACAGGGAGAAATAGTTTCAGTCTCTAACAAATCAAGATGAGAACACTTCTTAAACAACAAGGAGTCTAGGCACCGCTCACCGAAGAACAAAGAAAAGGAAGAAGATTCAAGGGGCAAAGAAAAAAGGAGTCCGACCTCGCAAATTTGGCGGCACTAAAGGAGACGACGCACTATATGACCTATTGTGTTTGGCAGACGAGGTGATTATCGAAGTCGCCGATCAAGAAATGACAGCTGATCTGTGGTCGAAAATTGAGAGTCTCTACATGACCAAGTTTTTGAGCAACAAGTTGCTGTTGAAACAACGCCTGTTCGCCCTCTGCATGCAAGAAGGTGCACCTCTGAAAGATCATCTTGATTAGATGAATACTCTGGTGATGGAATTAATGTGAAGATTGAAGACGAAGATGCTCTTCTAGTTCTGTTAGTGTCTCTTCCTTTGCCATACGAAAATTTCGTTTAGTCTGTTATCATCGGAAGAGACACAATTACTTTGAGAGAAGTAAGATCGAGTTTACATACTCGTGAACTTCTTCGTAGGGTGTTTAGCAAGGCTATGGAGACTGAGGCCGCAGGGTTGGTAACAATCGCAGAAAAGACAAACCATAAAAAGGATAAGTCGAAGAAGAAGAACATCAATCCGAAGGACATTTGCAACTATTGCAAAGAACCAGATCATTGGAAGAATGATTGCTTCAAGAAAAAGAAGAAGAATACGATTGCTACAGTAGCACACCAAAATAGCGAATATGATGATGACGATTTGGCTCTTATAGTGTCTGATAAGAGATGTTTGAAGGAGAGTTGGATTTTGGACTCAGGATGTTTTTATGACTCCACACAGAGAGTGATTCTCAACTTATAAGAATATTGATGGCAAAAAGATCATCATGATAATGATGCAACTTGTAAAATAGTTGAAATTGGCTCAAGTCATATTAGAACTCATGGCAATCAAGTGAGAATATTGACAGAGGTTCGACATGTTCCGCATCTGAAGAAAAATCTGATATCATTAGGAGTTTTGGACTCTAAAGGATATCGGATAAATGCTAGAGGAGATGTTCTCACGGTCACCAAGGGTGATGTTGAAATCATGAGAGGAGTCAGGCAAAAATCCTTGTACATACTATAAGGCATAGTAATTTCTGACGTGATTGCAGTAGATAGTTCATTCAAATCAAAATTAGAAGTATCAAAGTTGTGGCACATTGTGACTTTGTCATATATGTCAGAAAGGGATGGACATCCTCAGTAAGCGCAATCTTCTGGATGATCAGAAGATTTCCGAAATTGAATTCTGCAAGCATTGTGTTTTTGGAAAACAAAAATGATATCAATTCAGCAAAGCCATGCACAAGACAAATGCAACACTCGATTACATCCACACTATCTATTGGGGCCCCTCTTGTGTTCCATCTCTAGGAAGTTTTAGGTACTTTTTATCTATGATAGATGATTACTCAAGAATGACATGGAAATTCATAATGAAGCACAAGAGCGAGATATTCGTAGCTTTCAAACAGTGGAAGGTTATGGTGGACAATCAGACATCGAGAAAAGTAAAACATCTTCGTACTGATAATGATTTGGAGTTTGTTCGTCTGAATTTGTCCGGTTCTACAAGAATGAAGGCAATGTCAAACATCGCATCGTTAAAAATACATCAGAGTAGAATAGTGTAGTAGAACGCATGAACAGAACTCTTCAGGAGAGGGCACGGTGCATGCTCTCTAATTTTGATCTAAACAAGTCATTCTGAACTGAGGCTGTTAGCATTGCATGCTATCTTATCAATGGGAGTCCTACAACCGCAATCGATCTGAAGACTCCCATTGAGGTATGGTCAGGAAATCCTGGTTAAGATAATATGAAATTTTTTTATCGTCCATCATATTATCATGTCAGCAAAGGAAAGCTGGAACTAAGGGCCAAAGAATGAGTCTTTGTAAGATATGGTGTAGGTGTAAAAGG
The DNA here is from genome assembly GCA_030549335.1 of Pontederia crassipes. NCBI lineage: Eukaryota > Viridiplantae > Streptophyta > Magnoliopsida > Commelinales > Pontederiaceae > Pontederia > Pontederia crassipes. The sequence continues at coordinate 454,013 of CM060198.1, read as the reverse complement.
ATTCAGAATCTGATCTCCTTCAGAGCACAAGGTTGTTCACAACAGAAACATATCCTTTGATGAGATGTTTATACTCAAGCAGAAATCAAATATTATTGACTCAACAAAGGAGAGTGTCAACAAACAGCTAGAGTTTGAAATAACTCAAATTCAGATTGGGGTAGAAGAATCTCATCAAATTGACCAACCAGGGTCGGAAAGAGCAAATAGAAGAAGCAACGACAAGCCTGGCTGCTGGACGTGCTCGCAGACAAGTAGGTCCTCCTAAGCATTATGGTTTTGAGGACCTGATTGCATATACATTCCAAGTAACTAAAGAGGTGGAGTCTTCAGATCAAGCTACAATGATGCTATCACATGTGCAGAATTAGAACAGGGACCGACGGCGACAGAGAGTGTTAGATATCGGATTGGAGGATTCAATTCAAGATAGAGATTGTTAATAATGCCTCGAATCCTACTCCGGCTAAAAATTCATCTGGACCCAAACTCCAAAATAAAAGGAAACTCATGAGATTGTTAAGGAATTGATTTATTTCCTTATCACAATGTAGGTGTCATATTTTTTAGATTAATATAGAGTCTCAATTAGTCTGTAATTCCTATCATCTATAAAAGAGAGTGTCTATATAAACTTCGTAGGGTCTAAAGAAAAAGCAATCTGTCTTCTATTTTCCATCAAATAAAATTTTATGTCACCTTAAAATTCTTGAATTTTTTCACAGTGCATAATTGTTCTCGTACATAAATCCTAAAAACAAACAAATGAGAAATGGATAAACTTATCCTTTTTTGTTTGTCATAAAGAAATATTCATATGTTTAACACATATAAAGAAAGAAAATAAACAATCAAAATTGAAACGAATTCACATGCAGTATTTATGAAATATTGATAATTTGCATTTGTTAACTTAGTTTTTCCATATAAATTAATCGAATAAGTCGTGATGTATTGCTTCAGTTCCTAGGTCAAGATATCTTGAATTAAAACCAATCGGAATTGGGGTGGAATAGATAATAGTTTCTCACCGCTTAAGCAAAGATTTTGAGTTCAAATCTTTATGGACGTAGAAAATTTTTGCTGAAAGCCTCACCTGTCGATTGGGGTGGCAAAAAAAAAAGATATTTTAAATCGAACTCTCATAAAATTTATTTTATATTTCTTTTTATTTCAAAGTTATATTTAATTTCTTTGCCTTGCCTGTTTGTCTAATGAAAAAAGATATAATTATTTATTGTTCAGATATATAAATAACGAATAATTAATTTAATTAACAGGATGCTCGAAGATAGAGTACTTGTGTTCCCTCAAGGAGAAGCATAATGGTTACATGAAGCTCATCGCGTTCATTGCTAGAAACCCCTCCTACTGGGAGTTCCTTAAGTTGGGGTGGGGGAGAATCGAGGAGACAGACAAGGAACCGTCGAAGAATTTCTGGAATGAGTCGCCGCTGACCCGGGGCATAAAGATGGGTATCTACGAGTTCGTGGAGCAGATTCTGAAGGTGTGCCCAGCGTCCTCCTTCGTCCTCGACCAGGACAACCACAACATTCTGCAAGTTGCCATCGAGAAAGGCCAAGAGAGAATCGTCGATCTCATCGAGTCGTTGGCCCACGCCGACAATCCAGTTCTGCCGTCGTCCTGGCTGTCGTCCGTGGTCAAGAGAGACGGGAGTAACATGGGTCACTTTGCCGCCAACCCTACCGTCGACGAAAAATACGCGTCTCCTTTGCAATTGCAGACTGAACTGCGATGGTTTAAGGTGCATGCATATATGTTTGTTCAATTTTTTGCAAGGATCTGATCTGGAGGGTTTAAGATCCGCTTCACAGGGTGTAAAATAAAGGATACTTCACGGCTCCATTGCTTATTTCTTATGATTTAGTTAATTTAATATTTGTAGATGAAGTTATATATATATATATATATATATATATATGTATATATGCATGCAAGCATAGGCATATACGATGATTGTGCATTATTGATTAATTGTTGTCGGTCGATCGTGCATGCAGCGGGTGCAAAGGATGGTGCCCCCAGAACTGCGGTACCGTCGAAACAATGATAAGAAGACCGCGCGTGAGCTCTTCTCGGAAAAGCACAAGGGCATGCTCGTCAAAGCCCAGATGGATCTGAAGAAGAGGGGGGAGCTGTGCACCCCCCTTGTGGCGGCCGTCGTCTTCGCCTCCAGCTTCTCCATCCCCGGAGACAAAGAGAAGGGAAGGCCGCTGTACATGGAGAAGGTGGCATTCAAGGTCTTCTCTCACGCCTACGTGATCGGACTCTCCTGCGCCTCGACGGCCCTGGTGCTCTGCCTGTCCTTCGCCACCTCGCAGTACAGGGAGGAGGACTTCGAGAGCTACATCCCCACCAAGTACCGCCTCGCCGCGTTATCTTTTATCATGACGTTGGTGGCTCTGCTTGTGGCGTTCTCGTGCAACATCTACCTCAATTTATACGGGGCTGAGAAGGTGGAGACCGGCAATGCCATTCCATTCGTTTGCGAGCTGCTCGTCCTGCCCACCGTCTTCCTGCTCTATCTCATTAACCGAGGGGGCACCGCGTCGTTGGGCATCACAAAGTACCTGCGCGAATTGTTTTGAATCTCGATATGTCCTCTTTAATTTCAGTGATACGAATGCATGCACATATGGTAGCAACTGCATGCAAGAGAATAAGAATTTGGTAATCTGGACATCTACCATTTTTCTATCTAAACTATATGTTTGCCAAGAAGTTATATTTATTCTTATTAGTGTATATTCTGACGCATGTATGCGTAATTTGCTGTTGTTCTCGATCTCAATCGAGATAAATAAATTTATAAATATTTTATGTGGAAAATATCACTGATAGAAAAATGCTGCTTACGGACGGTCAAAACCATCGGTAATCAGCTCTAAAATCATCGGTAACGTAACTACCGACGGTTTTTCAGTCGGAATCGATACGTCGGAAAAACGCTCGAAAAATATCAACGATTCTGACCGTCGAAAAAGTCCCGGCGGTTCTAACCGTCGAAAGTTTCTGACGGTTGCAACTGCCGAAAAAGGCCGGCGGTTCGAATCATCAAAAGTTTCTGACGGTTGCAACCACCGGAAAAGGCCGGCGGTTCGAACCATCGATAGTTTTCGACGATCGCAACTGTCGAAACTTTCGACGGTTGTCGCAATCGTCGATCTTTCGACGGTCGCAACTGTCGCAAAGAATTTTTTAAATATAAAAAAAATTGGCCGCAGCCAAATCCGGCCGCCCGCGGCAGGATCCAGCCGCTGGGGGCCGGATCCGAATGCCAGGCGGCCGGACGGCCGGATCCGGCCGCACGCTACTGGATCCGGCTGCAAGTGGCTGGATCAGGCCGCCAACGGCCGAATCCGGCCCACAAGCGGCTGGATCCTGCCACCAGCGGCCGAATCCGGCTGCCAGTGGCTGAATCTGGCCGGATCAGGCCACTGGGGTTGGATCCGACCGCAGCGGCCGGAGAGAAAGAGAGAGAAAGAGAAAAAGAAAGAGAGAGATGCCGGCGAAGAGGGTCATCGGCGGTCGACGCTTCACGTCCGGCCAGAGGCTCGCCGGCTGGGAGAGGAAGAGGGAGAGGGGGAGAGAGAGAGAGGAGAGGAGGGAGAGAGAGGAGAGGAAAAATGAGAAAAATGGGAAAAGTATTATATATATATTTGGAAAAAAGGGAGAAAGCGGGAAAACAAAAAAAAAGCGGGACCATAAAATTTTAATTACCGACGGCTCTGGCCGTCGGAAAAATAAATATTAATTATTTTTTAAAGTTACCGACGGTTGTGACCGTCGAAAAAATATTTAGTTATATATAATAATTTTTTATTTTACCGACGGTTTGAACAGTCGGTAATTATTACCGACGGTCGAAATCGTTGGTAATTATGACGGTTTGGAGTGTCGTTAATTATATTAATAAAATATCCATCATATGATATTATTATATATTTACTGACGGTTACGACCGTCGGAAATTACGGCGAATTTTACAATGGATGGATATCCATCGGAAATATCGACGTTTCTAATCGTCGAAAATTTAAATAATAATATAAAAAAATTACATAATTTAATTTTTTCATTTCTGACGATCGTATCTGTTGGAAAAATTAAATAATAATATAACAAATTACATAATTTATTTTTTCATTTCCGACGGTCGCGACCGTCGGAAAATCTGTCAAAAATTGCGAGGATCGATATCCGTCGGAAATATCGACGTTCCTAATCGTCAAAAAATAAAATAGTAATTATTTTCATTTTCGACGATCATAACCATCGAAAAATCCGTCGGAAATGAAACCGTCGAAACATTCGTCTCAAATTGCGACGGATTTCTAGCCGTCGGAAATTGTCCGTCGGAAAATGGTAATTTTCTTGTAGTGTATGATATTTAATTACAACCCTTTATTTCTAAATCTCATTATAATGCGCTTGATTGAAACCATCAATAATTAATTGCATTGTTGATCACTAGCTGATCACAATAGGTTTTAACCCATTTTCTATTCAATTCACCCATATTGAGCCCTCATTTTGCCTAACTTCTGGCCAAATATGCTTGGAATGCATGGATTGTGATAACTAGTTGATCTTTCTCATTTTATACTTAATTCCATGTGCATAGAGGTTCTGAAATGCTAAAATCCATAAAAATAATAATTCTATGCCAAGTTATCATTTTTTGGGCAAGTTATCATTCCAATGTACAAAGTTATCATTTTTCTACTTGAGCTGATTTCTAGTGATTATTTTGCCCTAAATCCCATGCCATCATTAATTAATCATATTTGGATGATCATATTTTAACTTGTGCAAAGTTATCATTCCATTTCACAAGTTATCATTTTTGAGTGTCAAGTTATCGTTTTAGGGCAAAACTGTCATTTCGATATGCAAGGTTATCAATTCTGCATAAAAGTTTAGGCAATCATTATATTATTGTCCTAACTCCTTGCTGCTTTGATTTGATCACATTTGGACAACGACAACAAAAGTTATAATAAGTTATCATTTTTATGGCATCAAGTTATCGTTTTTGGCACCAAAGTTATCATTCCTATGAAATCTTATGCACATTTGATTTCTGACCTCATTCACTTGCCATCCTAATCCCTTTGATGTCTTCAATGCTCTGAACCACTCATATTTGGACATTTTTTATGAAATATGCAAAGTTATCATTCCGGGTTCAAAAGTTATCATTTTCAACTATGGATTTCATTCCTGCACAACACCAAATCCCAATGATAGGGCTGATAATTATCATTGTCCCAAATCCCATTTGATGATAGGGCTGATAATCCCATTTGTTAAAATCATATTCAAGGACTTTGATGCTTGCTGTTTTGGCTTTTCTAGCAGGGAAAAAGAGGGCTGCACAAAGAGAAAAAAGGAGGGAGGACCACTTGCTTTTTGGCTGTCCAAAAAGCTGTCACTGAGATATTTTTTGGACCAGGACACTTGGCATGATCAAGGCACAAGGGAACTTTCTTATCTGCATTCAAGGGTGTAGGAAGGTCATATATAAGATGAGAAACTAGAAGGAATAAGGGGCTGGCCATTGCAAGGGTTTGAGTAGGAAGGAAGCAAAGAAGAGAGCTGAAGTGGAGCTGCAACCCTGATTTCTATCGACAACCTTTAACCAGGATGATTTGTAGTTGTTTTTCCTCCATTTGTGTATCAAACTTTGTAATTATGAGGAGCTAGATTCTAACTCTCCTAGGACAGGGTAGTAGTCTAGTTTAATTGTGGATGGATTATGGACAATTCTGATTTCATGCACTGATTTTCTACTGATTTTGTGAATTTTGAACTCATATGGACTTGTTCTTGGCATTGTAAGATGCTATTAATATTTACAACTGAGAGGTTATTTTTTGATCTATTCTTGTTCAGAAATGAATCAAGAACCAATGGCATTTTCTAGGTTTAAACAAATTAAGAATCTGATTTTCTGATTGCTAATTTTTGATTTCCCATTTTTGATTTCCAATTCATAGAATCTGTTTTTACTATTGTGGAGCCCTAATTGAAATTATAACTGAGAGGTTGCTTAAGGTTTCATCTTTGTTCAGAAATGAATCAAGGGACAATGGTACTTCCAAGGATTAATTCCCTGAATTTGTGCAACTCTTCAATGCTGATTTCTGAATTTTTTGATTGATGATTTCCTGAATTTCTATTGTTGATTTCCTGAAATTTTTGGAATCTGCCTTGTTATTGTTAAGCCCCTTATTTCATTTAATTACTGAGAGGTGTATTAAGGTTTTCTTGCTGTTCAAAGATGGACCAAGAAGCAATTGCATGTGCTGAGTTCCCATATGTAGTTATGTGCTGATTTTATCCAATTCATTAGTGAAAATGTGGATTTCATTTTCATTTGCAGTTGAGAGGCTGATTTAAAATCCTCTTGTAGTTTAGAGTTAAATAAAAAAGCATTGGCACTAATGTTGGATTGATTTCATTCCTATTTAGTTAATTGAAGTAATTCCCTCATATTTAAAGTGCAATTGATTGTTATCATTTCAGATTTCACTAAATTGCCAAAAATCAGCAAGGAACTTGAGTTTGAGCCTAATGATAACTTGATATTCAGTGGGGATCCTCTTTTAATTCAATTTATCTAACATTTATATGAGAATATAATGATTAGTTTTGGACAAATTCAGCTATGAGAACCATCCTCATTTAGCTAACATTGAATCAGATTTGACTAAAAATTGATAACTTGTTCCATTCCATCCATAATTAAGTTAGATGAACCCCAACTCCTAGGAGAACCTTCCTCATTGATAGATAAACCCTTTTAACCCTTAGTTTAGCATTTATAATTCAGTTCAGATAACTTTCCAAAAGTTAAAAAATAGTTATCCTTTTGCCAAAATTAAAAATCCATTTTCTATTTTCTTTAATTTCCTGTTTTTGCCATTAGAAGTAGGATTAATCCAGATTTTCTTAGGGAGTCTTTGGCTTCAAATCACTGTGGATACGACATTTAGTAGAGAGTGACTTAATGAGTTAAACCAAAAATTGAAAAATCTGAATTTTGACCCCAAAATCAGCAAATTATCACTACACTCCTCAATTTCACTATCAATTGTCTAAAACTTGCTGTTGAAGTGTTTATTTCATGACTCCAATCGAGTGGGTCATTGTGCCCAACATGGAGCCATATTTATAGAGAAAAACATCCACAAACTCCACCCTCACCATGCCATAGCCGTCACCCCCAAGTGCAACCATGCCGAGAGCAATTCTTCCACTGCTATGATGACTACGAAGGTCATTCTGTTACATCTCTCACATGATTGATGTGATCATGCAATTTCAACATTTTTAAGATCCATGCAGTATTATTGTAACTTCAATACTCCCACACTATACGTGAAGTATTAAAAGGAGATGAAACTTCTTTTGACTCATATATTCTTGAATTCCACTAAACCAACGTGCTTAATGAATGTTCCAGTTGGAATTTATTTTCATTTGTAGGTGTATAGTATCTGTTGGAGTTAGTTAAGGTGGAGTATGATTCTGGGCCTAACTAATTTGTTGTTAGATATGGTAGGAAGAATTTGAGAGATTGTAACTTCCTTATAACCATAGTCTGGGGAGATTGAGTGGTTATCATAACTATCTTATTTGTTAGATATGGAATTATGGAGAATCAGGATAAAATATGCGGTTATCCTGGGTTGTTATCCAAGGCACATATCTAGTAGTGATTATGCACCATATATTGTGGGGATCTGGGTAATGTTTGAAAAAGTGATATGAGACATCTGAATAGAGTGAAACTCTGTGACGGCCGTGGACGTAGGAGACAATCTCCGAATCACATAAAATGTATGCGTCTTTCTCTGTGTGTGATTTCTTATTATTCTTTCACTATCTGTTTATTGATTTCTCTCAGACATCGGTATCAACAGTAAGTTAATATCGATGGTGACAGACGACAGGAAGGTGAAGATCGAAAAGTTCGATGGTAGAGACTTCGGCTCGTGGAAGATGCTGATCGAGGACTATCTGTATTAGAAGAAATTGAACGGGCCTCTCTCTAGGGAAAAGTCAAAGGCGATGAGCGATGCGGACTGGGCCCTCCTCGATCGACAGGCGCTTGGTGTTATCAGGCTGACGTTGGCACGGAATGTAGTCTTTAACATCGTGAATGAAAAGACCACGGAGGGTTTTATGAAGGCGTTATCAAACATGTACGAGAAGTCATTTGCATCAAATAAGGTGTATTTGATGAGAAGGTTATTCAACCTAAAGATGTCTGAGGGAGTTTCGGTCGTGGATCACATCAACGAATTCAACATTATCATCACATAGTTGAATTCGACGAGTCTCACCTTTGATGATGAAGTGAGGGCTTTGATCTTGTTGTCCTCTTTGCTAGAAAGTTGGGGTGCAACTGTGATGGCGGTCAGCAGTTTTTTCGGTTTAACGAAGTTGAAGTTCGATGATATTCGAGATCAGATTATGAGCGAAGACGTTCGTAGGAAAGAATCAAGAGAAGCCTCAAGCTTGGCGTTGAGTGCAGAGGGAAGGGGAAGAACACAACAGCGAGGACAAAACCAAGGAAGATCGAATGCAAGGCGACGAAGTCAGTCGAGATCTGATGAATTCGCATGCTGGAATTACGGAAAGAAAGGTCACCTGAAAAAAAATTGCAGAGTACCTAAGAAGAAAATCAATGAGGAGTCGATGAATGCTGCTACAGAAGAAGTCTCAGATGCATTGGTTCTGAGTGTTGACAGTCCGATAGAATCCTAAATTCTGGAGTCATACCATTCCACATCACAAAAGGAGTGTATAGAAGATTACACTATCGATAACTTCGGCAAGGTTTATTTGGCTGATGATAAGGCCTTGGATGTTGTAGGGGAAAGGGAATGTGAAGATTGTCACTGATAATGGGACAACTTGGAAGCTGAAAGATGTTCGACATATACCGGGATTGAAGAAAAATCTGATCTCGGTTGGACAGCTTGATTCACTAGGTTACACTACGGATATGTTTCTTTATTGGTTATGGTTCTGATGAATTTGGATATCATTTTTGGGATAATGAAAACACAAAAATTATTTGGGAAAGAAACATGGTGTTTCATGAAAAGACCATGTATAAAGACAAGTGTATTGTAGAATTTGGTAATGCAGAGGTAGAAGGCAAGGCTCAAGTGGAACTTGAGGCCATTTCAGATAAAGATGTGGCCAGATCCGAGAAGATTGTTCAGCAGGAGCTTGAGGTGATACAGACTGGACCAAGTACTTCACCCCCCATTAGGAGATCTACTCGAGAAAAAAGACCACCGGTGAGGTACTCTCCTCAGAATTTCATGTTGCTAACTGATGCTGGTAAACCAAGGTGTTTCAGGAAATTCTCGACGGTTGATGATTCGGTCAAGTGGGAGTTAGCAAGGAAGAATGAAATGGATTCGTTGTACAAGGATAAAATTTGGGTGCTGACACAATTGCCTAAAGGTGAAAAGGCATTGCACAAGAAGTGATTGTATAAGACCAAGGATTGTCAGGTGGCAGTCATAGAAAATCGAGATTCGGTGCAACCTCGGGTTCCCTCCAAAGTTAGTTGCAGGAAGGAGCCGTCCAAAGTTCGAGCACAGGCAGGTGCAACTCAATCTCAAAAGAATCAGTCTCCAAGTGGAAGATTGTTGGAATTAGTTAAGGTGGAGCCTGATTTTGAGCCTAACTAATTTGTTATTAGATATGGTAGGAAGAATCTGAGACATTGTAACTTCCTTGTAACCATAATTTGGAGAGATTGAGTGGTTATCGTAACTACCTTATTTGTTAGATATGGAGTTATGAAGAATCAGGATAAGATATGCGGTTTTCCTGGGTTGTTACCTAAGGCACATATTTGATAGCGGTTATGCACCATATATTGTGGGGATCTGGGTAATGTTTGGAAAAGTGATCTGAGACATCTGAGTAGAGTGAAACTCTGTGACGGCCGTGGATGTAGGAGACAATCTTCGAACTACGTAAAATTTATGTCTTTCTTTATGTGTGATTTCTCGTTATTCTTCCACTATCTGTTTATCGATTTCTTCCAGACATCGATATCTAGTTGATATCGAGGATATTCCGCAATAGTATCGACCATCATCACTTCTTTCTTATTGGTATTTCGATACTAGTATGAGTAATTTTTTGTGTCCTCGATCTCAATCATGATAATAAATTTATAAAAATTTTATGTGGAAAATGTGGTATTTAGTTACAACCTTTTATTCGAAATCTCAATATAATATAACGTCCCCAAATCAATTCCTGCTACGTGGCAAAGACCAATCCAAAGGGATACAAAAGCTATGATCTTTACTATACATTTAACTAAGATCGGTCAACAAATATGAGACATCAATGAAAGGATGATAAATGAACGAATAGATATGGAGTAAGAGAAGAATAAAATGTGGAAGTCTACGAGTTACTATATAGTCTCAAACAACATACTTCTTAGCTATTACATCATGATCTAATGAAGCATCAAGAAAAATAAATAGGTCCCAAAGTTGATGCGCTTTGTGGTCACCTAAGCTTCATTGCACCACACCACTTCTTTCACCATCATTGGTCTAGGCCCGTGGAAATCAAACACAGGGGAGGCAATTCTCCCATAAGCTTAATAACTCAAATAGGAAAATAATGACAATATACAATGAATAATCTCCAATTAGAATAAATTGATAAACTCAGATCAAGGACATACCTTTGTTGGAGATGTGAGCTAGAAAATAAAGGTTAGGCATGATCAGTAAACATGTATTTAATGAGCTATGTCATATTAGATAATATCATTCAACGGTTGATAGTTATATTGAGGGGTGTAGTGATAACTTGTTGATTTTGGGGTCAAATTTCAGATTTTTTAATTTTTGATTTAATTCCCTAATTCACTTTCAACTGCAAGTATACAGGACAATTGTAGTCTACCCAAATGTCGTATCCACAGTGATTTGAAGCCTAAGACTTCCTAAACAATCTATATTAGCCTTAACTAAAGTTAAAATTCTAAGAAATTGAAAGAAAGTTAAAATTGATTTCTTTAAATGGCCAAAATGATAACTATTTTTGAATTTTTGAAAAGTTATCAAAACTGAATTGTAAATGCTAAACTAAAGACTCAAAAGGATTAACTATCAATGAGGAAGGTTCTCCTAGGAGTTGGGGTTCATCTAACTTAATTATGGATGGAATGGAATAAGTTATCAATATGTGTCAATTTTAATCCAACTTGAAAATGGGTTGTTATCACAGCAATATAAACTAGAACTGATCATCATATTCTTATATGATTGATTAGCTAAGTTGAATTAGAAAAGGTCCTCACTGAAATCAAGTCAACATTAAGTTCAAAAGTTTAGTTCCTTGCTGAATTTCAGTAATTTAGTGAAATCTGAAATGATAACATTTAATTTCACTTTGAAAATGAGGGGAATGTTTCAATCAACTAAACATGGATGAAATCAATTCAATATTAGTGCAAATGCTTCTTGGTTTATCTCTAAACTACAAGGGGATTTTAAATCAGCCTCTCAGCTGCAAATTCAAATGAAATCCATATTTTCACTAAAAGATAGGATGAAATCAGCACCTAATTACACATGAGAATTCAACAAATGTCATTGCATTCTTGGTCCATCTCTGAACATCAGGACAACCTTATAATCACCTTTCAGTGATGGAATAAAACCATATGTTTACAATGACAAAATAGAATCCCAAAGATCCTTGAAATCAGATTTGAAATTTAGGATTGAAACCAGAAATCAACATTGAGATATTTTCAATAATTCAGGGATTAAAACCTTGGAAATACTATTGCCACTTGATTCATTTCTGAATAAGAGTGGAACCATAAGTAACCTCTCAGTTATCAATTAAATCAGGGCTCAACAATGATAGAGAACAAATTTAAGAAAATTCAGAAATCAAAAATCAGATTTGGGGAAAAACAGGTTTCAAAATTCAGGAATCAGAAATCTTGATTGGATTAGAACCTAAACACTTGGCATTGATTCTTGATTCAATTCTGAACAAGATTAGGTCAAATGACAACTTCCCCGTTGTAGATACAATCAGGACCTAACAAAGACAAGATCAGATTCATATCAATTCAAAAATCAGCAATCAGAAATTGAAATCAATGCAGGAATTCAGACTTATCTATATCCATCCACAATTAGTCTAGACTACTACCCTATCCTAGGAGACATGGAGTTTAGCTCCTCATAATTACAAAGTTTGATACAAAAAAAAATGAAGAACAAAAGTAATTCATCCTGGATTGAAGGTTATCGACAGAGATCAGCAGCACTTCAGTAGCATTCCAACCCTCCTTCAGCTCTCCAAATGGAGGCTCTTCCTAATTCCTTAGGGTTTTCAGCTTATATATGACTTCCTTCTACCCTTATATCAGCATCAAATTATTCAATAGCCCCTGATGTGAGCCACCTGTCCAGGTCCTGAAATTATAACTGCTGTGACAGCTCTTGGACAGCAAAAAGTAAGTGGTCCCCCCTCTTTTTTCTCCTTTGTGCAGCCTTGTTATATCTGCTAGAAGAGCCAAAACAGCAAGCATCAAAGTCTTCTAATAATATTTAAACAAATAAGGGTTAGGACAGCAAGTGAAATCAGCTCAATAATAAAATGGGATTTGGTGTTGTGCAGAATTGAAAACCTTAATTAAAATGATAACTTTAAAGGCCCGGAATGAAAATTTTGCATATTTCATGAAAATTGTCCAACTTTGAGTGGTTCAAAGCATTGAAGGCATCAAAGGGATTAGGGTGGCAAGTGAATGATGTCAGAAATTAAATGTGGATAAGATTTCATAGGAATAATAACTTGGGTGCCAAAAATGATAACTTGATGCCATAAAAATGATAACTTGTCATAACTTTGGTTGTGGTTATCCAAATGTGATCAAATTTGAACAGCAATGAGTTAGAATATAATGATTGCCTAAGGCCTTTGTGCAGAATTGATAGTTTTGCATATCGAAATGATAGTTTTGCTCTTAAACGATAACTTGACATTGCAAATGATAACTTGTTCAAATGGATTGATAATTTTGCACAAGTTTAAATATGATCATTCAAATATGATTCATTCATAATGACAATGAATTTAGGGCAGAATAATCACTAAAAATCAGTTAAATCAAAATAATGATAACTTGTGCACTTGGAGTGATAACTTGCCCTAAAAATGATAACTTGGCATAGAATTGAAATATTTATGGATTTTAGCATTTCAAAACCTCTATGCACATGAAATTAGGTATAAAATGAGAAAGATAAACTAATTATCACAATTCTTACATTCCAAGCATGATTGACCAAAAGTTAGACAATTTGAAGGCTCGATATGGGTGAAATACATCTAAAAATGGGATAAAACCTATAGTGATAAGCTAGTGATCAACGGTTATTGTAACAATGATAAGCAATGATACGTTGAATTAATAACATAGTTGGTAACAATGATTTGATAACAATGATCCGGTATTCATTGGTAACAATGATTTGATAATAATAATTTGATAACAATGACTCGATACTTTATCCATTATCAATGATTTAGTAACAATAACAATAATTCGGTAACTGTAACAATGGTTCAATACTTTATTAACAATGCTTCAGTGACTTTGTTCAATGATTATGTGTTTAACAAATAAGTGACTTTGAAAATTTTCATCTTTTCATTATTATACGATGGGCTCTTTAATTATGGGGTGCGCCGAGCAAATAATACAGAGGCGTGCCAAGTGGTCAATGGATGATCAAGTCATTCGCTAGGAGTGGTCCTTTATAGAATCCACAGTTTTGCATTCATAAGATTAATGTTCTTTTTACCCACAGTGGTAATATGTGATCTTCCACGATGGTTATGTTTTGCCCATGGTCCTTCCTCTATTTTCTAGGCTTGTCCTCCTTTCTCCATGCATCTTGTTGTTGCTCTGCTGCAAGTGCCATGTCCCCATCTCTCCGAGCACTGGGACATGCTTGAAGTCTTCTCTCTCGTCATAGGTAATCTCCGCTCCCTTCTCTCTATGGGTGTCATCCTACTACCATGCCCCAAACCAAAGAAATTTACGAAATAAATTTTGTTTCATCATTTATTCTTCCAGTAGTACAGAATGGTTAAAATGCAAGTCTTTAGTTGTGTTCAGTGTACTTAACAACAATCCTATAATCCAAGTAACTGTTAACTTGAAATGCAAGATTTTGATTATGCCTGCCTTTACTTTTACATTTTTTTTTATAACAAAATTGAACCCTACATGGCAAAAGGAGATGAAAGTCCAAGCTTGTAAGCATCAGATAGAGTTGCAGATTTAACATCATAAAAAACATATACTAAGAACTGTATGAATCTTCAATTGTATTTTGTTTCCAGTTGTGTGTTAATATATGTTAACATAAAAGATTTAATGCCAAATAATCATCTACTCTTACGGATGGATTGTCAGGTGTCTGAGAAGTATATCTCCCCCTGTGTTAATGAGATATTTTTTGGTCGAGGAAAACGAAGACTTAGATTTGATGGATTAATTTTGATGTGCAGGAAGTTCGATGACATAATCTGTGCATCTTTCTCGTGAATGAGCCCAAATCATGCATGAACCTTGAAGTTTATAGTTGCTTTTCAATTATTTTGTAAATATTGCAACATTTTGTTGTTTTATTCTTTTAGATATAAAATTCTAGAAGACTATTAAGAGTTAGCAGACATGTAATCATCAAAATGCTTTCTTCAGTGTTCATAAAGAGCTGTGTACTCAGAAAATTTGTATTAATAAATTTCTCTTATTTCAATCGAGTAACTAAGTATCTGTTAATTATTCTAATATCCTTGCATCATTCTCAACATTTTCATACTTAAAATTAGAAAGCTGACCCCGTAAACTTTGGGACAATCAATGGCTTCACGTGAACCCATCAGATTAATCATATGAAAATGTAACCAATAAACTAATCATTAGATGCCCAATCAACCGAGAAAAAAATATAAAAGCAATTGAATGAGAAAGACATCAATTGATGAAAAGGATGTTTGATAGCATGAAAAAGTAGTATACAAATTTAAGCATTTTAAACCATGAAAAAATACAAATTTAAGCATTTTTTATGAAGCAAAGGGTTTTTGGCAGTCGTTCATTCTGTATTGAGCATGTTAAACCATGGAATTTAATGAAACAACGGAAGATTAATGAAAATCATACAAGCCCAAAAAGCCCCGCAGGCCAAGCTTCTATGGCTGCATCAAGATCCCCACTACGCAATGTAAGACCTGCATGAAAACTATATGATAAAAAAAGCACATGTGGCTTAGACATCAATATAATTAAATGAGGGAAAACTTATGCCTCACCTGATATAAAAAAGATTCCACAAGTGCTAAATTTTGATAATGAGTACTTGTGAGCAACACAACCAACATGAGGATTCAGGAGTCCGAGAATTACTCCACTTACAAGAGCTTCAAGCAATGGAAAGGAGAAGAAAAATTAGAGAACTGAAGGGCATGTTGCATACTAGTCAATTGATGGTATTACTCAATCTTCACATTTAATACATGAAACAATAAAAGGAAAAACGGGATACTGGAAAAACGGGATACTGATTTCCTTCGTTTTCCTTTTCTTTTAATATTAAGAATTAGAGACATGAAATCTTCTCACAAAGAATAACATTAGATGTATATTCTTCTATTAAGCATGAACTGTAGCAAGAGGAACGAAGATGAACCCTGAGCTAAAATAGAAAAAAACTCACCAGAAAGAAAACTGTAATGCTTAGATCATCTTGCTATTAGATATTTAGTTGCACTACATTGTTCATCATGAACTTGATTTCCTTTATGGATGACTAGTAAAGCCAAATCAGTGTGAACATGCTGAGATTATATGTAACATTCTAAAAAAATCAAATGAAAAGTAAAAAAAAGTAAATAAATAAAAAAAATCTAGAGTCACTTAAGGTCCATTAAAAACCCATTAACCTATTAAGCCTATAACTAAAGTATAAAAAATGAGTTAATGCCCAAAACTTACCTAGATAACTCTTTTTCCTCTCCCCAACATTTCCAGCCGGCACACCCCCAAGCTCCCCATCTCTCCTCTCTCCAAGGCTGCCGAGCAGCCCCTCTCCATTTCCTTCTCAAACATACTCCCTACTCTCTCTCTCTCACAAACAGTAAGCAAGAAGGACTCCCTCCAAGCTCTCCCTCACTCATTCTCTCTCTTCCTCCCCTGTCACCTCCTAGTCAAGAAGAAGCTCCAATCCCCCACCCATCAACTCACCTCCTCTTTCTCTCTCTTTCTCTCCAAAGCTCACAGCCAACACCAAGAAGACCCCAACCCTCATTGAAAAAAGGAACAAGTAAAGATTAGAATTAAAATTAGGGTTTTAATGTAAATCTTAAAGATATGTTTGAGGAGATTTAAACCCTCCTAACATCTTCCTAATAATGTTTGAATGAGTGGATTAGGACATAAAGAACAAACCCTTTTGTTCTTAGGTGAAGGTTTAGGGAATGTGCATTTGATGATTCATGTTTCTTAAGTTACTATTCCATTACTAATCATGATTAGATTCCAATGTATTTCATGTTTTGTTAAGATTAATGTTCTATTGCTAATCATGTCCAAATATAGGATGTTCATTGTTACTTATGTTAGCGAAAAATGGAATTGTCCAATGCTCATGTGCAAATATGAATGTGGTGAATGTCTTTACGTGGAAACCCCATTTTCGTCATTGTTAAGATACTAAGAATGTTGAGAAATGTTTCATATGTTGTTTGGAATCAATTATGTGTTCAATGTGACAAGCCATGCATGATTGAAAAGAATGAATGTATGAAAGTGGGTCTGTCGTCCCAGGACAGGCGACCGTTCTGAAGAAAAGATTGGTCTCGACTTCTGTCCAACGATCGTCCAAAATCCATTCGGTCATCCGATTCAGAAGAATCATTGCTCTTTCTAATATGCGGTCGACCCAACACCCAATTTGGTTGTCCGAAAGTCATGTAACGGTTGACCGATACCCCAACAGTCATCCGATTTAGAGCGATCGTTGCTCTCTGTAATCTGCGGTCGACCCAACGCCCAGTTTGGTCGTCCGAAAGTCATGTAACGATCGATCGATATCCCAATGGTCGTCCGATTTAGAGTAGTCGTTGCTCTCTGTAATCTGCGGTCGATCCGACGCCCAGTTCGGTCGTCCGAAAGGACCATAACGGTCGACCGAAATCCTATCGGTCGCCTGATACCCAATCTAGCAGTCGACCGAAAGTAAATGGGGCTGATGATTAGGTCATATTTGAATGTCGACACTTAGCATGATTTAAAGTATGTATGATCTTAAATAGGATTAAAACATGCAACATGTATCGAATGATTGAATGTATTGATGAATATAAATAAAGTCGAATTGGCATGAATATGTCTTGTTGTAATCGTGAAGGATAATAAAGTCTTCACTTGCTAGCTTATGTGATGTATTCCCGGAGAAGTAAAGTCTGACCTACCGTGGTTTGTACTTCCAATGGGACAAAAAGGCCCCGGCCTAGCTAGTCAAGGACCTGCGAATAAACATGGTCTTTCTAATCACTAAGATAATGATCACCTCTTTTATGTACTTATAATCACTGCAATTAAATCCACAAATTTACATAAAAGTTGAGCACATTAAAAATGTTTTTATCATTTTTTAGTGAAGAAGTTGAATGAGTAAAAGAGAGGACTAATCACTTTTCGAAATTTGAATTTTGAGCAGGGGATGAAACAAAAAGGGAGAGAAAAAGCCGGATACAGAAGGAGGCGAGAGGGGGGAGTGAAAGAAAAGAAGACGAAGGCTTGGAAGAATGAAGATGAAGTAAAGAAGATTCTATATTCTCACGTGATGAGACTTTGTTGATGCTGACTTTTATTCAAACATTTTGATATCGTGAATTTGACTCTTTATTTCTATTTATGTGATGCATGACTGTTTAGAATTTATGTCTGATTTCAATTAGATCGAGAGATCAATTGTTTTTTTTTCTGCTTTAGCTAACTTCATCCGAGAGGAGAAATTAGCCACATTACTTGCTATGCTTCTAATAATTGCTGATTTATTGTTTCTTAAATATTGAGAGATCTGAGTGACTGTTATGAGATGAGAATCCGTACAGTTGTGTGAGGTGTCAACTGCATTTTGATCACTTAGTTAAGATTAAAAGAATGAGTTTTAGGAGATTGAGAGATCGAACTCTTCTTCTGATTAAGGATGTGAATCTTACTAATCAGTGATCTTAATTTAGTGATTAGCGGCTACTCTCTTTTTGGTTTATAGATACGCCGATAGGCTAAGAGATAGAGTGAGATTATAAAATAAGTAAGTCGGATACGACAATTGCAATAGCATCAACGAGTTCATTATGAGGGAATCTCTTTCTTCACTCCTTGATCTCTTCTTACCTTACTTTCTTGTTCTTAATCCATGTTCATTCCTTCATCTGGTTTATTCTTTTATAATTTCGTGACGACTTTCGAGATATAAATAGAATAAGTAATTAATCTAAATCAACGGGATTACGACACTCAGGATTTCTACTCGACCTGTGCACTTACAGTTACGTGAACTCTTGAGTAAAATTAAAATGTGACTAGAATTATTTCTTGTGTGAGAATCTGAAATTTCATAACTACGATAAGTTCACGTCAGATAAGAAGCTATCTTAATAAAGATAGAAGATGAAAAGTATAAAAAATAATGCAAAGTTGGAGAGTAAAGTCTTACACCCATGTATGTATTTCACGGGAACTAAAGCCTAAGAAGTAAAGTCTTATATGTGTGTATGTATTTTCCAATGATGACTTGAGACTTAAAGATGAAGATGATGATGAAAGCACAAAAAAGGATGCTAATGTATGTCCTCTTGTCATATGATGTTGTGAAAGAAGATCTTAAAGTAAAGCAAGATAAATGATGATATGCCTTAGCATAATGATAAGTTATGATATGCTTTGACCTAACGATTAAGATGTTACATGCTTACCTTATCTTGCCATGATGATATGTTCATATGCCATCTAGTATGCATAAGTAGCTCATAGCATGCATATGATCTATGTACAATGATGATGAAATGTATATGCCAAGGCATATAGAGATTATGCCATAGGATCATAGCATGCATGGGCCTCAACATACTTTAACAGGAGAAATCCCCTGCACCCCATGGATCCGTGCAGGTATGGACGAGGCTTAGGCTTGACGGTGAGAGCCTCATGATGGTGACATTGCACATGGATTGGTCGGACTACGGCCCATGTTATCTTACTTATATTGTCATGATGTATTCTTATAAGAGTCAAGTATGTATGACCTATGGGCCTTTGAGTCATTTAATTTTATATAAACTCATTTATGTATTATGAACCCTATGTTGGGTCTTATGTTAGAGCATGTGACTCATGAGCTAGAGATGTATCTTGAGTTTTATTTACTTATGAAGCCTTCCGTTGTGTTTTATGTTTTAGGCTTTATTGTTATTACGTTTTCCGCTACAATGTTTTATGAAATTAGGTCATGAAAAGTAATGTCACCTAGGGTTCGGTAACTAAATTGCGGCCAAATTTTGGGGGAATTATAGTTGGTATCAGAGTCATAGTTTGGCTCATATGTATAGGATTTTAGTATGTGCAAGCCATAGGTTTGGCTCGTATATGTAGAGTTTTAGTATGTCTAAGTCGTAGTTTTTGCTTGAATGTTATAAGGTCTAAAAGTCAAGAGCCATGGTTGAGCTCTTATATGTTATGTTATATTAGATGTAAGCTATAGGCTGGACTCATATGTCTTATGTTTTAGGATGTGTAAGCCATAGGTTGGCTAAAATGTCTAAGTGTGATGTCTAAATGTAAAGGTCAATGTGCAATCGTCATGAGGTGCCACCGAGCCTAAAGGTACGTGTTTTGTTTTAATTGGGAAATGCTAGACATTGATGCATAGTTATTGTATGATGATAGATGGATATGAGTTGCCCAACGAACGAAGGCATGACTCAAGCTATGGAATGTGAGGGAAGTTCATGCCAAGAATCTTTGATGAGGTTTTTAAGCCTCAATCCTCCCATGTTCAACTGCATTAATGATCTGGAGGAAGCCAAAGCATGGTTGGATGCCATCATGGATACCTTCAGAGAGATGAAATGTTCGGAAGAAAGCAAAGTGACCTGTGCCACTCATAGCTTGACAGAAAAAGCAAAGCAATGGTGGGATTCTATCCTTAGGTCCAAGTATGTCCACGAAGAAAATCCGACATGGTGGAAATTCATGATGGACTTCAAGGATCAATACTTTCCACAAAGTATGAGTGAACAAAGACAAGAGGAGTTCTTAGCCTCCAACAAGGTGATATGCCGGTGGACGACTACGCGATCAAGTACTTTCAACTCGAAAAGTATTGCACCTTGGTGAAGATGGAAAGGATGAGAGTGAATCGCTTTGTGAAGGGACTTGAGTCCGAATTGAGGGCTCGGATGATGTGTGAAGCTCCTAAGACAATGATTGAAACTATTGAGCTAGTTGTTGAACTAGAATGGAAGCTCAAAGATGGAGTTGTGAACTTTAATGGAAACACATCAAAGAAGACGACCAAACATGGAAAATGGAAGGACCCAAGGAAATCACCTTACCAATCTCCAAAGAAGATGGGATGAGCCTATTACACATGTCATCATTGTGGAAGACATCACCTCGATGAATGTCGTTTCAAGACTGGAACATGCTTGAAATGTGGTAAGGTTGGCCATTATGTAAAGAATTGTTCGGAGAAGATAGATGTCAACTCGCCCAAGATGTTGGGACAAATTCACGCCATACAAGTCGAAGAGGCTCACCAAGTTCCGGATAAGATTCAAGGTGATCATCGCTTAACGTTTAATTAATCATACAAATTATAATGTGTATGCGTGATGGACATAATGATTACTTGAAATTTTAAAAGGAATATTCTAAGTATAAAACACGTAATCATAACTCTTAAAAATAAAGAAAGTTAAGAAATGCTATCAAAATCATAAGAATGGTGGTTAAGTTATGAAGAAAATTAGAATTGTTCTACTTAGGTCTATGTGACCTAAATAATGACATAAAAGGATCAAGGGTCAAATTAGGTAACTTATCACTTAATGTAGTCTTTGTTAAGGATCCGAGTAGCGCAACGAAAGCGTGGTGCATGAACGGTCTCTATTTTCATGGAGTTGATTAATTATCGAAGATTCACATAAGAATCTTGAAAATTCAGAACGATATGATGACATGGTTAGGACCATGACCGAAAATCATTAGCAAGAGACCATTAAGTGATGCTATTGAAGATGCACAAGGTGGACACGAAGGGTTGAAGATGAATGGAACGACGAAGATGAAAGGATTTTTGGTTTAAGTTTAAATTAATTGTTAGAGTGGCATAGCGAAAAGTTGCTCAAGAACTATATCAATTTCTTGAAATTGATTATAGATATGAAATTCCCACGAAAATCTTGAAGTGGCAAGTGATGGTGATTTACTGGTGAAGACGAAATGCAATGACAATCAAAGTCAGACCACGGAGGAGTGCGCATTGGATGTCACAAATGGAGAGATCATGACAATGTCTACGAGGAGTGAAAGAAACATGGAGCAATGTGAATGAAGAGATCTATTGTGTAAGATTCTATAAAATTCGAAGACGAATTTTATTTTAAGGGGGTATATTGTAAATTCTCAAAAATCAAATGAAAAGTAAAAATAAAAAGAAAAGAAAATAAATAAATAAAAGAAAGCTAGAGTCACTTAAGGTCCATTAAAAAGTCCATTAACTTATTACGCCTGTAACTAAAGTATAAAAGATGAGTTAATGCCCTAAACTTACCAAGATAACTCTTTTTCCTCTCCCAACATTTCCAGCCGGCACATCCCCCAAGCTCCCCATCGCTCCTCTCTCCAAGGCTGCCGAGCAGCACCCCAAGAAGCCCCTTTTCCTTCTCAAACATACTCTCTACTCTCTCTCTCACACACAAATAGTAAGCAAGAAGGCCTCCCTCCAAGCTCTTCCTCACTCATTCTCTCTCTTCCTCCCCTGTCACCTCGCGGCCAAGAAGCTCCAATCCCCCACCCATCAACTCACCTCCTCTCTCTCTCTTTCTCTCCAAAACTCACGGACAACACCAAATAGACCCCACCCCTCACTCACCTCATTTTCTCTCTCTCCTCTTGCACTCATTCGACAGCAACAGGAGCACCAAGGAGGAGTCCAGCCGTGAAGAAGGAAAAGAAAGAAGGAACAAGAAAATATTAGGATTAATGTAAACCCTAAAGTTATGTTTGAGGGGATCCAAATCTCCCTAACCTCTTCCTAATATTGTTTGAATGAGTGGATTAGGACATAAAGAACAAACCCTTTTGTTCTTAGGTGAAGGTTTAGGGAATGTGCATTTGATGATTCATGTTTCTTAGGTCACTATTCCATTGCTAGTCTTGATTAGAATCCAATGTATTTCATGTATTATTAAGATTAATGTTCTATTGCTAATCATGTCTAGATATAGGATGTTCATTGTTACTTATGTTAACGAAAAATAGAATTGCCTAATGCTCATGTGCAAATATGAACGTGATGAATGTCTTTATGTGGAAACCCCATTTTCGTCATTGTTAAGATACTAAGAATGTTGAGAAATGTTTCATATATTGTTTGGAACCAATTATGTGTTCAATGTGTCAAGCCATGCATGATTGGAAAGAATGAATGTAGGAAAGTGGGTCTGTCGTCCCAGAACGAGCGAATGATACATTAACGGTCGACCATTATGGAGACCAAATTGGTCTCGACTTCTGTCCAACGATCGTCCGAAACCCATTCAGTCGTCCGATTCGGAAGAGTCGTTGCTCTCTGTAATCTGCGGTCGATCGAACACCCAGTTTGGTCGTCCCAAAGTCATGTAACGGTCGACCAATACCCCAATGGTCGTTCGATTTAGAATAGTCATTGCTCTCTGTAATTTGCGGTCGACTCAACGCCCAGTTTGGTCGTCCAAAAGTCATGTAACGATTGACCGATACCCCAATAGTCGTCTAATTTAGAGCAGTTGTTGCTCTCTGTAATCTACGGTCGACCGACTCCCAGTTCGGTCGCCCGAAAGGACCATAATGGTCGACTGAAATCCTATCGATCGCCCGATTCCTAGTCCAGCGATCGACCGAAACTAAATGGGGGCTGATGATTAAGTCATATTTGTATGTCCACACTTAGCATGATTTGAAGTATGTATGATCTTAAATAGGATTAAAATATGCAACATGTATTGAATGATTGTATGTATTGATGAATGTAAATAAAAGATGGATTGACATGAATGTGTCTTGTTGTAATCGTGGAGACGAATAAAGTCTTCACTTGCTAGCTTATGTGATGTATTCTCGGGGAAGTAAAGTCTGACCCACCGTGGTTTGTACTTCTAATGGGGCAAAAAGATCCCGGCCTAGCTAGTCAAGGACCTGTGAATCAACATGGACTTTCCAATCACTAAGATAAGAAGCTATCTTAATAAAAATAGAAGATGAAAAAATGATGCAAAGTTGGAAAGTAAAGTCTTACACCCATGTATGTTTAAGGGGACGAAAGCCTAAGAAGTAAAGTCTTATATATGTGTATGTATTTTTCAATGATGACTTGAGACATAAAGATGAAGATGATGATGAAAGCACAAAAAAGGATGCTAATGTATGTCCTCTTGTCATATGATGTTATGAAAGAAGATCTTAAAGTAAAGCAAGATAAATGATGATATGCGTTAGTATAATGATAAGTTATGATATGCTTTGACCTAGCGATTAAGATGTTACATGCTTACCTTATCTTGCCATGATGATATGTTCATATGCTATATCATATGCATAAGTAGCTCATAGTATGCATATGATTTATGTACAATGATGATGAAATGCATATGCCAAGACATGTAGAGATTATGTCATAGGATCATAGCATGCATGAGCCTCAACATACTCTAACGGGAGAAATCCCCTGCACCCCATGGATCTATGCAGGTATAGATGAGACTTAGGTTCGACGGCAAGAGCCTCATGATGGTGACATTGCACATGATTTGGTCAAGCTACAGCCCAAGTTATCTTACTTATGTTGTCACGATGAACTCTTATAAGAGTCAAGTATGTATGGCCTATGGGCCTTTGAGTCATTTAATTTTATATGAACTCACTTATGTATTATGAACCCTATGTTGGGTCTTATGTTAGAGTATGTGGCCCATGGGCTAGAGATGTATTTTGAGTTTTATTTACTTATGAAGTCTTCCGCTGTGTTTTATGTTTTTGGGCTTTATTATTATTACATTTTCCGCTGCAATGTTTCACGAAATTAGGTCATGAAAGTAATGTCGCCTAGGGTTCCACAGCTAAATTGAGGCTGAATTTTGAGGGCGTTACATTATAAAAGCCAGATTCAACCAGGAATTTTGTACCTATTGGAAGAAAGTTTGAAACTGCAAAGACTAATAATTGTTTTACCCAAATAGAGGGCTTAAAGTCCACATCCTTGGAATGCTGGCTTCCAATATCATACCCTTGACAACAGAATGAACTTATCTTCATCCTCATGCATATATACATATGTAAATTCTGAGATATTCAAGATACCAGCAAAAGCATTACATAATTCTATCATATACAAGTTACACAGGAAATTGCATACTCAACAGAATCCGACGCATTCCATCATGTGATGCTGAACTATGAATTGATAATGAAATGCGAAAACAAATGCTTGACCACTGTACCATTCTCAAGTATACAAACGAAGAACATTTCTGTAACGCCTGGGATGAGGCAGAGGAAAAGAAAATGGGGAAAATAAAAGAAAGATAAAAACCAAATAGAATAAAAGATAAATAGAAATCAAAGTTTTAAATATGAGAGGATTGAATCAAATCTTGAAGTCTCAATTATTCTCAAATTCCTCCCCTATAAATATGGGATGAAAACAAAGCATGCAACTCTTTATTTTTCCCTACAAGCCGGCCCTAATTTCTCCCTCATTTTCATCATCTCTCTCTCGCCTTCCCTCCGCGTGATTGCTGCCGCCAATAAGTGAGAGAACTTGGACACCAACGATTGTACGACTGGGCAGAGAGGAGCGGACGGAGAAAGAAGAAAAATAAGAGGATGAAGAAGGAGAAGAATTGAGTATACTTGCAACTTGTTTCTATTTACATAAATAGTTTCTTGAACATAAAGTTGCAAGGTATGGAACTATGGTAGATTCATCGAAGAATCTTGATTTTAAGCTTGAAGGATGTTCTAATTGATCTCTAGTTATAGTATGATTATCTATGATGATGCTTGATGCTGGCCATCATCGGAAAAGACGAACGGAACGTGCATTGCGCGTCCATACAATTTTTGCGTATGAGGAACCCGGCCGAACAGGTCTATACTCGGACTGAGTTCGTCGGAACTCGGTCCGAATCTACATTGTTGAGAGCGTGAAGCTTGCGGCGAAGAAAAACCCGACCCGGGTTGATGATAACCTGGCCCAGGAAATTTTATGATGGAGTCGTGTTCGGTCGCGATCTTTGTCAACCGGTCGACCGATCTGTCGAAGCCGACCGATCCGCCAAAGCACGAACCCGTCCTGGGTCATGTCATGTTTTTCTAGGATGAAGCTTTACGAACTCGGCCTAGGTTCTACCCAAACTCTGCCCGGGTTCTGACTGTATGATGTCGACTTTGATCCCTGAACTGATCTAAGTCATGATGATGATTATGTTATTTATGCCTTTACTAATCATGATGTCCATTAAGTCACAACACGAACAATTGGAACACTCCTTTTATCGTGTTGCAAAACCAATGAAAATATCATGTGCCAATTGTACTACCAATACGAATTGTATCATTGCTGTGCGAATTATTCTATTAGTAGGAATAACATAGAATCATATACTCCTGGCAATCTCAAGTTCCTCTCATTGTACCATCAAATTGTCTATATTGATTACTATTCTACAAATACTTAGGGTATGAATCACCAAACGAAAAGGAAGGTCAGTGTCAGGAGAGTCGTGATCTTTAACTTTCCATTTTGGGAACTAACTTCTTTCCTCCATTGAGAGAAGTAGGTAAGTGCTCAGTCCTGAATACCCCAAGGATGGATATCTTGTTCTAGTTGAAATTGAGTGAAGTACATGCCAACGGATCAAAAATACAAAGAGATAAACCAGAGTTCTTTGGTCCATTTTACCTTTCACAATTTTGGCAAGAATCAGTGACTACAATTTGGCAGATCGATCCTTCCCGAGCCAAAAATTCACGAGAAATGAATCAATTATTATCTGCAGCGAGATTCCAATGCAAATTATGAGAAACAACGACATATCAAATGAGTGGGTGAACAATGTGAATTGGCTTCACTTGTTTAATGTGTGCAGCAACACATGGAAAGATGTTAACTACTAAGCCAAAGTTGGAATGTGATTGTTCTTTTTCGTTTTTTGAAAATGATGTGATTCATTATTTTGTGAAAATTTTCATCATTCTACTTCGAAACAAAGTCACTGCAAAACATTAGTAGTAAGCTGCCATCATCTATTCATTTTATCTAATACTATTGAGGCCACAAGTATTCATTTGTAATACCGGGGATCCTATGACACTTACTCACAATAATTTTACAAACTTAAATAATCTTCAACATGCATCTTTCCGTAGAAATCATCAATCCTAATTTCACCACTATTCTGATCTAAGGCATGAACCAACTATCCTCCAATCGACCTCAAACCAGATTTGTATTAGCTCCAGCTTCATGAAAGGGATTATCAAAATACGTTGATTAGTATCATCCTCTAGACTACCTTCCGGTATGTTTGTTAGATCGTCGCCACCCGAAATCTCCATATGGGCTGCCACACGTTCCTGTCATTGTAAGACTTGAACACTTCGCAATAAATTTTCTATAACACCTCGTGATTTCATCAAGGGTAATATAGTAATTTTATAATTCAATTAGAGTATTTGATGGAAAAAAAGAAAGATTAAATCCTATTGGAAGTAGGAATTATAATTAAATTGAGATTAGGGATCTCGATTTTATTTGAAATCCAAAAGAATGTTTAATGGATATAGGACTCCCAAACAGGATGGGATTGAGAGTTTTATAACTTAAAAATATTTCAGCCATTACAATAATATTTATTATTATTTTAATCCAAAAATTTAGTGATAAAATATTATGGAATTAAATAATTCCGAAAATTTGATTATAAAATCTTATCATATTAAATAATTACGAAAAAGATAGAAAAGAAAGAAATAAAAGGATAAAATAACGGTATAATTTGGTTAACATAAGTTATTGATAAAAGATGGAGATAAAAACGAGAGAAGTTATGGAGGAGATAAAAAGAAATTTTAGTAGACATAGATTTTTTATAAGTATGGTTATGAAATAATTAGTGAAATTCAGATTTAATTAAATCTGAATACTTAAGAGATGATAATTAATGATGGATGGAGAAATAGCCCAAGGCTCAATAGGAGTAAAAAATCTTATATGAGAGCTATAAATAGAGCCTAGAGGTGGCTAGAAAGTATTATTCGCCACCACAAAATTTATGCACGAGAGTCCCTCTTTCTCACAAATGGAAGCACATGAGAGCACGTGTTATATACCGTTTCGAAGCTCCGATAGAGGAGAACAAGATCCGAGTGGTAGTCAAAGGTTTTTGAACATTAATAGGAAAAAATCGTCGGCCAAAGTCACGACATCTGTGCAATCCACAGACAACAGAAATATAGTTGATTTTTCAACCAACTTAAGGTACATAGGGGATCCACATGGCGTCAGTTTTTCACAATATGGACCCCATGACTCTTCCCCATTATAAGAGATTATATATTGTTTGCATCGATTGAATATCGAATGACATAGATAGGATTACCAAAAATTATGTCAGAAATACAATTCTTGACGATGATAAAATCCGGCTCAAGTTTTGTCTGACACTTTTCGGGGTCTATTTAACACGGCCTCAGGTATTCGAGTAATGATCGAACGAGATCGGGTTCTGGAATAGAAAATATATTTTTATGAATTGATTTTAGTGTATTGGATAGTTAAGATTCTTAATCATTATTGATCATTTGATTAACATCCTTCATTTTAGTATGACCATATCTAATCAAATTGTCATTATATTAATTATTATTGTCATTACACCCAATCATGATATTGATCCATTGAACTTATTATTGATTGATCCAGATCAAATTGTTATCCTATCTGATTGATCGTCATCATATGTGACCATACCATTAATTAATATATTGATATAGCAATTTTCTGATTGGGTCATCTTTAACATAAGATAATTGTTAAAGATAGACATATTAGGTAATTGATATAAAAGTTGAAAATTATTGAGGCCATGCCTACTGATTGCCACTGGAACAGATTGGGCCTTCGGGCTAACTGCGTCTTCGGACTAATATTGTGCCTTCGGACTAATATTGTGCCTTCGGGTTGATTGGTCCCACTACAAAAAAAGGCTGATTACGACGGTCAAAACCGTCTGTAATCCTCCCCAAACCATCGGAAATCATAATTTTTGACGGGTTTCTTGATAGAACCCATCCGTCGAAAAAATGGTCATCGCAAATCGATTTTTGACGGTTGGAGAAAAATTCGTCGAAACTATCGACGGTTTTGACCGCCGAAACTCGATGATTTTGACCGCCGAAACTCGGCGGTCACAAATCGTCGAAATTATCGACGGTCGTCGCAACCATCGAACTTTCGGCAATCGCAACCGTCGCAAATTTATAAAATATAAAAAAAATTAGCCGGCCACCCGCGGCAAGATCCGGCCGCCTAATCACACCGGCTGGCAGTCGATCAGGCCTCGAACGGCCAGATCACGCCGGCATGGTGGCTGGTCAGATCTGACTATTGGCGGCCGGATCGGGCCGCGGTCAAATCTGACCACTGGCGGGCGGATTGGGCCGCGACCAGATCTGACCGCCTAGCGAGTGGATCCGGCGGCCGATCTGGTCGGCAGCGGCCAGATCCGGTGGGTAGGCGACCGATCCGGCCGCTCGCGGCCAGATCCGTCAGGCAGGCGGTCGGTCTGGCCCCCGCTGCCACATTCTGGAGAAAGAGAGAGAGGGAGGGGCGCGCGAGGGTCGCCTCCGGTGGTCGTCCGGGAGGGAGAGGGTCGTCGGCCGGGAGGTCGTCGGGCGGGTTGTTAGGTCGAAAAAGAAGTAGATAATGGAGTGGGAAAGTATAAATATATATATATAGGGTTAAAAAGTTGGGAAAGCAGGAAAACGAAAGAAGAAGCGGCGGGAGAGTATTTTTTAATTACCAATGGCCATGACCGTCGGAAAATTAGTAAAGACATATATATGAATATAATATTTAATTATTTTTAAACTTACTGACGGTCAGGACCGTCAGAAATTATTTAATTATAATAATAAAATACTACTAATATATATAATATTTATTTATTAGCTTATCGACGGTCCGAATCGTCGGTAACATATTATATTAATAAAAGATTCCTTATATTATATTATTTTTCACTTACCGATAGTCAGAACAGTAAAAAATTGTGACAGTTTGAAATGTCGCTAACTATATTAATAAAAGACTCCTTACATTATATTATAATTTACCTACCGACGGTCTGAACCTTCGAAAATTGCGACGATTTCAAGTGTCGCCATATATATTAATAAAATACTACTTGTATTATATTATTTTCCATTTACAGACGATCGTGACCGTTGGAACTTAGGACGGATAGATATCCGTCGGAACTTCTGACGTTCCTAATCGTCAAAAAATAAAATAATTATATAATAAATTACATAATTTATTATTTTTATTTCTGACGGTTATGACCGTCGAAAATTCTGATGGATGCCTATCCATCGCAAAATCCATCCCAAATTGCGACGGATTTCCTTCCATCGGAAACCACCGGTCGAAAAATCACAAATTTCTTATAGTGGCCTTCGGGCTAACTATGCCTTCGGGCTAATAGGGCCTTCGGGCTAATATTGAGTCTTCAGTCTGATAGGACCTTCGGGCTAACATTGCACCTTCGGGTTGATAGGGCTTTCGGACTAATATTACGCCTTCGGACTGATTGGGCCTCGAGAGAAATTGAGCCTTCAAACTGATGAATAATTGAAATGGATTAGGCAGATAGCGTAAAAAAAATTATGACTGTCCAGGATGTGGTACTTCGTCCCCCATCATACCTAAACTTATTAATTGACATAAAATGGCTTGGTGTCTCCTAATAATAGAGGACTCTCGTATTACGCCCGAAAGGGTTGATTGAAACTCCCACGATTGAATTGATAATTAAATTGTTAATTGAATAGCACCCTAGTGGTTGATGGACAATTGATTTCACCCTATTGGTTGATAGACTATTGATTTTGCCCTCGTAACTGATGGATAATTGAATTGAGCCTTTATGGCTGATGGATAATAAACTACAGTCTTTATGTCTGATAGATGAATTGATAAATTATTAATTGAATTGAATTGATAATTGTTATTGTGGCCTTCATTGACCTTTAGCCAATTGGAAATTGATTGTTAATTGAATTATTAATTGTCGAATTGTGGCCTTCACTGATCTATGGCCAATGGATGATTGATTAAAGGTAATTGATATTGAATTGACAATCATTATTGAATAGAATTGAAATATTATTGATTATCGATAATCGAAATGAATTGAATTGTTAATCGAATTGCACCCTAGAGGTGGATAGATAATTGATTTCGCCCTAGCAGTTAACTGATAATTGAATTACTCCATATTGAATGATGGATAATTGAATCGATAAATTGTTCATAGAATTAATAATTCATAATTATTTATTGTGGCTTTCGTTGACTTATGGCCAATTGAAAATTGATTTAAGATACCTGAATTGAATTGAATGGATATTGGTCATGAATAAGTGATGGTATAAATATTTATTTTGATTGATATATAGTTGTCCTGATCAATCATAAATTGTTTATAAATAATTATTTATTGATAGAATTGATATTGATGCTGATATTGTTCCATGGTTCATATTGATAATTATTATGGGTGACCCTACGTACTGAGTTATCTCATTAAGCTTCGCCCTTGTACTTGGATGCGTATAGGTGACCGTGATGGCGATGGTAAGACGGTTGGTGGCTCCTCTGACGAGTGACATGAACATGGATATAGGGTCTATTATTGTATAGACGCTGATCCTAACTCACAGGTTATTGGATATTGTATAAATAGCTTTCGCATATTGTAAAAATTATTGTAAATTAAGTCTTCCATTATTGTAAATCAGCATATTGACTAGCCATAGTTAAGTTATAGAATTGAGTGACGTCGCCAAAATTGCCTTTTGGGTAGGCAAAAAAAAAATCACGGTGCATTACAAAGGTATCGGAGCCTAACGAGAGACACTTCTTAACTGTCTCTATGAGAATAGTGTCCATGTGCACACGTCATGAGTAATCACCGTGCCATCAAGAAAGAGTCAAGTAGGTTTTCTGAACTGTGATTAGCTTATGTACCTAAATTGTAATATAGAACACAGTGCCTTCAAGGCTATGGATAAAGTAAGGGATGACTTAGATCTTTAAATGATGGAAATAGAATGGTTTCATTGATGATATAAGGAAATGCTTAAGGAGGTTATTCCGAAAGTAATAATCAATGTTCCTAGGAGATTATTCTGGATAGAATAACCCAATTTTTAAGGAGGTTATCCCCACATAGTATAAGAATAGAATAATTGTACATTGAGAAATGTTATCCTTAAGGCATCAACACAACAAGTAAAGCATGACATTTATTATATAATATAGAATTAAAGAAGATCTCAATGGATTCCTAATCATCAGGTAAGGAAAGATGATTGATACAAATTGAAAAGTTGATCTCTAGATTGGTTGGGAACGCTACCTATGAAAATAGTAAAAAGGTATAATATTATGCATGGTCATGATATAGAGGTGATCATAAAGTCATGTTGTACTCATGGCTCATAAAGAATTTATTGAATAGTAAAGATTATTGTCATGGAATAAACGACAAATAGTTATGTTAGAAATTGGGATGAAAAAGATTTATTGTACGAATAAGTATGGATAGTCCTTCTAAGAATGTTATCGATGGGATTGGCCAAATTCTCATCCGTAAATTCGTTGACGAATTTATTTTTAAGAAGATTATTATTTAACACCCCACGATTTAATCAAGGATAATATAGTAATTTTATAATTCAATTAGAGTATTTGATGAAAAAAGAAAGATTAAATCCTATGGGGAGTAGGAATTATAATTAGATTGAGATTAGGGGTTTTAATTTGATTTGAGATCCAAAAGAATGTTTAATGGATATAGGACTCCCAAATAGGATAGGATTGAGAGTTTTATGCCTTAAAATATTTCAGCCATTAAAATAATATTTATTATTATTTGAATCTGAAAATTAAGTGATAAAATATTTTGGAATTAAATAATTCTGAAAAATTAGATGATAAAATCTTATCATATTAAATAATTACGAAAATTAGATAAAAGAAAGAAATAAAAGGATAAAATAAAGGTATAATTTAGTTAACATAAGTTATTGATAAAAGATGGGGATAGAGTTTGATTGGGAGAAGTTATGGAGGAGATAAAAATGAATTTGAGTAGAGATAGATTTTTTATAAGTATGGTTATGAAATAATTAGTGAAATTTAGATTTAATTAAATCTGAATACTTAAGAGATGATAATTAATGATGGATGGTCAAGATTGATGGAGAAATAGCCCAATGCCCAATAGAAGTAAAAAATCTTACATGAGAGATATAAACAGGACCCAAAGGGTGGCCAGAAAGTATTATTCGTCACCACAAAATTTCTGCACGAGAGCTCCTCTTGATCCTTCATTTTCTCACAAATTGAGGCACATGAGAGCACGTACGATATTTTAATAGGAAGGAATCGGCCAAAGTCGCGACGTCCCTGCAGTCCACAGACAAAGAAATATAGTTGGTTTTTCAACCAATTTAAGGTACGTAGGGGGATCCACATGGCGTCGGTTTTTCATGACATGGACCTAGGACTCTTCTCCATTATACAGATTATAGATTGTTTGCATCAATTGAATGTCAAATGACATAGATAGGATTGCCAAAAATTATGTGAGAAAGACAATTCATGACGGTGACAGAATCCGGCTTGAGTTCTATCTGACATGTTTTGGGTTTGATTTAACATGACCTTGGGTAATGATCGACGGGGATTGGGTTTTGGAATAGAAACTATATTTTTATTAATTAATTTATAGTTTATTGGATAGTTAAGATTGTTAATCATTGTCATCATAGTTTGAATAACATCCCTGATTTTAGTATCTGCTTAGATTGTCATCATATTAATTATTATTATTGTCATTACACTCAATCATGATATTGATTATGGTATTAATCCATTGACCTTATTATTGATTGATCGTGATTAAATTGTTATCCTATCCAATTGATCATCATCATATTTGATCATACCATTGATTAATATTTTGATATAGCGATTTTCTGATTGGGTCATGTTTAATCTATGATAATTGTTAAAGATAGACATCTTAGGTTATTGAGATAAAAGTTGAAAATTATTAAGTCCATGTCTACTGATTGCCACTGGCCCAGTTCGAGCTAATTGCGCCTTCGGGTTGATAGGGTCTTCGGGCTAATATTGCACCTTTGGGCTCATACGACTTTTAAGCTAATATTGCGTCTTCGGGTTGATCGGGCTAACTACGCTTTCGAGCTGATAAGGCCTTCGGGCTAATATTGCGTCTTTGGACTGATAGGGCTTTCAGGCTAATACTGAGCCTTCGGGCTGATCGGGTATTCGGGATAATATTGCACTTTCAGGTTGATAGGGCCTTCAAACTAATATTCCGCTTTCGGGCTAATTGGGCGTCCAGACTAATTGTGCATTCGGGCTGATGGATAATTGAATTGGATTGAGTAGATAGCATAAAAAAAGCTATGACTGTCCTGGGTGTGGTCCTTTGTCCTCCATCATATCTGAACTTATTAATTTACATGAAATGGCATGGTGTCCCCGAATAATAGAGAACTCTCATATTACACCCGAAAGGGTTGATTGGAACTCTCAAGATTGAATTGATAATTGAATTTAATCGAATTGAATTGTTAATTGAATTGCACCCTAGTGGCTGATGGACAATTGAATTTTCCCTAGTGGTTGATAGACTATTAGTTTCGCCCTCATGGCTAATGAATAATCGAATTGCGCCTTTATGGCTGATGGATAATAAACTGCGATCATTGTGTCTGATAGATGAATTGATAAATTATTAATTGAATTGAATTGATAATTATTATTATGGCCTTCTGATAGTGAAATTGAGGAGTGTAATGAAAACTTGCTAATTTTTTTATAGTGAAATTGAGGAGTTTAGTGATAGCTTGCTGATTTTGGGGTCAAAATTTAGATTTTTCAATTTTTGGTTTAACTCCTTAACTCACTCTCTACTACAGTGCACAGGTCAATTGTAGTAACTCTAAATATCGTATCCACAATGATTTGAAGCTAAAGACTCTCTAAGACAATCTAGACTAATCCTACTTCTAGTGGCAAAAACAGGAAATTAAAGAGAATGGAAAATAGATTTTTAATTTTGGCAAAAAGGATAACTGTCTTTGGACTTTTGGAAAGTTATCTGAACTGAATTATAAATGCTAAACTAAGGGCTAAAAGGGTTTATCTATCAATCAGGAAGGTTCTCCTAGGAGTTGGGGTTCATCTAACTTAATTATGGATGGAATGGAACAAGTTATCAATTTTTAGTCAAATCTGATTCAATCTTAACATGGCTGCTCTCACAGGTGAATTTGTCCAAAACTAATCATTATATTCTCATATAAATGTTAGCTAGATTGAATTAGAAGAGGATCCCCACTGAATATCAAGTTATCATTAGGTTCAAACTCAAGTTCCTTGCTGATTTTTGGTAATTTAGTGAAATCTGAAATGATAACAATCAATTGCACTTTTTAAATAGGAATGAAATCAATCCAACATTAGTGCTAATGCTTCTTGGTTTATCTCTAAACTACAAGAGTATTTTAAATCAGCCTCTCAGCTGCAAATGGAAATGCAATCCACATTATCACCAATGAATTGGATCAAATCAGCACATAATTACATATGGGAACTCAGCAATTGTCATTGCTTCTTGGTCCATCTCTGAACTTCAAGATAACCTCAAATTCAGCTCTTAGTGATTAAATGAAATCAGAGGTTACAATAACAAGAAGAATCCACAGAATTCAGGAAACATATTTCTAAAATAACTAATTCAGGAAATGAAATCAACAGCAATTACATATTAGATTCCTAGAAATGTCATTGCATTTTGATCATTTCTGAACAAGAATGGAACCATAAGGTAACCTCTCAGTTGTCAAAACAATTAGAGCTCCACAATGATAAAATAGATTCTATGAATTCAGAAATAAAAAAGGCATAATCAGAATTCAGATTTCAGGAAACAATAAATCAGATTCCTAATTGGGATTGAATCTAGAAACTTGCCATTGGTTCTTGATTCATTTCTGAACAAAGAGTAGATCAAAGGACAACCTCTCAATTGTAAATACAAGTAGGACCTCACAATATCAAGAATAGATCCATTAAAATTAGAATTACAAAAATAGAAATCAGAACTTCAGAAACAGAAATCAGAAAAATCAGATATCAGTGCAGGAAATCAGATTGTTCTCACTCCATCCACAACTAAATTAGACTACTATCCTATCCTAGGAGAGCTGAGATTTAGCTCATTATAGTTACAAGCATTGATACAAAACAGAAAATGGAAGCAATGCAAGACATTCTGAATCAGAAAATATGCAATCTGTCCACAGAATCAGAAAGTAGCAGCTTCTTCTCTTCCTTCTTGCTCCAGGTCCAGCCTCCTCCAAATGGAGGCTCCCCCAATTCCTTCTAGTTTCTCAGCTTATATATGTCCTCTCCTCACCCTTAGTTTACTCTCTTGATTCAAGCCACCTGTCTAGTGTTCCTGAGATTCCAGCAGAAATCAGATGCCTTTTTGGACAGCTAGCAGTGGTCCCCCTCCTTTTTCACCTTGTGCAGCCTTGTTGCAACCTTGTTATACCTGCTAGAAGACCCAAAACAACCAGCATCATAGTCCTCAAATAAGATTTAAACAAATAAAGATTAGGACGGCAAGTAATGTCAACTCTATTGTCAAATAAGATTTGGTGTTGTGCAGGAATGAAAACTTTATTTGTTTAATGAAAACTTATTGCCCGGAATGATAACTTGTGCCATATCATTATAACTGTCCAAATATGAGTGGTTCAGAGCTTTGAAGGCATCAAAGGGATTAGTGTGGCAAGTAAATGAGGTCAAAAATCAAATGTGGATAAGATTTCATAGGAATGATAACTTTGGTGCCATAAAATGATAACTTGTTGTCAAAAAGTGATAACTTGTCATAACTTTAGTTGTGGTTGTCCAAATGTGATCAAATCAGAGCAGCAGGGAGTTAGGACAATAATATAATGATTGCCTAATGCTTTTATGCAGAATTGATAGCCTTGCACATCGAAATGACATCGAAATAATATAATGATAGCCTTGACACTAAAAAATGATAACTTGTGAAATGGAATGATAACTTTACAAAAGTTGAAATATGATCATCCAAATATGATTTATTCATGATGGCAGGGGATTTACGATAAGATAATCACTAGAAATCAGCTCAAGTAGAAAAATGATAACTTTACACATTGGAATGATAACTTGCCCAAAAAATGATAACATGGCATAGAATTGTTATTTTTATGGATTTTAGCATTTCAGAACATCTATGCACATGGAATTAAGTATAAAATGAGAAAGATCAACTAGTTATCACAATCCATGTATTCCAAGCATATTTGGCCAAAAGTTGAGTAATTTGAGGGCTCGATATAGGTGATTTGAATAGAAAATGGGATAAAAACATAATATGATCAGCTAGTGATTATTTTTATGGTTCAGAATTGAATATTATGAAATGTGTTCACACTCCTCTCTTCCTCTCTACTGCAAGTGCACAGGTCAAAGTAGTAGACTCAAGTGTCGTATCCACAGTGATTTGAAGGCCAATGACTCCATAAAACAATCTAGATTAGCCCTAGACTAAGTGACAAAAATAGGAAATTGAGAAAAGTAAAAATAGATTTTAAATGTGGCTAGAAGAGTAACTATTTTTGGTGTTTTAGTAATGGATATGGACTGAAATCTAAATGCTAAGCTAAGGACTAAAAGGGATTATCAATCAATGAAAAGATTCTCCTAGGTTTGGTGTTCATCTAATTCAGCTATGGATGGATTGAAACAACTCAGCATTGAAATGTCAATTCTGATTCAACTTAAAAAGGGTTGTTATCACAACAGAATTCAATAAGGACTAATCACCATGTTCTCATAGGAATGATTAGCTAAGTTGAATTATAAGAGATTCCTACTGATAATGAGTTATCATTAAGCTCAGATGTTGGCACCTTACTGATATTGTTCAAGTCCTTTCAAAATTGACAAATCAGTGAATCCTAATTTGGTGCTAAAATTGATCAATACTTATAATGGTGGAATGATTGACTCAATTATCTAAACAAAAATGTATTTAATCGAATCCTAATGCTAATGCTTCTTGGTTTATCTCTAAACAATAAGGGGATTTTAAATCAGCCTCTCAGCTGCAAATTGAAATGAAATCCACATTAGCACTAATGAATTGGAAGCATTGAGCACATGATTACATATGAGAATTCAGCAAATGTCATTGCTTCTCAGTTTACTTTCAGCAAATGTCATCGGTCCATCTCTGAACAGTAAGAAAACCTTCAGTTTACTTCTCAGTGATTAATGAAATCAGGGGTTTAACAATAACAAGGCAGATTCCACAAAATTCAGGAATTCAGAATTGGAAATTAGAAATCAGAACTGAAATTTGCAACAATCAAGGATTGAAATCTTAGAAATACCATTGTCTCTTGATTCATTTCTGAACAAGAATGAAGCCATTAAGCAACCTCTCAGTTGTTAATACAATTAGGGCTCCACAATGATAAAACATATTCAATGAATTCAGAAATCATAAATGGAAAATAGATTTCAGAAATAAAAGAATCAAATTCCTAATTGGG
Source organism: Pontederia crassipes (assembly GCA_030549335.1). Taxonomy (NCBI): domain Eukaryota; kingdom Viridiplantae; phylum Streptophyta; class Magnoliopsida; order Commelinales; family Pontederiaceae; genus Pontederia; species Pontederia crassipes. The sequence continues at coordinate 415,645 of CM060198.1, read as the reverse complement.
GATTGGACATAGAAACTTGCCATTGCTTCTTGATTCATTTCTGAACAAAGAGTAGATCAAAGGATAACCTCTCAGCTGTAAATACAAGTAGGACCTCACAATGTCAAGAACAGATCCATTGAAATCAGAAAATGCAGGAACAAAAATTAGAAAAATCAGATATCAGTGCAGGAATTCAGTAATGTTCATACTCCATCCATAACCTCACTAGATTACTACCCTATCCTAGAAGAGCTGAGATTTAGCTCATGATAATTACAAAGATTTATACAAAACAAGGAGAAGAATCACTGCTAAACATCCTAAAATCTAAAGGATAGAAATCTGTGACAGAAATCATATTACAACTTGGTCTTCTCCAGCCTCCTCTTCAACTCCTGATCCAGCAGCCCTCCAAATGGAGGCTCCCTCCTCTTCTCCGGGGTTTCTCAGCTTATATTGTCTTTCCTCACCCTAGGATGTAGATAAGAAGCTTCCATCACTCCTTGATTGTGCCATATGTCCTGTCCAGAAAATATCAGCAAAGCCAGCAGCTTTTGGACAGCTTTTGGAGTGGTCCCCTCTCCTTTTCCAGCTTGTGCAGCCTTGTAATACCTGCTAGAAAAGTCAAAACAACAAGCATCAAGATCCTCAAATAAGATTAAACAAATAAGGACTAGAACAGCTACTAGAATCAGCCCCATTGTCAAATAAAATTTGGTGTTGTGCAGGAATGAAATCCTTGCACAGAAATGATAATTTTATATACACTGAATGATAACCGCATAGAAGTGATAATTCTGTGTAGATTAGACCATGATTGTGCAAAGATGATTAATTCAGAATAGTCAGGGATTAGGACAGCATGTGGATGGGGTCAATTATCAGATATAAACGAGATTGCACTTTATGCCTCTGGAATGATAACTTTGCACCATTTTATCATAATTGTTCTAAATATGGGTAATTCAGGGAAGCAAGAACACCAAGGGAATAGGATAGTAATTAGACAAGGCCAATTATCAAGTGTAGTTAATATTTCACAGGAATGATAACTTGCACATTGAGAATGATAACTTGCTAATTAGAATGATAACTTTGCACAAATTAAATTATGATTATCCAAATATGTTTAATTCACAATAGCAAGGAGTTAGGACAGCAATTAGACACTTGCACACTGCAATCATGCAGAAATGATAACTTTGCACATATGAGTGATAACTTGTCGAAAAAATGATAACTTGGCATAGTAATGATAATTTTACAGATTTTAATCATTCAGAACCTCTATGCACATGGAATTGAATACAAAATGAGGATGGCAAGCTAGTTATCACAATCTATTGCATTTCATGCATAATTGACCAAATGTGGGGCAAAATGAGGGCTCAATATGGGTGAAATGAATAGAAAATGAAATAAAAACCTAATATGATCAGCTAGTGATCAAACTCCCCCAAGATTAGCCTTTTGCTTGTCCTCAAGCAAAGCATTCAAATATTAAGAACAAACTTGAATTAAAAAGTTCACAAATGAATTAAAATCCAGCAGCTTAAAGTCCAATGAGTTTCCCACTTTGCCAACACCCCATTCTTTCCAAAACTCAATTTCTAGCTAAGGAATCAAAAAGACTAAAGCAAATTTAAGCCATGAAAGAAGTAGTAATAGTAACAAATTTGAATTTCAAGGGTTGTCAACTTTACTAAAAAGATTGAACTACAAATCTCTTCAAGAACAGATTTTTGCACTGCTTAAACAGGTTTGAAACCTGAGTTTTATTCATGATAATGCAAGTAAACATGTCAAGATCTGATATTTATTCATGCTGGTCACAGGATAAAAATCCTGGCTTTATTTAGGAGAGGTTTCTTTTTAGAATTTCACTCTCTTTATTGATGCATGCATGCAATGCAGAAATGCAACTTTTCACATTTCCTTTTTCTCATTTTTCTTTTTCTTTTCTGTTCATGAAGTGAGCAATAGTTCAAACTCAAGTAAGACTTAGATCCCTTGGTCCAAAAAGTCAAGTTTTCCTATTTAACATGGCAGCAAGAGCCTTGATTTCCTTCTACAAAAAGAAAATTTTCAGCTGAAATTTTGATTCAAATGCACCTGAATGGGTAGGTTAATTAAAGCAAGAAGGCTGTGGCCGAATTTGACCACTTAGTATTGGAGTGTACTAACTGTCATAATAAGGTATTTCATCCATTTTGGAGTTAAAATGAAGGCAAGAATTGAATTGACCCATATCAGTGATAATTTGTCAAAACAAATGAAAACAGTGATAACTTGTCAAAACCTGGTGATATATGATGATATGAGCATTAAAATGGATTGAAAACATGGTGTAAAGTTTAGAAAAGCACCAGGTTTCCTCCCCCAAGCTTATTCTCAGCACTGTCCTCAGTGGGGAAAATAAAGGCAAGGGAGTGGGTTGGGAGGGTATTAAATTTTTGAAATTTGGCAATTGATTCCTTCCTATGATTCCTGCATCTCAACCAGAGGCTTTGGGTGATCCAAACTTCCTGGTTAGCCTTCAATTCTGCAGAGAAGTAAAAGAAAATCAGTGAGATCTGTAATATCAGATTTTTGGAATCAATAAAGTGTACAAGTTGGCATTTTATATGAAGTTTGAGAAATGCACTAAAATTTGGCACTAGGAGATTTGGATAACTGATATGAGTGATGATTCAAGTATCACTATGATATATAAAGCATGGATTAGTAAATAATATCAGTTGTCATTATGGTATTACAGTGAGAAGAATTGGAATTTGGTTTAGGAGTACTCCCTAGGTGAAAGGGTGAGAGTGGTTCTGATTCTTCTCTGAATTATTCCTGCAAAACAAAGGGAAATTAGATATGAAAAGTCTTAGGTTACCTCCCAAGAAGTGCCCTACTTTAGTGTCTTAGGCTAGACATTGTTACAATTCTTGATATCGAGGTTTAAATAATATGATATGATCAAGTAGATATCTCAATCTGTGGACAGCTTCACTAATCAAGTATAGATCTCTTAGTTTGCCAATGATTGACCTTTGTTTTTCAGTTTGATTTCCTCCTCCATTGTACCAGAAATCTCCTAACTTCTCATCTCTAGAATCCTCATGTATGATATATGAATCCCCTGGACTAGGAAGATGTTTCAGCTCCAATTGGGAGGAAGTGTCCTGAGTTGAATTGGTGTGGGGTTTAGTAGTGAAAATCTCATGCACTCCATTCTGGAATTCTGAACTTCCTACTGATTTGAGTGAATTCATAGCAGATTGGTAGGTTTTGGCTTCTGGATCTTCTAATTCTCTCAAATGATCAAACATGAGGCATCTCTGCAATGGGTCTTCAATTGGAATTATTGCTGAGGCTTGCTCCGCAGGATTGACTTCTGGTTGCCCTAGGAAAAACATTGGTGGCCTAGTTGAGGTGCTGGCTTATTGGGCAATTTGGTTTTCAAGAACCTTTTGATGGGCACTCAAAGTTTCATATTCAGTAATCAATTTCTGCATTGCCTCCTCCTGCTTTTCTAGCTTCTTCAGAATTTGTTACATCAACTCCTCCAATTTTGACATTTGAGTGGCTTGAACTTGTTGTGACTCATGTGGAGGTCTTTGCACTTGAACTTGTGGAGGCTGATATGGAGGTGGTTGCCAATTTGAATTCTGCATAGGTGGCCCTTGGTAATGGTTGGCCTTGTAGGACAAGTAGGGGTGGTTCCTATTTTCAGGTGTATAATACTCAGTAGGGGGCTTCATTCCAAAATTTCCCATAGCATTCACTTGATCAATGGACTGTTCATATTGCTGCATTATCAAATGGCCTTGATTTTACACACATCACACATAGTTTCAGGGTTGGAAACTTTGTTGATATTAGGTGTTAAATTCAGCTTCTCCAAGACCTTGTGCAACAGTTCTTCAATCTGAACAGCAATGTTGTTGACTTGATTATCACTTAATGGCCTTCTTGTCCTGTCATGAGTGAGGAAATGATGGTTTTTGACAATGTTCTCTATCAATTGGTAAGCCTCATCACTATTCTTCGATGCAAAGATCCCTCCTGCAGCAGTGTCTAATGCAACCTTACTGGGATAGTTCAATCCTTTGTGGAAATAATTGACCCAATGCAATATGGAACCGTGTCGTATACGTCAGAAGTAAATCTTTGGCTGCTAGGCAAGAGGATAGCAAGTTACAAATTAACCTGATCAATTCGATCAGGCACTCGCCATCTATTTTCATTATTGGAACTTCTGTACCATAAAGAATGGTATCTCCAATTAATTGCCATTTTTCAAATCCATGGTGTGGACATGCCCTCAACAAGCTTTGGAGTCTTTGCCATGCATCACAGATATTTTCTTGGTCCAATTGATAAAACTTGGCAATCCGGACCCTATAATTATCAGTTTTACTAGGTGGAAAGAATTTAGCTAGAAACAATTGAACTATGGACTCTCAAGTGGCAATCTCTTCAGGTTTGAGGGTCCTGTACCAGGTCTTGGCCCTATCCATGAGTGAAAAAGGGAATAGCCTCATGTACACAACATTCATGGGGGTATTGTTGAAGTGGACAATGCTGCATATCTCCATGAAGTTGTCAATGTGTAAGGCTGGATCCTCAGTCCCCAATCCAGCAAATTGATATTGTCTTATCATTGTGACCAATACTGGATTCACTTCAAAATTAGCCACAGGTGGTAGGGCTCCATCCCCTTGTTGATTTCTGACATTACTGGGTGAATAATAATCCTTAAGTATCCTTAGAGCAGCCATGTTTTGCTTGATAACCTCTTCTTAAAAAATTCTTCTCCTTGCTTCTTCCCTTTGCAATTTCCTCCTTTTGTTAAAATCTCCTTTCAGGTTCTGGTTCAGATAAATATAAGTCCTCTTGATCACCCAAATCCTGCATAAATTGAATTCAGAAGTATCAAATTCAGAAAAGAAAGAAATCTGTACAGAATTGAAAAATTCAGAATGATAACTAGTGAAAACTAAAAACTAGACTAATAAATGGACTGATAACTAATTTAAAACTAATCTAAACTATCTAAGTTAATCTAACTAGCATCAAATCCCCGGCAACGATGTCAAAAACTTGATAGTGAAATTGAGGAGTGTAGTGAAAACTTGCTGATTTTTATGGTTCAGAATTGAATATTATGAAATGTGTTCACACTCCTCTCTTCCTCTCTACTGCAAGTGCACAGGTCAAAGTAGTAGACTCAAGTGTCGTATCCACAGTGATTTGAAGGCCAATGACTCCCTAAGTGACAAAAATAGGAAATTGAGAAAAGTAAAAATAGATTTTAAATGTGGCTAGAAGAGTAACTATTTTTGGTGTTTTAGTAATGGATATGGACTGAAATCTAAATGCTAAGCTAAGGACTAAAAGGGATTATCAATCAATGAAAAGATTCTCCTAGGTTTGGTGTTCATCTAATTCAGCTATGGATGGATTGAAACAACTCAGCATTGAAATGTCAATTCTGATTCAACTTAAAAAGGGTTGTTATCACAACAGAATTCAATAAGGACTAATCACCATGTTCTCATAGGAATGATTAGCTAAGTTGAATTATAAGAGATTCCTACTGATAATGAGTTATCATTAAGCTCAGATGTTGGCACCTTACTGATATTGTTCAAGTCCTTTCAAAATTGACAAATCAGTGAATCCTAATTTGGTGCTAAAATTGATCAATACTTATAATGGTGGAATGATTGACTCAATTATCTAAACAAAAATGTATTTAATCGAATCCTAATGCTAATGCTTCTTAGTTTATCTCTAAACAATAAGGGGATTTTAAATCAGCCTCTCAGCTGCAAATTGAAATGAAATCCACATTAGCACTAATGAATTGGAAGCATTGGGCAGATGATTACATATGGGAATTCAGCAAATGTCATTGCTTCTTGGTCCATCTCTGAACAGCAAGAAAATCATAAGTTCACTTCTCAGTGATTAATGAAATCAGGGGTTTAACAATAACAAGGCAGATTCCACAAAGAATGAAGTGTTGGCAAAGTGGGAAACTCATTTAGGTCTTATTCAGCTGATCTTTCTATTCATTTGTGGATGGTAAATTCAAATTCATCCTTAATTTTTGAATGTTTTGCTTGAGGACAAACAAAAGGCTAAGCTTGGGGGAGTTTGATCACTTGCTGATCACTATATATTTCTAACCCATTTTAGATGCAATTCATACATATCGAGTCCCATTTTTGGGCCAATTATACTTGGAATGTAAACATTGTGATAACTAGTTGATATTTCTCATTTCATACTTAATTCCATGTGCATAAAGGCTCTGAAATGCCAAAATCCATTAATATTTAAATTCTATGCCAAGTTATCATTTTGAGGACAAGTTATCATTCCTAAGTGTTAAGTTATCATTATTTTGAATGAACTGATTTTCAATCATTTTCTTGCCCTAAATCCATCATTATCATGTATAAATCATATTTGGATAGTCACATCTCAACTTGTGCAAAGTTTTAAACCCATTTGAACAAGTTATCATTTTTCAAGTGCCAAGTTATCGTAAAAGGGCAATTCTGTCATTTTGACATGCAAAACCATTAATTCTGCATAGGGACCTTAAGCAATCATCTTGTTATTGTTCTAACTCATTGCTGGTCAAATTTCATCGCATTTGGATAATCACAAATCAAGTTATCACAAGTTATCGTTTTTAAGTCATATAAGTTATCGTTTTTGGGCACCCAAGTTATCACTTCTTAGAAATCTCATTCATATTTGATTTCTGAATGCACTCACTTGTTACTCTAGTCCATTTGATGCTTCTAATGCTTTGAATCACTTGCATTTGGATAATTTCCATGATTTGTGACAAGTTATCATTCCGGGCCCCTTAATTCATTAATTTTGATACAAGTTTTCATTCCTGCACAACACCTAATACCATTTAATATCTGAGCTAGCAACTATCATCATCTTAATCTTTATTTGTCAAAACACCATTCAAGGGCTTTGATGCTTGCTGTTTGGGGATTTGTAGCAGGGAGAAAGGTGACCAAAAAGTGAAAAAAGTAGGGGGGGACCATCTACTTTTTCCTGCACAAAAAGGTGCTGCAGAGGCAGATTCTTCCAGGACTGGACATGTGGCTCAAATCAAAGGATAAAGAACAATTTGATGCTGATCCAAGGCTAAAGAGGAGTCATATAAAAGTTGAAATTTCTGAAGGAGGAAAGGGGGGCTGGACATTGAGGGTTTGGAGCAAGAGGGAGCTGCTGCTTGCTGCTGGAATTGCTGTCGAGAGCTGCCAAAGGATGATTTGTACCTGTTCTCCATTCCATTTTATGTCAATCTTTGTATATATGAGGAGCTAAACTCCATTTCTTCTAGGATAGGGTAGTAATCTAAGTTAAATATGGATGGATGTGGACTGAATTAAATTTCTGCACTGAAAATCATTTCTGGTTTCAGATTTCAGCACTGTTTTGGATCATTTCTTGCCATTGTGTAGATCCTATTGTAATCTATAACTGAGAAGTTAACTTTTGATCTAACCCTTATTCAAAAATGAATTAGGCATCAATGGTAAGTTACTAAATTCCATTCTTAATTGAAAAGTCTGATTTCTGAATTCCTGAAAAGTCTGATTTCCTAATTTTTCCTGAATCTGATTTCCAAGGGCTGTTTAAATTTACTTACCATTCTCAATCTGATAAATTGAGCAACTGAGAGATTGCTATTGTCCTCCCATCTTGTTCAGAAATGAATCAAGATGTTGGGCATACTTTTGATTCAATTCAGTTTGTACTTCTGATTACTAAATTTATTTCTAAAATCTGTTCTGCTTTCTGATTTTGTTTGGAATCTAATTTGCCAATTGTTAATCCCTATTTCATTCAAATCACTGAGAGGTGTACTCTAGGAATCTCTTACAGTCCAGAGATGGGTCAAGAAGGCATTTGGCAGGCCTGATTTCCATTTATTTACATTGCTGATTTTCCTGAATTCTGATTTCTTTTTTCCCTCAATCTGATTCTGATTTCTATTTTCTGTTTTCATCATTGTTGAGCCCTGATCCAATTGATAACTGAGAGGTTATTTAAGGTTTCATTCTTGTTCAGAAATGAATCAAGAGGCAATGGTGTTTCCAAGTTTTTAATCACTGAATTATTGCAAACTTCTCAATGTTGATTTCTGAATTTCAATTCTGATTGCAAATCTGATTTCCTGAATCTTTGGATTCTGATTTGCTGTTGTAAACCCTTGATTTCATTAAATCACTAAGAAGTGAATCCTAGGGGTATTTTATTGTTCAGAGATGAAGTAGGAGCAATGAAAATTTGCTGAATTCCAAATTAAAGATTGGATGCCCTTTTGATTCCAATTAATTAGTGATTGTGTGGAATCCATTCTTAATTGCAGCCGAGAGGTTGATTTCAATTCCTCCTGAAATTCAGAGATGAACCAAGGAACACAAGCACTAATATTGGATAGATTTCATTCTTATTTAGCTAAGTGATTTTATTAATTTGTGACTGCATCCATCAAGTTATCACTGCAAATTTCTTTAAAATTGTAAAAATCAACATTGAACTTCCATTTGATCCCAATGATAACTTCATTTTCAGTGAGGAACCTCTTCTGATTTAACCTAACTAAAAATTATATGCTAATATGATGATTAGTTCAGAGCCAATTGAGCTGTGGGAGCAGCTATATTAAAGGTTAAATCAGAATTGAATTTCTAATCATAACTTGATCAAATCCATCTATAATTAATTTAGATGAACCCCAACTCCTAGGAGAACATTTCTCATTGATAGTTAAACCTTTCTAGCCTTTAATCTGGCATTTATAATTCAGTTTTGACAAATTTCCAAAACCCTAAAATAAGTTATCACTCTGCAATTCTAAAAATCTGTTTTCATTTCTCTTTAAAAATCTATTTTTGCCATTTTAATTACGATTAGTCTAAATTATTTTTAGGTAGTCTAGATCTTCAAATCACTGTGGATACGACATTTAGGGTTACTATAATTGACCTGTGCACTGCAGTAGGGAGTGAGTTAGGGAGTTGAAACAAAAATTGGAAAAATTGACTTTTGAACTAAAAAAATCAGCAAGTTATCACTCAACACCCAAATATCACTATCAACCTCACAATGTCAAGAACAGATCCATTGAAATCAGAAAATGTAGGAACAGAAATCAGAAAAATCAGATATCAGTGCAGTAATTCAGTAATGTTCATACTCCATCCATAACCTAACTAGATTACTACCCTATCCTAAAAGAACTGAGATTTAGCTCATGATAATTACAAAGATTTATACAAAACAAGGAGAAGAATCACTGCTAAACATCCTAAAATCTAAAGGATAAAAATCTATGACAGAAATCAAATTGCAGCTTGGTCTTCTCCAGCCTCGTCTTCAACTCCTGATCCAACAGCCCTCCAAATGGAGGCTCCCTCCTCTTCTCCAGGGTTTCTCAGCTTATATATGGTCTTTCCTCATCCTAGGATGCAGATGAGAAGCTTCCATCACTCCTTGTTGTGCCACGTGTCCTGTCCAGAAAATATCACCAGAGGCAGCAGCTTTTGGACAACTTTTAGAGTGGTCCCCCCTCCCTTTTCAGCTTGTGCAGCCTTGTAATACCTGCTAGAAAACCCAAAACAACAAGCATCAAGGTCCTCAAATAAGATTAAACAAATAAGGATTAGGACAGCTACTAGAATCAACCCCATTGTCAAATAAAATTTGGTGTTGTGCAGGAATGAAATCCTTACACAAAAATGATAATTTTATATACGTTGAATGACAAGCGCATAGAAGTGATAATTCTGTGTAGATTAGACCATGATTATGCAAAGATGATTAATTCAGAATAGTCAGGGATTAGGACAGCATGTGGATGGGGTCAATTATCAGATATAAACAAGATTGCACAAGAATGATAACTTTATGCCCCTAGAATGATATCTTTGCACCATTTTATCATAATTGTTCTAAATATGGGTAATTCAGGGCAACAAGAACACCAAGGGAATAGGACAGTAATTAGACAAGGCCAATTATCAAGTGTAAATAATATTTCACAGGAATGATAAATTGCGCATTGAGAATGATAACTTGCTGATTAGAATGATAACTTTGCACAAATTAAATTATGATTATCCAAATATGTTTAATTCACAATAGCAAGGAGTTAGGACAGCAATTAGACACTTGCACACTGCAATCATGCAGAAATGATAACTTTGCACATATGAGTGATAACTTACCCAAAAAATGATAACTTAGCATAGAAATGATAACTTTACAGATTTTAATCATTCAGAACCTCTAAGTACATGGAATTGACTACAAAATGAGGATGGTCAGCTAGTTATCACAATCTATTGCATTTCATGCATAATTGACCAAATGTGGGGCAAAATGAGGGCTCGATATGGGTGAAATGAATAGAAAATAGAATAAAATCATTGACCTTTGGCCAATTGGAAATTGATCGTTAATTGAATTGTTAATTGTCGAATTGTGACCTTCACTGATCTATAGACAATGGATGATTGATTAAAGGTAATTGATATTGAATTGACAATCATTATTGAATAGAATTGAAATATTATGGATTATCGTTAATCGAATTGCGCCCTAAAGGTGGATAGATAATTGATTTCGCCCTAGCGGTTGACTGATAATTGAATTACTTCATGATGGATGATGTATAATTGAATCGATAAATTGTTCATAGAATTAATAATTCATAATTATTTATTGTGGCTTTCGTTGACTTATGGCCAATTGATAATTGATTTAGGATAGTTGATTTAAATTGAATGTACATTGGTCATCAGTAAGTGATGGTATAAATATTTATTTTGATTGATGAATTGATTATTGTTAATTGATATATAATTATCCTGATCAATCATACATTGTTTATTGATAGAATTTATATTGTTCCATAGTTCATATTGATAATTGTTATGGGTGACCCTACGTACTGAATTATCTCATTGGGCTTTGCCATTGTACTTGGACCGTACAGGTGATCGTGATGGCGATAGTAAGACGGTTAGTGGCTCCTCTGACGAGTGACATGCACATGAATATATGATCCATTATTATATAGATGTAAGCCTTAACCCACAAAGTTATTGGATATTATATAAATAACTTCTACATATTGTAAAGATTATTGTAAATTAAGTCTTCGCTATTGTAAATCAGCATGTTGACTGGCCATAGTTAAGTTATAGAATTGAGTGGCATCACCGAGATAGCCTTCTGGGCAAGCAAAAAAAATAAAAATCTCGGGACGTTACACCTTCAATCATTAATCATCGAATTTTTGCCATATATGGTTGATGTCCAAGATTACCACGTCCTCGGCCTCTACCACGACCAACTATGGTTCAAAAGTAAAGAAAACCCTAATTTTTGTAAGATTTTTTGCTCATACCAATTTGATGTACCAAGGAGTGAAAACCAGCAAGAATTATGAGAAATCAGACTAGAAGATAAGAAGGATTGGTAGAGAAACAATTAGGGTTTATGAGAAAACCACAAAAATTTATAATTTGATAAAAGTTAGATAATAATGATTGAAAACTCCATCGGTGGGGTTACAAGAAGTTAAAAGTATTAATCAACCTCAACCCTTGATTAACCTATTTTTAATTAGGACCATTATAACTTTTTTTAAAGGAAATAATAATATTGCATTCAGCAACCAAAGCCATATCATTTACAAAGAGATTCTCGAGGAACACAGGAGGTGGAGAATCCTTCCAAAAATGACTAGTTTTTTATCTCCTACCAAAAGATGCTAACATATCAGCCTCCAAATTAACGTTCCGACTAACATGTTTACAAACAAAATTTGACGAGTTGGCATTGATGACCCAAATATCGTTAACACATCTTCTAATGTGCCACGGACAAGGAGCTTTCCGATTAATAATTGCCACAGCAACTTCAACATCCGTCTCTAGAATGAGGCTTTGAATTCCAAGCCATCGGCAGTGTAGAAGACCTGAAGCATTGCCCAAACTTCGAGTAAATTTCATCTATGGTCATCCAACTTAGGTGGTGTCCCCAGTAAGGTCATCCAACTTCATTTTGTAACACAAAGGTCATCGAACTTTAGAAATATTTCATCCGCGATCATCACGACCGGTTATAGTTAATAAACTTGTTAACTGCTGGCGTGGATGATTACGTGGCATCACATAAAAAAAATGTCACATCAACATTTTTTCCTCTCTGCTCCATCCAAACTTAATTTTGTATCTACATGGTCATCCAACTTTTCAAAATTTTCATATAAAATCATTCAACTTTCCAAATTTTCAATCATGATCATCATTAAAAGCTTAAAATAAAAAATAATATAAAAATAAATAAAAAATTAAAAGCACTTAGACTAACTCGGTACATTTTTTGGCACAACTCACTTGAATCGAGATGACCAAATTTTTAAAGTGTACAAAATATATAATATTATGATAATTAATAATTTTTAACTAAAAAAATAAAAAAATAAAATAATAACATATCAATTATATTTCTTTCCCTAAAATTTAAATACTAAAAAATATTATACTAACAGGGTCGTCTAGCGGAGTGTTGGGCATGAGATCCAACGGATTGTTGAGACAATTTATTAATTATCATAATATTAAAAATAAAAAATATTAATTATCATAATATTATATAAAAAATTGTATATGGCTCAACAATCCGCTAGATGTTAGGCCGTGCATAGCACCCAGCTAGATGATCCAGTACGATTTGGTTGGGCCTCTAATGGAATCTCATGCGAAAAAATATTTTTATTTTTCTAATTATAGTATTTTTTTATTATTTCAAATTTTATGAAAAAAATATAATCGATATGTTATTATTTTAATGTTTATTTCCTTAAATAAAAATATTAATTATCATAAAATTATATATTTAATACACATTAAAAATTTGGTCGGCTCGATCCGAGTGAGTCATGCTAAAAAATGTACGGATTTAGTCTAAGTGCCTTCAATTTTTTATTTTAAACTTTTAATGATGACCATGATTGAAAAATTGGAAAGTTGAATAACCTTATCTGAAAGTTTTGAAAAGTTGGCTGACCATATAGATACAAAATTAAGTTTGGACAGAGAAAAAAAATTTGACATGGAATTTTTTATTTTTTTAATCTGATACGAAGGAGAGAGAAAATGTTGACGTGGTGCCACGTAAGCATCCATGTCAGTGTCACGATAGTGATTAACAGGTTTATTGACTATAACTGGTTTGATGACCGTGGATGAAATATTTCTAAAGTTTGATGACCTTGGTGTTACAAAATGAAGTTTGAAGACCTTATCGGAAACACCCCTTAAGTTAAATGACCATGATTGAAATTTACTCCCCAAATTTCCACCTCCAAACGCAGAATTGAATCTCTCGTTGAGAGGCCCTGCGCATCAAAACTAGAGTTAACCGATCTCACAATATAGCCTGCCCCCCCCCCCCCCCCTCTCCATGAGGCGCTCACAAATGAGCCATCCGAATTCAGTTTGAACCAGGAGTAGGTAAATACAGGATTAGATGGGGAAGATCCCTCAGTATTCTAGATTGGATTTAACTCATGATAAGAAGCCAAAATCTGTGACTAAACCAAGGATGTGGTTGCCTGATTAGACCGAAAATGAGCATCATTCCTCCATTTCCAGATCCCCCATAAGGCCAAAGTAAAAAGAGTTTGGAATTGGGCACGGTCACTAGTAGAGGGTAACAAGTGACCTTCTAGAATCCAATCCCCAGATGTCTAGGAGTTCGTAAAGCAAAATAAGAATCTAGTTTGAGATTGAAACGTGTTCCAAATACTCCGAGATGATGAACACTCAAAAAAGAGATGGGTTGTTGTCTCAGATGCAAAGCCACGGAAGGTACAAGAGGAAATAATGGTAGGATTAAATCTGGATAACATTTGATTAGTAGGCAAACGATTATGTGCCAATTCCACAAGAACACCTGAATTTTAGGAAGAACTTGATGCTCGAAATCTTCTTCCAACCAGGCCATCCAGCAAAACTTGGTGGCATAGAAGGCTTACTTATATAGTTATATACTAATTTCGCAAAAGGAAAGCCGGAGTAAAAGTCAGTAACAATTTTACATAATGATATTGACCTATAGTCAGTAACAGTTTTAGGGTTTGACTTCTTTGGTATAAAGGTAAAAGCTATTTTTTCTGATCCAGGTGCCAAAGTATATGAATTGAAAAAATGATGGATTTCCTGCGTAATATCGGACCAATTATATCCCAATAGTTCCTAAAAAACTCATTCGTAAACTCATCTAGCCTTGGAGCTTTACCCGCAGCCATAGCGTATCCTTAATTTCTTGAGCTGTAACTGGAGTAGTTAGTTAGGAGTGCCAGGAAGGATCTAGGTTAGGCAATGGAGGCCACTCGTCATCAAGTGGGGGTGGTCTTCATATGATCCCAGAGGTTAGAATAATGGTTGACAAAAAAATCCTTGATCTGTTTCTCATTTGTTAGCACATTACCATTTGAGTCTTCATTTTTAGTTATATTATTCCTCCTATGTCTAATAATTGTACTTAAGTGAAAAAATTTACTATTCACATGTCTATCACATGATGACTAATAGAGTAAAATATCAATTTTAATTAAAATAATTGATTTAAAATAAAAAGCTACTGCGTCAGATTGACTTGACACAAAATGACTGGATGCAATGGCTCTGACCAAGGAAGTTGAAGCTGCTGAGGCTTACTTACAAGCTATTATTCGACGTAACCATCACTAGATATGAGGTCCATATGCCAAACTACATGTGTACATTGTAAATACCAAAACTCTTTCTTGATGGCATTATGATTGCACACTTTTGGCAAACTATAGTTTTGGACATGCCTTAAGTTCTTTCTGTAAAAAATATGGTTATACTTTCTAAAGAAAATGGTTATACAATGTTTGACGAGAACATCTCAGTTCTCACATTATGATTTCCTGATGTTATGTTAAAATTTGTTGATATGTGCAATAGCCTTAAACTATAATTTGCCCCACACTTTCAGCTATTTAATTTCAACATTTCATTAGCTTTGAAGTATGGGTTTTTGCTACTCCCTTTGTACTCATATCTCTTGAAAGCCATGAGATTTTCAGCTACTTTTGACTATATCTTCATTCCTTATTAATATAGTGGGTCATCCTTTTTGCCATAAACATCATTGTACCATCTAGTTCAAAAAATTGCCAACATGTCAAATTTAGGATATGGTACTATTGAGAGCCTTTTCCAACATTGAAGCACAACCGCCACATCATATGTTTTCTGAAATTGTTAGACAAATAGATCGACACAGAGCTGATGGTTGGTTCTACCTTGTCTTGGGGTCTATAGTTTCGGATACTCTCTTTTTCACAATTTGAAGGTTTCGATCATGATGTCAACTATGAATTTGTAAATTATAGTGTATGTCATGATTATATATATTGTTTGCTTTATTGACATTTATGACAGGCAAAGTTACAAAATCAAGATTGTAGTCATTATGTTTACTACATGACACATCTTTCTAATACTACATTTTGCATGCCCTTTCCAAAACAACCACAGGTTTCTCAGCCATATTTTCACTTTGGGCAGCGTTGCCATTTTAGTGTCCAGAACTCAACAAATGCTATCTTCAAATGCACCACTATCAGTGTCTATCAATGTTGATTAGTCGATCTTGTCGGAAGATCACTGAAGGACTTGTTACCCAAAATCACCTCTGCTGGTAAAGAACAAGATTCCAAATCCAAATATGCCTTGATCATATTGTAACTAACCTTTAGATCACAAAAATATTGAACTGAAATTAAAATATCTAAGTAACCTGCAGATAAGTATTTGAGCTTTGTAGTAGGACGTTTAAAAGACATCTATTTTTCCTAGGAGCATTCAGAGTGATGATAGTCCTATTAAGATGATACCAAGAAAATATTGAACATGATGGAAAGTTAACCACTGATTACAAAGAAATTTTAATTTAGTCATGCACATACTCAAATTGTTAGGCACTCTACTTTTAACTGGCTTAAGTCGATCATCTAATCCTACTTTTTCGAAGCATCACAAATTTGTATCGTTGTATCGACGGTTAATCCTATTTCATGACAGAATCTAACCATGTAATATTCAGTGATTTCATTTCCAACATAAGTATAGTCAGATATTTAACAAATTACCATGTGTTCTTTTATGGGATGCCCTCTTTTTCTTGAGGTCCTCTGAAATACAGAAACTGATTTGATTAGTTTAAACAATTCGGAACTAAAGTCTAAAACAATGGCACGATAGATAAATGATAACTTAATTAAGGAGTTTAAAGACTAGAGTCTTTTGTTTAACAAAAAAATATTGAAATACAATCTTTTTAATATCTGCAACATAGCTCACATGATGTAACTAGATCATATAAACAATACAAAACTCATTTTTCACCACGACAATAGAATTAAACAATTTCCTGGGAGGAAAGTCTCCTGTGCTGCCACAAGTCCCATGCTTCAATTTGGCCTTAGTTATTTTTACGCTGAAAGATAGAGTCTAACTTCTTTTTATTTCTCATGATAACGTTACATTCCATTTCAAGGTCTAGTGCTTGTGACAGTTGAGTAAACCTTTCACCATAGTGTACCAGAAAGTAGTACAAAATAAAAGATATTTAGATGGCTAGGGAGAAGTAGCATTAAAACAATAAATAAAATGATAAGTTAATTAGTTGAGAAGTTCAAATGCTAAAGTCTTTGATTAACAAAAGGAAAAGATATCGAAATACGACCTTTTAAAATATCTGCAACATAGCTCACATGTTGTAACTACGTCATGCCTTTAATAAACAAATTATAACATAACATATAGACTAATTAATCCGAACTCTGATTCCTTCATCAGAAATTAATTTAAAATTGAGGATTATATGAATTTCAAAAACTAACATAGTATAAGAATAATGCAAAAGAATATTAAGTGAAAGAAAAACAAGTTTCCAAATAAAATGGATTCGTATCCCATATCTTGCAGCATAAACTTTTAGGAAAAATTGAGTGTAAAAACCAAGTTTTTTTCCTTTACATTTGAGCTTAATAGTGTAGCCAATATTGAATGGATTACACTTTCTAGGCATGTAAAACGAAAAATCTGTGGTTGTCAAGTGGAGCTAAGACTTCGTGTGGGAATGCTCCTCTTAATTTTGAGAAGTTGAAAACCATAAAATGGAATGAATCAATTTGATTGTGGAAGTTTAAGGTTTTGTAAGATGATCCAACCACTGAATTTGGTTGTGTTCTATTGCAAATTGTCATAGTTGATATACTTTCAAACAGAAATAAAATTATGATTAAGTTGTGATGACCAATTCTTAATTTGTTTTTGATTGCCAGAATGAATAATTACTAAGAGTTATGGTATGATTCAGATTTGGATTTAAAGATCTTTCTCAAATTCATGTATACCATAGTTTGTTTGAGTTATTGGATCTTTGGTTTTACAAATAATCTTGTATTATTTGCATTTCTGAAAAATTACTATTGTCTGATCACTAGTTATTACACAGGGAATTTCTTATATATGTATAGGCTAGTTATTCATTGCATATTCACATATATCATGCATGTTTCATTCATCATCTTCTCGTTCCTACATTTAATTTGCTAACCTCTGCGTCCGTCAACATTAATGCTTAATCTTGACAGGTTCATATGTTAAGTCTTTATACTTTCTCTCGTATGAAGGACTGTAGTGTTATCCCTTGAACATGATCCTTTGGTCGTTGGGAAGAAATATATTCTTGTGTGCAACCACAAAGACGACGCATGCCCATGTTTTTTTTTTTTTGCCTTCAGTTGAAATGTTCTTCGGAGAATTTTATGTCCAGTTGGCAAGTTGAGAGAAAAGGAGAAGAGGAACCATAGAGGACGCATCTCTCGTTTGCAGATTTCACCACCAAGGCAATGGGAGAGCAGGAATCTAGATGAAGTACCCGAAGCTGGAGCCAGCAAAAGTTTTTTTTTCTCCTTGTTTTCAACTTTATAATCTTTCATTTAGCAATCAGTTATCTGGTATTTGAGACGTAATGTTTGATATTCTGAATCATGACGCTTCTTAGGGATGGTAGAAAATGAAAAGTCAGTTCCTTCTGCAAGCTTGCGCAAATGATTCTGAGATGTGCATAGTGTGGCAATACTGAGAATCATTGTTTAACATATGTATTGACAAGTTCATTCTTTTATGTTTGTAATCTCAAAAGAGGAATGTATGGCTTTGTTCCTCAGATCTTAAGTTTCCTTTCTTTTTTTGTTCTTTAGTTGCGTGTTGAAATGTATTTGTTTTAAGATATGCGCTACTCTGTAAAGATGCATGAGTAATTCCCTGTTAAATTTTAGTAATAAACGATAACAGTAACATGTGTATTTAATTCAGTGAACCATAGGAGGTAATTTGCTCGGTCTTTGTGGAGGTAGTTGGAGAAGTGATAAAACCTTAATACTTTTGTGAATCTATTATCCGAAAGGAAAATAGGAGCAGGTTGAATATCAAAGAACATGAACCATATTTGGAGTTTCATTGTTGCCATTATGTCATGATCTCGAGTAATCTCACATAGCAATTCTAACTGAGGATCCAGTTAACAATTTATTGGCATTTGGATTTCGATCGTTCTTTATCATTTGTCGGTTGAGTAGGATATGGAAACTCAGTTAGATCAGGTAGACAATGATCAAGGTCCTTCCATTTCAAAGAGAATTAGAATTAGGAACTTTGATATTAGGGATTCTATTGTCAATGGTTAGTTAAGGTCCTTACAAAAAATAGTGACCTTGATTTGCTCTGTTAAGGGAATGTGGAAAGAGCCTTCGTGACTTTTAATTGAAGCCAAAAACTGAAAAATTAATTAGTTTCAGAAGTCGAAAGTTCCGAATGCTTAAGAAACACCATTCCTGATTTGCTTTGGTAAACTTTTAATTCCTTCTCTTTAATTTTGTTATTTAGTTATAACTAAAGGCTCCAAAAGATATTAGTTAAATTACTTTGCATTACTGGGCTTCTCCTTATTTTCAGCTGAAAAACTTAATCTTGCTATTGTTTAATTTAGGTAATTAACTCTTAGGATAATTTTAGAGTTTTAAATGTTAGAATCCCAATGTTTAAAGAAGGGCATTGAAATTATTTGGAAAAAATCTTAAAACCCCTAGGTTGGATTTTATAAAAAGCTCCAATCCCTTCCTCTCCTCTCTTTTTTTATTCCTCCCTCACGACGGCTACAACCCTAAAAAATTGAGGAAGAAATAGAAGATTGAGGAGGACGAGGACATGGACAGGGGATCAACCAAGAAGAAAGAGATCAAAGTCCTATGTATGTAAAGGGATCCAACCCCTGTCTTCCCTCTCAATTGATGGGGCATTGATCATATGTTTAGATCTATATATTTCATACTTAGATCTACATGTTTATATGTATAAAACATGATGATCGAGCATTAGATCTAAGATCTTGTACTATAATTCCTTTTGGGGTCGTTTGGAAATGCAATCGTGGTTCCTCCTAAGTTCTCGATGCATAGTTGAATTGACGGATTAGTTCGGATTGTGTTTGATTGGAGTGAAATTTGAAGATGAGGAATAAGGTTGTTGATATGATAGGAAAAAATAGATATGATGGATGAATTTTTGGTGAGTTTTGAATTAAAAATGATTATTATCATTATGAAGTATAATTTTATTTTAATATGGCAAAATTTTTGTTAGAAAATATATTATTTAAATATAAAAAATCATTTTAAAATTAATTATATTTAATGAAATATTAAAATTTTTAAATGAAATAATAAGTAATAAATAATATTATATTAATCCATTATTATGAATATTTTATATTTATTAAATAATTTATTTTATAAAACATATGGTGTGAAAGAAAAGAAAAAGAATTTTGAAAAAAAAGAAACCGTCGTGTCAAACCCAAAAGACAAAAAAAAAATAAAAGTTTTATGTTAGGGATGATAGACATGATTTCCTAAAGTTTTTTCCTAAAAAATTTAGAATTTCTAGCTAGAAATCGGGATTCCAAAATGTTGGCACGATCGTGCCAATCTTAGGAATGACCGTGACCGAGCGAACGAGATCAACTTGATGAAAGGGTTCACGGTCATGCTCGTGACACATCTATTACGGCCATGACAAGGCCGTGATCAACTTGGTTATGATCTTGAGCGAAGACGACAAGCAAATCTTTAGCTAAGACTGGGAACGATTGTGAAAAAGATGAGCACGGTTGTCTAATTATGAGAAAAGTTAGTCTGGATATTGTTAATTGTTAAAAAGAAAGTGAATAAAATTTAAGAAAAATAATAACTTGAAAATGATATTTTTAATTCATTTAGTAGTATGTTATCTGTTTTGATATTTTGAATCATGGCATATCGATTTATTAGGGATGGTAAAAGTTAAGGGCACCTATTCTATGATGACAATAAGCCCATTTGGCAACTGGAACCAAGCGGAATCAGCAGCCTACCAAAACGATGTGACGTTTGGTGGAATCAAATACGAAACTCGATTTTAAAATTAGGGGTCATGTGACCCCTTTTTTCTTTCCTTGATTCCACCATTTTATTGGAATTAGACACTTAAAATCATGGCATATCCGACCACTTTTTTTTTGAGTTGACATGTAGATAGTCTTTTTCAATTTCGTTTATTCTTTTTTTTCTTTCTTTATTTTCTTTCTCACACACATGTATCTTATAAAATAATTTTTTATTAAATATAAATTAATTAGTATAACATATTAATATAATATTATTTCTTACTTGTTATTGCATTAAAAAAATTAATATTTTACTACATATAATTTATTAAAAACCCAATTTTATATTTAAATAATATATTTTTAACAAAATTTTTAATTTTTAAATTTTTTATTTATTAACAATATTTTATTTTATATTTACAATATCAATTTTTATTTCAAAACTCACTAAAAAACAACTCATCACATCAACTATCTTATACCTCATCTTCAAATTCCACTATATTCAAACACACTCCGAACTAATCTGTCAACTCAAATTATTCACGAAAATTTGATTGAACTCCCATTCTAGCTGCTAAATGACCCCTAAGAGTATCATTTTAAATTAGACGTCAATTCCATTTGCAAGTTTCAAAAATGATTCTAAAATGCAAAAATAATCACTTCATTAAAACACCACAATAATGTTGTTTGTCTCTTTGTTAAGATACGAAAATGAACCGATCATACTTCAAAGTTTGAATTGGATAGAGAAATCAAAGTTGGTTAGAGACAACTAAATTTGTAAGACCCACGACAAGTACAAGTAGCCATAAGTGTGTAAAATGTTAATCAATGTAAGATATTGAAGATGAGAGTCTTGCATAAGATCGAAAGAAATTCGAATATCGTAAGATTATATCTAGAATCATAGGATATCACTTATATATTAAAAAATAGTTTAATATACCAAAATTAAGTAAACAAATAAATTTTAAATAAAGTTGTAATAGCTTTAGATTATAAATCATGTTAACTTAACTACTATCCTCTTAAGGCTTCCCATAAATGTGCACGTGTGCGTGTGCGCACACACACACCTATATATATATAACTTAGATATTAGTAATTTAATATGAATTGATAAAAAATTATAATAATATGATTAATATGGAGTACCGTTACATAAATAACTTTTAATATATGATGATAATAAAGTTTTTTTCAAAAATATCTTTAAAATTCTAATTATAACTAATCATCTTCCTCTTACTTCTCCAAAAATTATGTTGCAGTTGATGAAGATCACAATTAAGATCCTAAGTAGAATCTTATGATCAAGATCATGATCTTGATAACTTTGGAGCCATGCAACGGAAATGAAATGTTAGCTCTGTAGACCCATGCACTCAAGAAGTGTAAGGGTGACTGGAAGAGTTCATCGCATGCCCACCAGTTGAGTGTCACATAGAGTCGTTATATACTACAAGAAAATTGAGGAATAGAGACCCAATAAACGTGACACTAGGGAGGTGCTATTGCATCTCCGTGACATAGAGCATCACTTTAGAGTTCAACTAGCGCCGCACATATGCGACATCGCAAATCCGTGGCTAATTTCGTCGCAATAGAGCCAACAAAGATGGAGACGTCATTAGCGCTAGTTGTTGATGCTATCTCGACGTTATTAAGACGCGTGGTGTCCGGCTGGGAGCAGTAGAAATGTGTCACTAATTCAACGCTCACATTGCGCTAAAGCGCAAGCGCTACTCCGACGCCTAAGTGACGCTAACATTAAGAATTAGTTGACGGTACTTCGGCGCAGAAGTGACGCAAACATGATGGTATTTGCGTCGTCAATGAGACGCTAATATGGCGCTAAGGATGATATATTTATCATAGCGTCGACTATTTTGGCGCCGCTAATGTGACGCTATGGAGGCACTAATTGCAAATTTTTTTGACCCATACCAACCGCATTTTTCCCCCTTCCCACACCATACAATTATATAATGCATATAAATGCATTGATACATTGATATTCATCACAAGCATAATATGAAAGCATCACAGGCATAATATTTAAGATAAGAAGATGAAATGTAATAAACTGAACTAACACACTATTCGTATATCTAAGTCTATAAGTGACAAAAGTATAGTTTCTATCCATGGTTTGTTTCTATCCTAGGTTTAGAAGTTATTGTTATCGTTCCAAACGTTCGACCCAGACATGCTCGGTCCATGGCCTCACGGGAATGGATTCTACGTCGGGATCAATCCCCGAATCACCTGCAATAGTGGAGCCAACTGTTGTGACAACTGCTACGACGCTTGCCGCGATATCTGCTCCGATAGCTGCTGCGATAAATGTTGTGATAGTTGTGTTATTTCAGGTGCAGCGGATGAGCTCGGAGTAGATGGGCCACCTACATATCCTCTGATCCTCCTAGGTACCTGAGTGGCTGTGCCGAGGCCATGCAAGTATCCCCTCGTTGTTGGGTCAAAGTTTCAATGACATGAAATTATATTTTGATGAATGATGCATGCAAAATACAACATATTTTAGTTAATTATTTTAATTAAATTTTCTGTAATTTGATCATGGCATGCATCATTTTTAGTCACTTTTAATCGTAATTCCGGATTTATCAATTTTAATTATTAAATACTCTAAATATTTTAATTGTGGATGGATTAACTAAACATGGATAATTATTTTGCAGGAAAATTCGAATCTCGGCCGAAATTCAAAGAAATTATTTCTTACGGCCGAGATTTTTACACCCAAGTCGTTACGGTCGAGATTTCTAGGGCGTAACAAGATTTAATTCTTTGTTACGGCTAACATTTGAAGGAGTAAAGATAAATGTTTTTATCTTTTGGGCGTAACAGGAGAAGTCTTTCCTTACGGCCGAAATTTGGAGGGCGTAATGGCATGAAGATGAAGGGTGTAACAATCAAATGTTTTTATCTTTTGGGCGTAACAAGATTTAATTCTCTGTTTCGGCCGAGACTCTAAGGGAGTAAAAGATAAAAAGGATTTATCTTTGGGCGTAAAGATGAAATGATTTATCTTTGGCCAAGTTTATCTTATAATTTTAAAGTCAACCGTACGATGTTACGGCCGAGATCAAATTGAAGGCCGTCCGCACCCTATAAATACGTGAAGAATCCATCGTTTCAAGGGTGCTCTGAAGTTCAGGTTTCTTCCACGGCGAGTCATGAGCTCTGGAGGCTACGACCAAGAGGAGAGAGGTGCGACGGCTGGAAGTTGATCGCGACCCTGATCAAGTCCGAGAGGCTGCCCGACTGTCTGCCCGTGATCCGAAGCTTCGACTTTTATCTATTTGGGTGTAATTCTTTCAATTATTATTATTTTGTTATTATCTCTCCAGAATTTCTAGGATGAACTCCATATTTTTATTTATTTCATATTAGGAGATTATTATTGAAGGGAAACTATTTGGACCCTATAATATTTGTTTTAATCTTTTCTGATCAATTAATTAAGTGTGCTTAATGCTTTTGATTTAATTATTTGAATTTCTGAGTTGAGTACTTACCAGTTTGTGGATTATCTAATTTCAGAATTCATTAATTAAATTAATTGATTTTATGTGAAATTAATAATTGACATAAATTTGATAACTAGTGTGTGGAGAATCAAGTTTATGTGGTCTGTTAATCTAACCAGTTTGTGGAGTGATTAATAGTCTAGGATTTTCATATTAATGCATCTTAATTTCAATCTTATCTGACGAATACCAGTTTGTCGGACTTTAGGTTTGATTAAATTTAAGATAGTTTGATTTACCGGATTAAATAGCAGAATTACCAGTTTTGTGGACTCTGTGATGTTAATCTTTTAAATTAATAACTTGAGAAAATTCCTAATCCATCTTTAAAGATTAAATTTATCTTTTATGGTTCAAATATTTATCCTGATCTATTTTCATCCTAAGGCCTAACTTCAACACCACTATCTTATCTTTATCTTATTTTCTTTATTTTATTTCTTAAAACCTCTTTCCAGAAATCCATGTTTATCCTCTCTTATTAATTTATAAATTCAGATATTGAATTAATAATATTCCTCGTGGGTTCGACACTCTTACTCCTATTTACTATATTACTTGAGCGACTAGTGCACTTGCTAGCAAATTTTATTGTTACAAATCAAACCCATCAAGTTTTTGGCGCCGTTGCCGGGGAATATTTTATTAATTAATTTCTGATTTTTATGAATTATTAGGAGATGTAAATAAATTGTAAATATTTTTTTATAAATATGTATTAATTGTTTTAATTATTTTTGTGAATAAACTAACTTTTTTTCTCTTTTGCAGAGAAAGGTCACGATAATTTTTTAATTTATCTACTTTCGGTTTAAAATCCGACGCCGATTGAATTTTCTGAATTACACTGTCGACTTATGATTTTACGATCGAGATTTAATGTGTCGGTTTTATTAATTTTACGGCCTCGCAATGAATGATTTCTGAATTCTAAACTTTCAATCTTTACGGCCGTAATATTTTTATCCGAACGTTGTTTTACGCCATGAGTAATGGATATTGATTTGACCTTGTTACGCCCGGTTTATCGATGGTTTAAATATTTTATGCCCTATTCGAATCAATTTTCATTCTCGGCCGTAACATTTTAATTCTTTGAACTTTTCATATGGATTTGATCTGATTTCATTGTTTTACGACCGTAAAGAGTCTTCTTAATTCACTTTCGGCCGTAATGATTCAACTTTTTTATTTCGGCCGAAACCCTATTTTTCTTTACGGCCTCGTGTTAACATCATCTCGGCCGATGTGATCTAGTCTTAATTGACAATTTAATTTTTTTTACGGCCGAGAATGATCTCATGTTTTCTTTTTACGGCCGAAAATTGATCTCATGATTTTACGGTCGTAAAATTTCTGAACATTTGTTTTTACGCCATATTACGACCTTTTCGGCCATTAACGATCACGTTCAACTTAATTCTCATTGTTTTACGGCCGATATGAATTATTCTCTTCCTCGGCCGTAATGAGTCATTTTGTCGACGTTTCGTCCGATTTTTATTTCGGCCGAAACCCTGTTCTGTTTTACGACCAAGGTTGTCAACCTCAGTTCTTTACGCCTATGATTTTATATGTGAGGAGTTGATTGCCGAAATGATTCATCGCTGTGTTAATTTTTACGACGTTGGTTCGATCATAAGCCAACAAGTTTTTACGCCTTCACGTTGAACCCCTATCAACACTGTTTTATGATTTTTACGGACGAACGAGCCTCGGATTATTAATCTAATTTCGGCCATAAATCTATTTCTGTAATTACGGCCGATTAATCTTATTTCCTCTCTGAAAATAATTTTTTATTATGTCTGATTATTAACTTTACGGCCGCAAATTAGTTCAGACTTATTTTGTGCCGTTTGTTACATCATCATAAATTCTTTCGGTCGATATTTATATTTGGTATTTGTATTGGTTTGAAGAACCTCCGTTTGCGGTCATAAATTAAATTTTTGAAAAGTTCCTCTCGAAAATTAATTTAATGATGATTTTTCAAATTCTATCACGCCGAAAGACTTTATTTGTTAAAAACTCATTTTTCGTGACCTATTATCTGAATTTCTTTCTTCTTGTATATATATTTTATTTTATTCTTTTATCTTACTGAAAATTGGTTATTGCAGGTACTAATTGAAAATTAAATCACAATCAATCCTGGAATCTTCTGATAAGCGCACTAGAAGTTCAAATCCACTGTTGGAATTTGATCCTGAAATTGAAAGAACCTATCGTCGATTACGAAGAAATATAAGAAAAATGGCGGAACAAGCACGCGACAATCAGAGACTGGAGCAACAGAATGAACTGGTTCCACCATATAATAATCGGCGAGAAGATGAAGCAGAACTTTCTATGAGAGAATATGTCTCGGCCAGATACAGTGACCGAGAATCATGCATCGTGTTGCCTGATATTAACGCAAATAATTTTGAGATAAATCCCGCAATCGTAAGGATGATACAAGCATCCCAATTTAGAGGAGGATTTCATGAAGACCCTCACGATCACCTTGATAAATTTCTTGCCACTCTGAGCACCTTTAGAAATAATAATGTTTCTTCTGAAGTTATTCGTTTATTATTATTTCCTCAATCTTTACGTGACAAAGCTTTCACTTGGTTTAAAACTTTGCCTGCAGGATCGATTCATTCTTGGTTGGAGCTGGTAGAAAAGTTTGTTGGAAAATATTGTCCACCACAAAAGGCAGGCAAATATCGAAGAGAATTGAGGGCATTTGTTCAAGACGATAACGAGACGTTATATGAAGCCTGGGAACGATATAAGGAACTGCTGGCCAGAGTTCCTGACAATAGAATTCCAAAGTGTCAAGTGATGGAAGATTTCTACCATGGATTACGACCTGCAGATCAAGATAAGCTCGATCAATCAGCAGGAGGGACAGTACTGGGATCTAAACGTCCTAGTGAGATACAAGATATAATTGAAGCTGTAGCACTCAAGTCAAGTCAAGAAAGGAGACCACCTCGCCGAACTCATGATGTGCATGCTATAGAAAGTAAAAATTCTTCTGAAGTAGTGACTCAGCTGGAGTCACTTAATCAAAAATTTGAGCAGATGATGTCATTAATGGTGTGCAATAACTGTGGAGGAGGACATGCGAGCAATTATTGTCCTCAAGGTAACATTTCTAATCCTGAACATATTGAAAATGCTAACTTTGTCTCCAATCCATTTTTCAGGAATAATGACTATGGTTGGAGGAACAATCAGAAGTTTCCTTACAGGTCAAACCAAGGGCAAGTTTTTGAGAAATTTCAGAATCAAGCTCATCCACAAAATTATACACTTTTGAGAAAGCAACAAGAAGCTCCTGTCCAACAATCGACTAATCCTATGGAAGAAATGATGGCAAGAGTTATTGACACTATGCAAACCATGCAGAAGACAATGGAAACAAGGGCAAATAATCAAGATGCTACAATCAGGAACTTAGAAATGCAAATAGGGCAGATGGCCAATATGATGGCAGGACGTGCACCAGGGACTCTTCCAAGCAATACAGAGAAAAATCCTAAAGAAGAGACCAAAGCTGTGACTCTTAGAAGTGGGAAACAATTGAGAAGTCTGAGATCAGATTCCCCGCCAAGAATAATTGATCATAAAGAAGAAACTGAAGCATTAAAGACACAAGATCATACTACTGAAAAGATCAATCTGAAGAAAAAAGAAACTGACATAAAGGATCTGCCCTATCCATAGAAATTTCGCAAAGAACAGTTAGATAAGCAATTTTCTCGCTTTCTTGATATTCTGAAGCAATTATCTATTAACATTCATTTTCATGAAGCTTTACAAATGATGCCGAGCTATGCTAAATTCATGAAGGATATTTTATCTTCAAGAAGAAGGTTTGAAAAAACTGAGAGAGTAATGTTGACATCAGAATGTAGTGCCATTTACGATCGAGATATACCTAGAAAAATGAAAGATCCTGGAACATTCACCATACCTTGCACTATAGGAAAATTCTTTTGTGCACAAGCTTTATGTGATCTTGGTGCTAGTATTAGTTTAATGCCACATTCTATATTTGTGCAGCTAGGTTATGGAGAACTTGAAGAAACAAGCATGACTCTTCAATTCGCAGATTCTTCATGCAAGAGACCCCGAGGAATATTAAGAGATGTTTTGGTAAAGGTTGATAAATTTGTTTTTCCTGCAGATTTTATTGTTCTGGATATGAGGGCAGATGAAAAAACCCCCATCATCCTCGGGAGACCATTCCTAGCAACAGGAAACGCACTCATAGATGTTCAACAAGGGATGCTCAAACTTCGTGTCAACAATGAAGACATCACTTTCAATATAAAAAATTCTCTCAAACAACCTTTTGATTACTCATCCTGTTATGCCATTGATTCTTTAGAAAATGACACGATTGATGTTTTTTATGATATTGTTGCAGATTTTATCTCAGATCCATATGCTAAGGAAGCTTTGGAAATGATAGAGGAATCTAGAGAAATTGTGGAAGACGATAATGCACCAATAACAACAGAGACACTCGAGGCGAAAAACGATAAATTGGATTATTCTCCAAAATTTGAACTTAAAGAACTTCCACCTCATTTAAGATATGCTTTTCTTAAAAATGACACTTACCCAGTTATCATATCTGCTGATTTGACAGGTGATATGGAAAACCAACTTTTAGAAGTATTGAGGCAATACAAAAGAGCAATTGCCTGGTCGATCTCAGATATCAGGGGCATCTCTCCTACCATTTGCATGCACAAGATTTTGATGGAGGACAATGCCAAGCCAATTGCTCAATATCAAAGAAGGCTCAACCCAACTTTAAGGGAAGTTGTGAAAAAGGAGGTCATCAAACTCCTTGATGCAGGTATTATATATGCCATTTCTGATAGTTCATGGATAAGTCCTGTGCAGGTAGTCCCTAAGAAAGGAGGAATCACTGTGGTAAGTAATAAAAATAATGAATTGGTGCCTCAAAGAACAGTTACATGTTGGAGAGTCTGTATACACTATAGGAAGCTTAATGATGCTACCCGCAAGGATCATTTTCCATTACCTTTTATTGACCAAATGTTAGAGCGTGTTGCAGGTCATAGCTATTATTGCTTTCTAGATGGCTATTCTGGATACAATCAAATAGCAGTAGCACCTGAGGATCAAGAAAAGACAACGTTCACATGTCCATATGGAACGTTTGCCTATAGAAGGATGCCATTTGGTCTATGCAACGCTCTAGCAACATTTCAGAGATGCATGATGTCCATCTTTGCAGACATGAATGAGAAGATACTCGAAGTCTTCATGGATGATTTTACACTATTTGGTAGCTTTTTTAATAATTGTTTGGATAACTTATCTCTAGTTTTGCAGCGATGTGAAGAAACGAATTTGGTCCTTAATTGGGAAAAATGTCACTTCATGGTTAAGGAGGGTATAGTGCTTGGCCACAAAATCTCAGCAATTGGAATTGAAGTGGATAAGGCCAAGATAGATGTTATTACAAATCTGCCCCCTCCAACTAATGTGAAGGGCATTCGAAGCTTCCTTGGGCACGCAGGATTTTATCGCCGTTTTATCAAAGATTTTTCAAAAATGGCTAAACCCTTAACTAATCTTCTTGCTAAGGACACAAAATTTGATTTTAATTCAGATTGTCTTGCTGCCTTTAATTTATTAAAGGAAATGCTAATTTCTGCACCTGTTGTTGTTGCACCAGACTGGTCTCTACCATTTGAGATGATGTGTGACGCGAGTGATGGTGCTATTGGAGCTGTGTTGGGGCAAAGAAAGGATAAAACATTTCATGTCATATATTATGCAAGCCGAACATTGAATGCTGCCCAACTAAATTATGCAACAACA
Source organism: Pontederia crassipes (assembly GCA_030549335.1). Lineage (NCBI taxonomy): Eukaryota > Viridiplantae > Streptophyta > Magnoliopsida > Commelinales > Pontederiaceae > Pontederia > Pontederia crassipes. Next base: position 385,667 of record CM060198.1, on the reverse strand, counting down.
GAGAAGGAGTTTCTTGCTATTATTTTTGCTTTCGACAAGTTTAGATCATATCTAATTTGTTCAAAAATTATTGTATACACAGATCATGCAGCCATCAAGCATTTGATGAGCAAACAAGATGCCAAACCTAGACTGATCTGATGGATACTACTTTTGCAAGAGTTCGATGTGGAAGTAAAAGACAAAAAAGGGACTGAGAACTTATTAGCTGATCACCTATCTCATTTGGACTCATCTCCAAGAGAAGTCACAAACATACTTGAAGAATTCCCAGATGAGAAACTTTTTTCTATCTTTACAATTTTTCAAATTTCTGACACTACACCATGGTTCGCTGATTTTGCTAATTACCTTGCAGGACATTACATTCCAAAGGGCATGACCACTCATCAAAAAAGGAAATTCTTATCTGATGTCAAGAATTATCACTGGGAAGATCCTTATCTTTTTCGATTATGTGCAGATCAAGTAGTTCGAAGATGTGTTCACGAAGATGAGATTGATAATATCCTAAGTCATTGCCACGATGGACAAGCTGGAGGTCACTTTGGACCCAATCGAACAGCGGCTAAAGTACTTGAATGTGGACTATATTGGCCAACCATTTACAGAGTTGCAAGAAACTAATGTAAGTATTGTGACAAATGCCAAAGGACAGGTAATATTTCTCGTCGAGATGAAATGTCTCTCACAAATATTTTACAATGTGATATTTTTGATGTTTGGGGCATTGACTTTATGGGACCATTCCCTAAATCCTTTAACAACCATTACATCTTAGTGGCGGTTGATTATGTTTCCAAATGGGTAGAAGCTATAGCCACACCAACAAATGAGGCCAAGGTAGTTGCCAACTTTCTAAGAAAAAATATTTTTACTCGATTTGGAACACCTAGAACTATCATAAGTGACAATGGAACACATTTATGTAATAAAATAATGTCAACTCTTCTTAACCGATTTGGAGTCAACCACTTTCTTAGTACCCCATATCATGCCCAATCTTGTGGACGTGGAAATTTCAAATAGAGAAATTAAAAGAATTCTAGAGAAAATTGTGAACTCATCTAGGAAGGATTGGTCCTTGAAACTAGACGATGCACTTTGGGCATATAGAACCGCTTTTAAGACACTTATAGGTACCTCTCCTTATAGATTAGTTTTTGGAAAATCATGTCACCTTCCTGTGAAATTAGAACATAAAGCTTATTGGGCAACGAAATTTTTAAATCTGGATCTAAAATCATCACAATCAGAAAGATTATTACAATTAAATGAGCTCGATGAATTTAGATATCATGCATATGAGAACAGCAAACTATATAAAGAACGTACAAAAAAATTACATGACCTGCATATTAAACATAAAGAATTTTTACCTGGTCAACGAGTGCTTCTTTACAATAGTAAACTCAAATTATTTCCTGGAAAACTCAAATCAAGGTGGATTGGCCCTTATATCATAATCAATAGTTCACCTTATGGAACATTTGAAATTGAATCATTGGATCATAAACAAAAATTTAAAGTTAATGGACATAGACTCAAACTCTATCATGATAACACATATTATCAAAATTTATCTATGATTAATCTGTTTACCATCTAAATGACGAATTGACAAAGTCAAACTGACGACTATAAATCAGAACTATTTCTATCCTTTTTATTTTTATTTTTTTCAATTTTTTTAGATTAGTCTAATTAGTTGTTAATATCTTAGTTTCGGTGATAGTTTTATTTTTTAATTAGAAATTTATTTTATTATGGAGTCATTTAATTTAATTAATATTTAATGTTTGTAAGGAGAGATAAATTCAGAGGCGTCAACTCCAAGCATGGGTGTAAATTTCAAGAATTGATTCTCTCTACGGCCGAAGCTCAGACATTACGCCCTGCCACCCTCGTTACGTGTGCATTACGGCCGAGTTGTCACACATGCATCAAGCTCGGACATGACAAGACAAGCTGCCACCATTCCTCGTTACGGCCGAGAATCACCTCGATGACCACGCCGTAAAGATTCCAATAGGCATGACAAGACGCCACATCGTTACGGCCGAAGATCACGCCCTACGATGCTCTTTACGGCCAAATATCACGCCCTACGATGCTCTTTACGGCCGAAGACATGACAAGAGCTGCGGGTTCCTATTACGCCCTGCCACCATTCCATTACGGCCGAGATGTCACATCAGCAGACCACGGACATACCTTGGAAAAATGCATGCCTTTACGCCCGGATTTGACCCTTCACTGCGCGCCGTCGGAACAGGTATTACCCCCATAAATTCATCTATAAAATACTTACCTCTTCTCGTATGTTGCAGATCAATCAACTCCTTACGGCCGAGCTTTCTCCAAGCCACCGCGCACCGAGACTTCATTATGGCTGAGCTTTCTACCTTACGGCCGAAGTGAAACTCCACTCGACTCCGGCCGAGCAACTCCTTACGGCCGAAGTTCCAGCGCTTCCGTGTGCATTACGGCCGGTCTTCCACCGCACACCGACATTTATTACGGCCGAGTTTCCACCGCGCTCCTACCATCTGCGCTACGCCCGAAGTCTCAAACGCCAACCGCCGATCCTTACGCCCAGTGCGTTACGGCCAAGCTTCCACGTCGCCTTCGTTTTACGACCGAAGTCACGCCATCTCCGCCGCTCTCTTACGGCCAAACTTCGGGCGAGTTTTTCACTTTACGGCCGAAACCACACCGCCATTCCTTACGGCCGAAATCTATAGATTCATCAACTCCTTACGGCCGAGTTCCGAGTCATGCCTCCAACTTCTTACGGCCAAACTCCAATCTCCGGCCGAGCTTCATCAATTACGGCCGAAGTTCTTCGTCAACCGGTCCCTTACGGCCGAGTCACCTCCGACCTTCAGCCGGTTCTTCATCGAATACTACGGTCGAAACCTCAGCCGCTTCCACCGAACCGGTACCTTTTCTTTGTTTATTTTTGTCCAGATCAAGATGAGGCGATTTGCTAATATATGGAGGGGACGTCACGAACGATGACATCCGAATGCTCAGCCGGCCCCACAGCCCTCACAATTAATCTCCTACCCCGGAGATTATTATTGGACTAAGCCGGAGTATCAAGCTCGATATGAACGGATGTGTGATATTCGAATTCATGCCACCAGATTTTCAGATACTGAATTGCTGAGGGAGTATAATTTACTTGCAGATATTCATCTATTATTTTCTCAAATTGGACTATCTGACTTTGTACATTCTTGGTGGCCAACTTATGAAGTACTAATTATGGAATTCCTCTCATCCCTGGAAGTTTTTAATTTAGATGGCAGGAACTATGATCAGCCCCGCATTTCATTCCAACTTTATGGACGACCATTTACTCTCACTCTAGGAGAGATTAATAATATCTATGGATTTCCCAACCATGGATCCCTTTCTGTACCTGCCGACTTTGATGCTGAAACTTTTTGGAAACAGATAACAGAAGAAGACCGATTGGTTTGGAACACCGCTAAAGATAGCTCAATTCAGAATCCTGTTCTGCGCTACGTCCATCGCATGCTAAGCAACACCATAAGTGGATGCAGTGATAATGATGGTGCCGTCTCAGAAGGAGAGTTATATCTCATCCACAACATGCTTCACATAACTCCTATTAATGTGGGTGCCTTCCTCATTCGTCGATTCCAGCGCCGCACTACTCATCGTGGCGGCAGCATTAATATGGGTGCCCTTCTCACACCTATTGCTCAGCACCTACAACTAGACTTGGATGATCTTGAAGCTGTGCCAGGAAACACTCACCTCACTCGTAGGACCATTCAAGCTATGGGTCTCGTGAAGACCAACAACTCAGGGATCAAAGTTTTTATTTTTAAAGGCCACCATCAGGAGGTGCCCTGCTCATATCGAGATGCTTTTACGCCGATTAATCCAATAATTGGCTCCTTTTTAGGCAGGTCATAGCTTCAGTAATTCCACCTGCAGGACCATCTACCTCTGTCGGACAGCTACACCAGGATGAACCTTTCTCCTGGTTTGATTCTACTGATTATGCGGTAGCCCAACCCTACCTTCAACAGCAACAAGGATTCCAGGCTATATCACCGGCAGCTTCCCAATATGCCACATCCGTCCATTCGCCTTATATGCCGGTGCCTTCTCCGATTCCATCTCCAGCACAAGAGAGCTCTTCTGATTCCTCGTTCATACCTTCTACTCCTTATGAGGAACGCGATTCGATGGAAGTATCTGCCCCTTTACAAGAACCTGTGCAGAATCGCTATATAGCACCAGAGCCCACTTTTACTTCAGCTCCAGAGCAGACTTACTATCCACCTCCGCCACCTCAGCCGGACTATGCTTCCATGCAAAACTTATGGGAATCAATGTATGATGAACAACTTCGTCAAGCAGGGGAGTTTCACACTTTTCAAGAAGAACAACTTCGTCAGTCAGGGCAGTTGCACGCTATTCAGGAAGAGCAACTTCGACAAGCACAAGAGTTGACCAACATTCGAGCTAATTTTAGAAATATGGATGATCGTCAGGGTCGCTTCGAATCCCTTCAGAATCAACATGCGCGCATGACGAGACGCATCCATGAGTATCATATGCGCCAAGGAAATCTCGGCTACCATCCACCATCGCCACCCCGCAGACAGTAAATCCGGTTGTGTCTTTTCCCTTTTTTTTATTTTCGTTTCTTTAAATTTTCCTTTTTATTGAGTATGTATCACTTTTCCTTGCTGGCTTAACACTGAGGACAGTGTCTAGTTCAAGCTTGGGGGAGTTTGCATTTCATGCATTGCATGTTTTTTTTTATTTACTTATGTTTTCATCTAGTTGTAAAAAAAAAATCCAAAAAAAATTGAAAATTTTGAAAATTTTCTAAAAATACCATTGCATGCATTTATTTTTGCTACCATCTTACTAACTTTTGTCTTACTGTTTTAATTATCTTTAAGTAAAAGTTCAAAGACATATTGTTAATTGATGAAATTTGAATACTTTTCTTTCTTATCACTTGTTATTTTAGTATCAAACTTATGGACTATGTGCCTATGCTAAGTAGAATTATGAATGACTAGACGACAAAATCATATTCATGCCTTTTTTATTAATTTCTTTTAAGTCTTGATTAGTAGTAGCCTTCTTATTGACCATATCAAGTACTTTTTGAGCTTATAAAAATTGAAAGTGAAAAAGAAAAGAAGGGTTAGTTAAACCCCAACAAATAATTATGTTAACAAAAAATGAATAAAGTTATGTGTAGGTACAAAAGTGTTATCTGGAACCAAGATGTGTTCGGGTAATTAGATCCGTAGGGGTTCATGCCTGGCGATCTAAGGGCAACTGCTCTGGGATCTGTCGATTGAAAACCTGCTACATGGACCATCTTGTGAAATATGGAGAAACACATGAGTACTGAATCATGGCTAAGTTCGAACTCTTCATTCAGAACCTTGGTTGATCGGGCAAGTAAACTCGAGGGGTGCTTTATCACCTGGTGCCCTAAGGCCATCTGGTCTGGGAGTCATCAGTCCAAAGCCCGCTACATGGACTTCCTTGTGCAATCCTGCTTGAAGATTAGAACTTTTAAATGATTGAAAATAAAGTTGAAAAATGAAAAGAAAAAGAAAAATTTTAAGCTCAATTAGTACTTATGTGTTCAATATTAATGCTATTATTTGACAGACAATTTATTTTTTCACAAGGCTGAATTTGAGATTATTTAAATTTGTGTAGCATTCAGAACCTCTATGAAGCTAAGTGCATGGAAAATGATGAGATACTGAGTAGTAGGTGTGCAGAAGAACTGCGTGAGAAAATTAGTCAGTTGACAATGTGGAGGCTACGATGGAACTTTCTTGAGCCTTTGCTTTTAATTTTTGCTTGAGGACAAGCAAGACTTTAAGCTTGGGGGAGTTTGATGCATGCAAAATACAACATATTTTAGTTAATTATTTTAATTAAATTTTCTGTAATTTGATCATGGCATGCATCATTTTTAGTCACTTTTAATCGTAATTCCGGATTTATCAATTTTAATTATTAAATTCTCTAAATATTTTAATTGTGGATGGATTAACTAAACTTGGATAATTATTTTGCAGGAAAATTCGAATCTCGGCCGAAATTCAAAGAAATTATTTCCTACGGCCGAGATTTTTACACCCAAGTCGTTACGGCCGAGATTTCTAGGGCGTAACAAGATTTAATTCTTTGTTACGGCTAACATTTGAAGGAGTAAAGATAAATGTTTTTATCTTTTGGGCGTAACAGGAGAAGTCTTTCCTTACGGCCGAAATTTGGAGGGCGTAATGGCATGAAGATGAAGGGTGTAACAATCAAATGTTTTTATCTTTTGGGCGTAACAAGATTTAATTCTTTGTTTCGGCCGAGACTCTAAGGAGTAAAAGATAAAAAGGATTTATCTTTGGGCGTAAAGATGAAATGATTTATCTTTGGCCAAGTTTATCTTATAATTTTAAAGTCAACCGTACGATGTTACGGCCGAGATCAAATTGAAGGCCGTCCGCACCCTATAAATACGTGAAGAATCCATCGTTTCAAGCGTGCTCTGAAGTTCAGGTTTCTTCCACGGCGAGTCATGAGCTCTGCAGGCTACGACCAAGAGGAGAGAGGTGCGACGGCTGGAAGTTGATCGCGACCCTGATCAAGTCTGAGAGGCTGTCCGACTGTCTGCCCGTGATCCGAAGCTTTGACTTTTATCTATTTGGGTGTAATTCTTCCAATTATTATTATTTTGTTATTATCTCTCCAGAATTTCTAGGATGAACTCCATATTTTTATTTATTTCATATTAGGAGATTATTATTGAAGGGAAACTATTTGGACCCTATAATATTTGTTTTAATCTTTTCTGATCAATTAATTAAGTGTGCTTAATGCTTTTGATTTAATTATTTGAATTTCTGAGTTGAGTACTTACCAGTTTGTGGATTATTTAATTTCAGAATTCATTAATTAAATTAATTGATTTTATGTGAAATTAATAATTGACATAAATTTGATAACTAGTGTGTGGAGAATTAAGTTTATGTGGTCTGTTAATCTAACCAGTTTGTGGAGTGATTAATAGTCTAGGATTTTCATATTAATGCATCTTAATTTCAATCTTATCTGACGAATACCAGTTTGTGGGACTTTAGGTTTGATTAAATTTAAGATAGTTTGATTTACCCGATTAAATAGCAAAATTACCAGTTTGTGGACTCTGTGATGTTAATCATGTAAATTAATAACTTGAGAAAATTCATAATCCATCTTTAAAGATTAAATTTATCTTTTATGGTTCAAATATTTATCCTGATCTATTTTCATCCTAAGGCCTAACTTCAACACCACTATCTTATCTTTATCTTATTTTCTTTATTTTATTTCATAAAACCTCTTTCCAGAAATCCATGTTTATCCTCTCTTATTAATTTATAAATTCAGATATTGAATTAATAATATTCCTCGTGGGTTCGACACTCTTACTCCTATTTACTATATTACTTGAGCGATGCTAGCAAATTTTATTGTTACAAATCAAACGCATCAATGAAACAAACCTCAAAAAATTAAAATGCTGAAAAAGTCCAAGAAAAAGATATAACTTTATGCACAAACTTTGATTACATAATTGACATGAAATGATTAGATTTTTGTAGAGAATTCTGTTAGTTTTTCATAGACTCCAAAATCATCTAACTTGGATAACCATGCAGAAAGTTATGATCAAAATAGTGCAGGTCGGTCAACCTGCCGATCGAGACGTACCGGTCGACCGAATAGAAGATGTCGGTTGACCGATAACTACTGAGGCCTACTTCGGACAACGTCGAGACTGTACCGGTCGACAGTCTGGTCAAAGCACCGGTCGACCGATCAGCTCAACGGTTATAAATCAAAACTGCGAGACTGTACCGGTCGAGACACCGGTCGATACTTCGGTCGATCGACCAGCTGCGGTAACTGGAGAAAAGGCGCAACGGTCACATAGACCGATCGACCGGTCCAGAATTTCGGTCGACCGGCCTCCAAGTCAAATGAACAGTAACGGTCAAATTTGAAGGACAAATTTGTGGAATGATTTCTGGACGAATTTTTCACACATTGAAGGCTATAAAAGGAGTGCCAAAGCCAGAGGCAAAAGCACTCATTCACTCATTGAAGAAAAACTTCAAGTTGTCAAAGAGAGATCATTTCTTAAAGTTTTCATTTTATAGCTTTCTCATTCTTTCTCTCTTCTTCTCTTGCGAGCTTACACTACAAGAAAAACGTGGATTACCTACGGTCCGAACCGTCGGTAATCAGCCCGAAAACCGTCGGTAACGCAATTACCGACAGTTTTTCAGTCGGAATCGATCCGTCGGAAAAACGCTCGTCGCAAATGGATTTGCGACGGTTCAAAAAAATCCGTCACAAATATCGACGGTTCTTGCCGTCGGAAAAGTCCCCGGCGGTTCGACCCGTCGAAATTTTTCGACGGTTGCAACCGCCGGAAAAGTCCCCGGCGGTTCGACCCGTCGAAATTTTTCGACGGTTGCAACCGCCGAAAAAGTGCCCACCGGCCGGCCGACAGCAGAGAGCGCGGGAGAGGGTCGCCGGCGTCCGGCGTGGGAGGGTCGCCTGCGTTCGGCGTGGGATGGTCGCTGGCGTCCGACGGGCGGGAAGGGGTGCTCGCGGCCGGGAGAGAGAGAGGAGAGGAGGGAGAGAGAGAGGAGTGGAGGGAGGAGGGAGAGAGATAAGAGGGAGGAGGGAGAGAGAGAAGATGGATGAGGAATAAATATAAAGGGAAAAAGTGGAAAGAAAGCGGGAAAAGGGAAAAAAAAGCGGGATAACGAAATTTTAATTACCGACGGTTGCGGCCGTCGAAAAGGTAAATATTAAATATTTTTATAATTATCGACGGTTGTGATCGTCGAAATATATTTTGTTATATATAATATTTATTTTTTATTTTACCGACGGTTTTGACTGTCGGTAATTACGACGGATTTTGCGACGGTTGGATATCCGTCGGAAATAGCGACGGTCCTAATCGTCGAAAAATTAAATAATAATATAATAAATTATTTAATTAATTTTTTTATTTCCGACGGTCGTGACCATCGGAAAATCCATCGAAAACATTTAATAATAATATAAAAAATACATAATTTAATTTTTTATTTTACCGACGGTTTTGACCGTCAGTAATTGCGACGGATTTTGCGACGGTTAAATATCCGTCGGAAATATCGACGGTCCTAATCGTCGAAAAATTAAATAATAATATAATAAATTATATAATTAATTTTTTTATTTCCGACGGTCGTGATCGTCGAAAAATCCATCGAAAACATTTAATAATAATATAAAAAATACATAATTTAATTTTTTTATTTCCGACGGTCATAACCGTCGGAAAAGTGGTCGAAAATTGCGATGGATGGATATCCGTCGAAAATATCGACGTTCCTAATCGTCGAAAAATTAAATAATAATATAAATTATTTCCGACGGTCATAATCGTCGAAAAATCCGTCGAAAATGGAACCGTCGAAAAATCCGTCGCAAATTGCGACGGATTTAGAACCGTCAGAAATTATCCGTCGGAAAATCGCGATTTTCTTGTAGTGTTAGCTTTGTAAAAGAGAGAAACACTTTCGTTCAGAAAAATTAGAGAGAGCTCCTGTGTAAAAGAGGTTCAAAATTTTACCTTTTGAGCAAGAGAAATAGACTAGCTTCCTAGGAGGAGAGGTTACCTTGCCTCTCAAAGCGGAGAAAAAGACGGTGGTGTAAAGGGCTTTCTTCCTTGCCCCATTTGGAACAAAGGAAGTGCTAGTGGAATCTCCGACGGTCTCGAGGTCGAGAAGTCGGAGCGGGGACGTAGGCCAACGTGTGGCCGAACCTCGTCAACAAACCACCGTGTCCATTTGAGTTTGATTTTTTCTCTCTCTCTCCCCATTCATATTGAATTTATGATCTGAATTATAAAGGATTTAAGAATCGGTTTTGTGCTTCCGCGATGGTTTTTATGAAATTGATATTTTCAATTGAACACCAATTCACCTCCCTCTTGGTGCCCTTTGGGATCCTACACTCGTGTCGTACCGGCTATCCCCTCCAAAACAGCAGGGTCCTCTACGAAATAGAAATATTATACAATTATATAACATATAAATTATATATAAAAAATACATAAATTAGAAACATGACAAAATCAACCAAGAAATATTACTTGGTGGCTGAGTACTCGGATCATCTCCGTACTTTTCAGTCATTTTCGCATTATACTTATCCTAAAAAAATTAAACATTGTGCATTTCAAACTTAGTGCACTAACATCAACAACCAAATGAACATATCATGAGACTTACTAGAAGCATACGAGCAGTGGGTGTGACCAAATCGTTTATCTTCCAGCTCTTATGCGTGGCCTCATAGACCACGCGTAAGTCTACGGGACCGCCTTCTTTCTCCTCCTACGATAAAGTTTCAAACTTTATAAAATAAGTATAAGTCAAAAGTTTGATAAATTGAATTTGATGTTAATTACCATGCGTCGTCGATGATTTGTTGGGTCAAAATTTTAATGGCATATAAAATTATATTTTGATGAAACAATCCTCAAAAGATTAAAGTTGAATTGCTGAAAAAGTTTAAAGAAAAATGGATAACTTTATGCACTACGCTTTGATTAAGTAATTATCACTGATCTCATTAGTTTTGGATGATTGTGAAGTAGAGAATTCTGTTAGCTTTCCATAGACTTTAAGATCATCTAATTTGGATAACTGTGCAAAAAGTTATGATCAAAATAGTATAGGTCGGTCAACTCGCTGGTCGAAGCAAACAAGGCCGGTCGAGATGATACTGGTCGATCGAATAGAAGATGTCATTCGACCGACAACTACTGAGCCTGCTCCGGACAACGTCGAGACAATACCGGTCGACATACCGATCGACAGTCTGGTTTAAACCGATTAAGCGCAGAAGTTGAAGAAAACGCGCAACGGTCACATAGACCGGTCGACCGGTTCAGAAGTGCGTCGACCAGCCTCCGAGTCAAATGAATAGTAACGGTCAAATTTGAAGGAGGAATTTGTGAAACAATTTTTAGACGTATTTTTCACAGATTGAAGGCTATAAAAGAAGTGTCAAAGCTAGAGGCAAAGGCACCCATTCATTCGTTGAAGAAAAACTTCAAGTTATCAAAGAGAGACCATTTCTTGAAATTTTCATTTTATGGCTTTCTCTTCTTTCTCTCTTCTCTTCTTGTGAGCATGGAATTGTAAAAGAGAGAAATAGTTTTGTTCAAAAAAATTGAGAGTGCTCCTATGTAAAAGAGGTTCAAAATCTTACCTCTTGAATGAGAGAAATAGATTAGCTTCCTAGGAGGAGAGGTTGCATTGCCTCTCGAAGCGGAGAAAAGGTGGTGGTGTAAAGTGGTTTCTTCCTTGCCCCATTTGGAACAATGGAAGGGATTAGTGGAATCTCCGACGGTCTTGAGGTCGAGAAGTCGGATGGGGGACGTAGGCTAATGTGTGGCCGAACCTGGTCAACAACCACCGTGTCTTTGTGTTTGATTTTCTTTCTCTCTCTCCCCATTCATATTGTGTTTATAATCTGAATTGCAAAGGTTTTAAGAATAGGTTTTGTACTTTCGCTATGAATTTCATGAAATCGATATTCTCGGTTGAAAACCAATTCACCCCCCCCCCCCTCTTGTTGCCCGTTGGGATCCTACAATTGGTATAAGAGTGGGTTGCTCCTATTTTGATCTTTTGAATCTTCTCGTTTCTAGATCTAATCATTTTAGATCTAATCATTTTTAAGATTCAATCATTTCTTTTACGATTTAGCAATCTTTAAGAGCTATGGCATCAAGTGCTTTTAATTTTGTAGAAGGACAATCAATTAGTCGACCTCCCCTTTTAAAGGCGTCAAATTTTGCATATTGAAAAATTAGAATTCAAGCATATATTTGTTCTATTGATATCGACATGTGGGACATAGTTGAAAAATGTTATTATCTTCATGAAAAGTTACCTATGGATTCTAAAGAAAGAGAAAATATTTTTTCAAAACTTGATTGGAAAGTTAAAAATATTTTTTATTGTGCTTTGGATTCAATAGAGTTTAATCGGATTTCAAGTTGTGAAACTGCAACCAAGATTTAGGAAAAATTCATCACTACTTATGAAGGAACCGACAAAGTTAAAGAGTCTAGATTGAATATTTTAAACCATTAATATGATTCTTTTAAAATGCATGATAATGAATCCATAAATGATATGGTTGTTCGGTTTAATGATATTTTGAATGGCTTAGTCTCTTTGGGCGAACCAAGATCTAACCCCCAAAAAGTGAAAAAATTCTTAGGTCTCTCTCCTCCAAATGGCATACGAAGAGGACCGTGATCGAAGAAAAATATTTGAACAAATTGGATTTTGATGATCTTATTGGCTCACTTTTAACCTATGAGATGTCAATCCAAGAAGATCAAGAAGAAAATCCCCCAAGAAGAAAACATTGGCATTAAAGGCAAATACAATAGAAGAAGATTCAAGTGATGAGAAAGTGGATGAAAAGAAACTCGCACTCTACTCAGGAAAATTAGGTAAGTATCTCAAGTTGGTTAAAAAGAAAGACAAGAATGAGAAGCCAACTAGAAAGTCATACAAACACTACAAAGAAGAAAAATCTCGGAAAGGTAAAAAGAAAAAAAATATGAAGAGTCTAGTAAAACAAGTAGTTCATCAAGCTCTTCTAGTGATGAAGCATACATATGCTTGATGGCACACGACGATAAGGTAATATCTAACCCTTCAAATTTAAATTATGACTCATCGAATTCTTCCGAAAAAATTCTTTCTTTAGACGTGAATAAAGAACTCTCCTCTCTTATAAAAAGATATTTTTTAATTAAAGAGAAAAATGAAACATTAATACATGAAATTAAAAAATTAAAAGAGAAAAATAATGCAAATTTTTTGGAAAATGAAAAACTAAAAAATGAAATTGAAACCTTGAAAATCACGCATGCATGTGAAAGTTGTAAAACTAGCATGTTCTTTGGAAAAAGTAAAGAAAGAAAATGTCTCTTTGAAAGATATACAAAATAAGATTATGTCTTACGCAAAGAAAAATAATCTTAAGAATCATCCCTATGATAGAAAATCACATTTTAAATGCTTTACATGTGGATTTTATGGGCATTATGCATATCAATGCAAAATGATAAAATCAACACAACATGGTATGATTTGGGTTCCGAAAGAAACATTGTCTAACAAATTAGGATCCAAAGAAATTTGGGTACCAAAGATTACATAATTACTTTACAAGTGTGCCTCACATGCAAAGCAAAAGACAAGTGGTGAAGACACAAAGGTTATGGTAAAAGTATCACTTACTTTTTTATTTCACCCAAAAATTTCAAAACTACTATTTCTTTAACAGAAAAGAGAAATATGTAAATGATTGATCACAGTGATAGGGAGAGCATGATTAAACATTATTTTTACATATTCTAAATATCACATTGTTTTATCAAAATTTTTATGCCATATTTTTAATATATTTTTGTTTTGGCTTTCATAAATTGGTTTTCATTATAAAATAGCCATAAATTTAGGGGGGGTTATCTTTCAAAACTTGCATTACTCTACATATCTAATATATGACAAAAGGGGAAAGAATAAATTTTTTTTTTTGAAGAATTGATTAAGGGAGAGTTACATATGGTTTCTTATATACTTCATTTACAAACGACTTTTTGATGAAACAAAAGCGGGAGAAATATAAGAGAAATATGACTTGAATATACTTTATATCTCCCATTGTAAGGAAAGTTAAGCGTTAGGGTAAGTAAAATTGTTTTTACAAGATTTTACAACTTTTTCGCCAACTTATATCTTTTTCATATTTATCGGTTTTTCATCAAAAAAGGGGAGATTGTTGGGATCATGAATTTAAGAGTTTACAAACTCTTTAGTCATGGTCGTAACAACTGACCTTCACGACTCTTGCTGCGACTCGGATGAGGAAAGATTCATCACAAGCAATGAAGATGACGTAATAGGCCGTTACATACTGGAAGGCAAATATTTGACAGACCATTACAGCACATTAACGAACATTACAGAAAGGTTAAAAGCACCATCTACAATGTAATGAGAATAAAACGAGGATCATGACACTCACATAATGATAATTTGTGAAGAGAACAATTGTTATGGGCCATTATGATTTTATCATGACCACAACTTAAGTCCAATAGTGGTTGAGAAAATTGCCCAAATCATGGCTGTGACATACCACGACCCATGACGGTTGTCGCAGACTCTTAATTTTATTATGATTGAGTCATGACAGACGTCAATTTCGAGGAGGAAACTTATTTTTGAAAGAATTATTAATGCATAGGGACTCCATCTCTTATCATATGCCCCAAGGATGAATTGGAAATAAATTCGAGTAAAATATTCAAGCTTTATAAAAAGAATATATCAATGAACTTCTATAAAATGATTTCACGGATTTAGCCAATTGTCTTGATCATGGAATATCATTGAGATTTACAAAAAATCTCATAATCAATTGGACTATGAATTTATCATATTTTACATGAAAAATATTTTTGTTTCTTCTTATATTACATGGAAATCGAAACCCAATAAATAAAATGACTCGCAGCCAAAAACAACTTATGCTAGGGCTAAATTTGAGTTTCTTGATTAAATTAGTTTTACGAAAGTTTTTTGTTGTTTTTAATCATTGTAGAACATCTAAGGATTTATGCATCATTAGTTTTAAATTTTTATCCAAATCTATGTTGTCTCCTATTAGCCTTTGAAATTCAATAGATAAATAAAATAATTTATCGTGGGATCGACAACCTTTACTCTTACACTTTATTACTTGATTAACCAGTGCACTTATTAGCATATAATTGTTACCAATTCTCGCGTCAGGTTAGACGCAAGAAAAAGTTAAATATATTACTTGTACTATGACAACCACTTATGTGGTATGGATATATTGTTTCCTTCTGAATTAGGGCTCAACTTGACTAATGAACCACTAATCAAGTTGTAATAAATTTGATTGATAATTAAAAATATTTTCAAAGAACATACATAAGATCAAATATGAAAATGTACATGATAGTAAAATGAGTGAGTACATGCACACAGGACATGTTAGTTAACTATCTTACAAAGAAAGTTTGAACAGGAACTATCACCAAACATGGTAATTTAGTGGGACTCAAAGAATTTTGGTCAAATGAAAATTTCATGTATATAATAAGCTTGAAAGCAATATCTACATTTCATAACTCATGGATAATGGGAGTGATAGAAGAATGAGTCATATGCATTACCCGCTCCACAACTGCCATGCATCATGTTCTTACAACGTGCCTTATTTTATGCCTAACTTATTGCCTCAGTAACAACTAGTACAACTATATATATTATGAAATGTACTCAGTGTAAAGACAAAGGAAATATGATGATTTAATATGGTATCAGATCATTAAAAAAAAAGAGACACCATGGTTCCACCGTCCTCAAGCATCTCCTCCTCTACCACACATACTGAAATCTCTTCCACTCTTCCACCACTTCTGACCCTCTCTCAAGCTCAGGACTACTTGTCCTTAAAGTTAAGTCCCCCAACTACCTATTTTGGAAGACCCAAATCCAACCTCTGATTAAATGCTTCAACTTACAAGGTTTCCTCGATGGCAGTTTTCGTCCTTACCTCGCTGCCGATTTCTTCCTCCACCTTAAATGCTATCATCTTCAACGACCACCACCCAGATTATGCACCCCTCATTGCTTCCCTCTTTGCTCATGACACACCTGTGTCTTTTCCTGAGCTCCAAAGCCTCTTGACCAACCATGAAATTTGCCTCACCACACAAGTGCCATTGACCAATTCCACCCCAGTATCAACTACACCAAAATCATGTCTCCTGCCAACCCCAACCTTTACAAGCTACTCGTGGACGTCACCCACACCGCGACGTGGCCGTGGTTGCACCTCCTCCAACTACAAAGATCTCTGTCCTGTATGTGGTGTTGCTGGACACTCCCCCTACATTTTGCTTTGCGGCAACCACAGGCCCACTCCAGTCTGCCACCACCTAGATCGACCTCTGCTTCGGCTTCTCTCCTCGGTGCCTATTCTGAATGGTACCACAACACTGGCGCCACTCATCATGCGACTCCTGACCTCCAATCATTGGAAGTTAACCTCACCATGCAGATGAACGCCTTCAAGTTGGAAATGGTTGATGGGAAAAATTCGAGAACAAAGAGAGAAGATCGCAGAGAAATTGCAGAAAAATAGAGGAGACACACAAATTTACCCAAGTTCACCCTTGAGATGAGGGCTACGTCCTGCAAAGAGGTTCCACTATATCGTTTAGGTTTACAGCCGCCACACAGATTACATCAGAAATTAGGCTATTAATAGCCTCTCCAAATCGGGGTTAAAACTCAAACAAACAGAGAAAAAACCTAATCCGAACCACACGAGACCGCCGTCGAGAGGCGGGGCCCCCCGAATCCCCTCTTTCGTTCGTACGCCAACAATATTGTTAATTGGGTAATACTCAAATTTCCCTAAGCTCACGTGGGCGAACCCGGTGTGAGAAACAAGGGGTCATGAAGTATTCACCAACTCCAACATTCTCCCACTTGGTGGATACTTCACACCAATGAGAGCCTTGCCAGCAACATTCTTCTTCAATCCGACAGCAGTAGAGCACCACTCAAACTTTGCACCTGTAACTGTTTTAGTCAAAAATCAGAACTATTCTCTGTTGTATCAACCTTTTCAAGCTCAACATCTTTTTTTTCCACCTTTTCCCGAATGAAATGGTATTGGATGTCAATATGCTTTGTGCGCGAGTGAATAGCTAATTGAATAGCACCTTGATTATCACATCTCACCTCTATGGCACCTTGCTCAAATCCGAGCTCCAAGCACAATCACCGTAGCCATATGGCCTCCTTTTCAGCATGAGTAAGAGCCATATATTCAGCTTCTGTAGAAGAAAGTGCTACCATGCTTTGTCTCTTGCTCATCCAACTTAGTGCAGCCCCAAATAATGTAAAAATATATCCGCTAGTGGACCGTCTACTATCAATGTCTCCACCCCAATCAGCATCTACATGGCCTACAATATCAAGCCTCTTTCCTTTTCCCGCACCTTCAAAGCACAAAGCAAAATCTGAAGTTCTACGAAGGTACCTAAAAACTCTCTTGATAGCATTCCATTGTTCCCTGCCTGTGTTAGACATATGCCGACTCAAGACTCCCACTGCTTGGGCTATATCTGGACGCGTGCACACCATGGCATACATCAAGCTGCCCACTGCACTTGCATATGGCACACGGTCCATCTCTTCGGCTTCTTCATCTGTCTTCGGGCATTGCTCTGCAGAAAGTTTGGTTCCTAGAGACATAAGAATACCCACTGGCTTGCAGTCTGACATGTTAAATTTCTTCAACACTTCTTTTATGTACTTCTCCTGTCCTAGCCACAACTTTCCCTTCTGACGATCCCTTCTAATCTGCATACCCAAAATAAAATTCGCTGGCCCTAAGTCTTTCATCTCAAACTTCTTGGCCAACAAACCCTTCACTGAATTCACCATCTTCATACTGTTTCCAATCAGCAACATGTCATCCACATACAGTGTACGTATCAAACTTGAGTTCGAGCATGTACGTATCAAAGTTTTGGTACCACATCCTTGGTGACTGCTTCAATCCATACAGAGACTTCTTCAATTTGCACACCAGCTTCTCTTTACCTTGAACCTCAAAGCCTTCTGGTTGTCTCATATATATCTCTTCCTCTAAGTCCCCATGAAGGAATGCCGTCTTCACATCAATTTGCTCTACCTCAAGATTATATGCTACTGCCAGAGATAAAACAAATCTGATTGAAGTCATTTTCGCCACGGGAGAAAAAATCTCATCATAGTCGACTCCCTCAACCTGAGAGTACCCTTTAGCTACCAGCCTCACCTTATACTTCTCTACAGACCCATCCGGTTTCAGCTTTCGCTTGAACACTCATTTGCAACCAATAGCCTTTCTATCCTTAAGCAATTTACACAAGCTCCATGTTTCATTCTTATCCAATGACTGCATTTCATCTGTCATAGCAAGCTCCCACTGATTTGCATCATTCATAGACCTTGCATCTTTTAGAGAACTAGGTTCTTCTGCGATGATGCTCAAAGCATGAAACGAACTCAGAGCACTAAGAGAGTATCTCAAAGGTGCTCTTCTTTCTCGTGTCAATCTCCTGAGAACTGGTATGGTAGTACCAATATCTGGGTCTTCATCTGAATCTGCATCTTCAACTTCATTAACCGAGTCCTCTTGATCTGGTTCTGTAACAGACTCAACTGAAGTATCTTGTGCATCCACCTCTGAAGTTTCAGAATCAGAATCTTCTTCAAGCACTACCACTTTCTTAGGTTCATCACCTTTTTGAACTTCAACTTGGGAACGTGATTCACGAAAAATAACATCCCTGCTGTAAACAATAGTTCTTGACTTTGGATTCCACAGTTTGTAGCCCTTGACCCCTTCTTTGTATCCGACAAATATGTTCTTCTCAGATTTACTATCAAGCTTACCCCACTTTTCCTTGTGTATATGAACATATGTGTCACATCCGAACACCCGAACATGAGACAAATTTGACTTCTTCCCAAACATTGCCTCATAAGGCGTCTGATCCTTCACTGATGAGGTCGGTGAGCGGTTCAGGTAGTTTGCTGTGGCTACAGCTTCTGCCCAAAATTCTTGCCCCAATTCAGCCCAACTCAGCATACATCTGGCCTTCTCTATGAGTGACCGATTTAACCTTTCAGCTACTCTATTCTGCTCAGGTGTATATGGAGTTGTCTTCTGCCTTGCAATACCATTGTCCACGCAGAACTATTCAAACTTATCTGAACAAAATTCACCTCCATTATCTGTACGAAGGACCTTAATCTTGCAGCTCAATTGGTTTTCCACCAAAACTTTAAATTCTCGAAACTTATCGAATACATCTAATTTATTCTTGATAAAATAAATCCAACTGTATCTCGAAAAATTATCTATAAAAGAAACATAGTACCTGGACCCTCCAATAGATGGAGTCTGAGTTGATCCAAAAATATCACTATGGATCAGTTCGAGAATCTTCGTTGCTCTTGAACCCGTGTGTTGAAAACTGACTCGGTTCTATTTTCCATGGAGGCAATGTTCACAGAACCCGAAGCCCACAGAACAATCCGGAACTCCTTCTACCATCTGACTTGATGCTATGGTAGAAAGTCATTTCTCACTGATATGGCCTAATCTCTGATGCCACAGCATAGATGTGCTGGCGATAGTCTCTCCGAGCAACTTGTACAATGTGCTATAGCGAACCCCTCGCGCAATCACAATAGACCCTCTGACCATCTTGCTCGAATCCTTATCACAACTGAATATAGCACTCGAATCTGTCATTGTACCAACAGATAATAAACTCCTACTCATAAGTGGTATATGCATCACATTTGGTTGAGTCTTCACCATGCCATCATTCATCCTCAGCTTCACCTTGCCACGTCCAATAATCTGAACCGCAGTGTCATCTCCGAGCATGACATCCCCACCATTATATCCTCATATTCACAAAACCAGTGTCTATGAGGTGTCATGTGGTATGCAGCACCAGTATCGATGAGCCAGACATCCTTATCTGACTGTACCATACATGTAGAAGCCACATACATATCTCCTGCCTCAACCTCCTTTTTGTCCGAGGTTGACTCAGCTTCTTTCTTATGAACCGGCTTATTTTTACAATCTCGCTTCAGATGGCCCCGCTCTTGACATCTCCAGCATTGCACCTTCTTATCTTTACTCTTCGAACGCCCACGAGATTTAGATCTCCCTCTTTGATTTTGATTCCATTCTGGTTGCCTTCCTCTGGCCGCCAGCGCCTCTTTACCAGAACTTGCCGATCCGTTTCTCCGTATTTTCTCTGGTAACAAGGCAGCACATACACTTTCATACGAAAGTTCTTTATCCCCGCCACCAATCACGACAATCAGATTGTCCCATGAATCCGGCAGCGAACAGAGCAATGTTATTACCTTATCATCATCTTGAAACTTAACACCGATTGATACAAATTGACTGATCACCGTGTTAAAATTATAAAGATGAGTAGAAAATTAGTCACCCTCCTGCATCCGAAGATTGTACAATTTCTTCCTCAGAAATAACTTGTTAACCAACGACTTACTTTGATATAGGGATTCCAACTTCCTCCATAGATCTCTGGCTGTAGGTTCGCTCATCACATTCGTAAGAATTGAATCCGCGAGACAAAGCTGAATCAAACCCTTCGCCTTTCTATCAATCCGATCCTACTCTTCGATCGCCTTTGGATCTGCCTGACTGGAGGAAGCCGTATCTGAAGCCTTCGCCGCATCTACAACCATCGCTGCTTCTTTGCCTGGCCTCTCCTTCTCGATTTCCGTCCAAAGATCTCGATCACAGAGAAGATCCTCCATCTTCATCTTCCAGAGATCAAATCGTGTTCCATCAAATTTTTCTATCTCAATCCGCGATCCTCCTGACATCTTGAATAAACCCTAATTCCTCGAACAACCTGTGCTCTGATACCAATTGATGGGAAAAATTCGAGAACAAGGAGAGAAGATCGCAGAGAGATTGCAGAAAAATAGAGGAGACACACAAATTTACCTAGGTTCACCCTTGAGATGAGGGCTACGTCCTGCAAAGAGGTTCCACTATATCGTTTAGGTTTATAGCCGCCACACAGATTACATCAGAAATTAGGCTATTAATAGCCTCTCCAAATCGGGGTTAAAACTCAAACAAACAGAGAAAAAACCTAATCCGAACCACACGGGACCGCCGTCGGGGGGCGGGCACCCCGAACCCCCCCTTTCGTTCGTACGCCAGCAATACTGTTAATTAGGTAATACTCAGATTTTCCTAAACTCACGTGGGCGAACCCGGTGTGAGAAACAAGGGGCCATGAAGTATTCACCAACTCCAACACTGGTAACACTCTTTTCATTAAACATATTGGTAATTCCAGCCTCTCTACTTCTCCTCTCCCTCTACTTCTACATAACATACTACATGTACCTGAGATCTCTAAACCTCTATTATCTGACCGACAGATTACTGAAGATAACAACTGTTGTTTTGAATTTCATTCCAATTTCTTTATTGTCAAGGATCAGGACATGCACTGCCCACTTCTTTGCGGCCACATTAAAGATGGGTTGTACCATTTCCAAGTTCCTCCTCCTGCCGCACCTTCACCTGCTGTTTATCATGGTACTATCTCTATGGATGCCTGGCACGCTCGCCTCGGCCATCCACATTCCAAGCTTCTCTCCATAGTTCTTCACCAGAATAACCTCCTGCATTCCAGATGTCACCGCCCAATGCCATGTTGCACTGCCTGTCTTCATGGCAAACTCAGTTTTCTATCTCTCCATTCCACTAATAACCGCAGCTCTGCGCCTCTGCAATTACTCTACGCTGACATTTGGGGTCCGACACCAGTAGCCTCTACTAATGGCCACCGTTATTTTTTTAATTTTAGTTGATGACTACACCAGCTATACCTAGGTATTTCCTTTATTCTACAAATCTGATATATCCACCCTTTTTCCAAGTTTTCATCTATTAATAAAACATCAATTGGCTACTAAGCTTCGTGCTCTTCAAACCGACAATGGAGGTGAATTTATTGCGTTGCGCTCCTATCTCACCACCACTGGCATTCACCACCATTTTACGTGCCCTCACACACATGAACATAATGGTTGTGTTGAGCGTAATATTCGTCATGTCGTTGACACTGTGCTCGCCTTGCTCTCTCATGCTGTTGTTCCTCACCACCTCTGGCATCACGCTGTCCACACTGCCACTATCTTATTAATCGCCACTCCCCTCTCTCTCCATATCACCTTCTCCACATCACTACCCCTGACTACTCTTCCTTACATATATTCGGCTGTGCTATCTGACCTCTCCTTTGCACTTACAATTGCCATAAGTTTCAAAATCGCACCACTTGTTGTGTATTTGTCGGCTTCCCCTCCTCCAGCTCGGGCTTTCGTTGCTATACCCGCATCCCACAAGCTTTACAATGCACGCCATGTTCTTTGACGATGAATTCAATGCACTCATCCATAATGGGATCTGTACCCTTGTCCCCCATGTCCTCATGTCAATGTCGTGGCTGCAAATGGTTTTTCCCGAAAAAGTATCATGCCAACGGCTGCCTTGTTCGCTGTAAAGCACATCTGGTTGCCACGGGCTTTCACCAAGCTCCTAGCATCAACTTTGGCGACACGTTTAGTCTTGTTTTCAAGCCTACCACTATCCGCCTCGTTCACTCCATTGCTATTACACACAATTGGCCTCTTACCCAGCTGGAAGTCAGCAACACATTTCTCAATGGTAAATTCCAGGAAACTGTCTTCATGAAGCAACCCCCGGGCTTCATTGATATAGACCATCCTACTCATGTATGCCGCCTACGCAAATCACTCTATGACCTCAAACAAGCACCGCGTGCTTGGTACCAAACACTAGCATCTTCCCTTCTAGCTTTCGGCTTTCTCACGTACAGCATTGACACCTCCTTGTTTATTCTTCAGTGGTCTTCTGGTATGGTATATGTCCTTGTCTATGTCGATGATCTGATCTGATACCTTTGTCGTCAGTTGATGCATGCAAAATACAACATATTTTAGTTAATTATTTTAATTAAATTTTCTATAATTTGATCATGGCATGCATCATTTTTAGTCACTTTTAATCATAATTCCGGATTTATCAATTTTAATTATTAAAATCGCTGAATATTTTAATTGTGGATGGATTAACTATATTTTGATAATTATTTGCAGGAAAATTCGAATCTCGGCCGAAATTCAAAGAAATTATTTCTTACGGCCGAGATTTGGCTTTACACCCAAGTCGTTACGGCCGAGATTCAAAAGGAGTAACAAGATTTAATTCTTTGTTACGGCTAAGATTTGAAGGAGTAAAGATAAATGATTTTATCTTTTGGGCGTAATGGCATGAAGATAAAGATGTTACGGCCGAAATTTGGAGGGCGTAATGGCATGAAGATGAAGGGTGTAACAATCAATCGAGTTTATCTTTGGGCGTAACAAGATAAAAATGAGTTTACTTTGGGCGTAAAGATAAAAGGATTTTTATCTTTTGGGAGTAATGGAAAGGAGTAAAGATAAAATATTTTCCTTACGGCCGAGACTCTAAGGGAGTAAAGATAAAAAGGATTTATCTTTGGGCGTAATGATAAAATGATTTATCTTTGGCCGAGTTTATCTTATAAATTTAAAGCTAACCGTACGATGTTACGGCCGAGATCAAATTGAAGTCCGTTCGCACCCTATAAATACGTGAAAGAATCCATCGTTTCAATGAGTGCTCTGAAGTTCAGGTTTCTTCCACGGCGAGTCGTGAGCTCTGCAGGCTACGACCAAAAGGAGAGAGGTGCGACGGCTGGAGGTTGATCGCGACCTTGATCAAGTCCGAGAGGCTGCCCGACTGTCTGCCCAATTCGAGAGCTCTACTTCTATTTTGGGTGTAATTCTTTCGATTATTATTGTTATTTTGTTATTATCTCTCCAGAATTTCTAGGATGAACTCCATGTTTTTAGGATTATTATTTTAGGAGATTATTAATTGAAGGAAAATGTTTGGACCCTATTTTATTTGCTTTAATCTTTTCTGATCAATTATTAATTGTGCTTAATGCTTTTATATTAGTTAATTAAATTTCTGAATTAGGCTATACCAGTTTGTGGAGTGTTTAATTTCAGAATTTATTATACTAATTATAATTGATTTTATTTGGAATTAATAATTGACATAAATTTGATAACTAGTGTGTGGAGAATCAAGTTTGTGTGGTCTATTAATCTATACCAGTTTGTGGAGTGATTAATAGTTTAGAGAATCCAATTTAATGCATCTTAATTTTAATATGATTTTGGGGGTACCAGTCGTGGAGACTTCAATTCTTATTAAATTAAGATAGTTCTATATGATTAGATTGAGGGATGCCAGTCGTGGAGACCACAAGTTAATCATATTAGATTACTTTAGGGAGACTCTAATCCATCTTTAAAGATTAAATTTATCTTTTATGGTTCAAATATTTATCCTGATCTATTTTCATCCTAAGGCCTAACTTCAACACCATTATCTTATCTTTATCTTATTTTCTTTATTTCATTTCATAAAACTTCTTTCCAAATTCATGTTTTTCCTCTCTTATTAATTTATAAATCCATATATTGAATTAATAATATTCCTCGTGGGTTCGACACTCTTACTCCTTTTTACTATATTACTTGAGCGACTAGTGCACTTGCTAGCAAATTTTATTGTTACAAATCAAACGCATCAAGTTTTTGGCGCCGTTGCCGGGGATATTTTATTAATTAATTTCTGATTTTTATGAATTATTAGGAGATGTAAATAAATTGTAAATAATTCCTTATAAATATGTATTAATTGTTTTAATTATTTTTGTGAATAAACTAACATTTTTTTTCTTTTGCAGATAAAGGTCACGATAATTTTTTAATTTGTCTACTTTCGGTTTAAAATCCGACGCCGATTGAATTTTCCGAATTACACTGTCGACTTATGATTTTACGACCGAGATTTAATATGTCGGCTTTATTAATTTTACGGCCTCGCAACGAATGATTTCTGAATTCTAAACTTTCATTCTTTTACGGCCATAATATTTTTATCCGAACGTTGTTTTACGCCATGAGTAATGGATATTGATTTGACCTTGTTACGCCCGGTTTATCGATGGTTTAAATTTTTCTTACGCCCTATTCGAATCAATTTCGACTTTCATTCTCAGCCGTAACATTTTAATTGATTGAACTTTTCATATGGATTTGATCTGTTGTTTTACGACCGTAAGGAATCGACTTAATTCAGTTTCGGCCGTAATGATTATTTGTCGCCTTCGTATTTCAATTGCTGTTACGACCGAGACCTGGATAGCTTTTTGTTTTACGGCCGTAGAAATTGAACCAGCAAGCTTTTAACTGACAAACTCTTATCCAATTTTACGGCTGGTATTTCACTTCATCCGGACTTCTTTCTTTTACGGCCGAGAATTCCTTTTTGATTTGACCTCTTTCGGCTTTAATAATTTCGAAAAATCCTTTACACCGCAAAAGTCTTTGCTTATATTTTGCGGCTGGCAAATTTAATCTGAGTTTTACGACTGAAACTTCACGATCAAATTGTTTTGCGGCCGATAAATTTCTGAATCCTCTTTGAACGTTGGTTAAATCTCTCGTGTTAATCATTTTGTGCCTTGGATTTTCGTCTCGGTAATCCTGTTGTGCATGTATTGTTGCCGAGAATTGTTTCTTACTCTGGTTTTACGGCCGATATTTTCTGAACATTTTTTTTACGCCATCTTACGACCTTTTCGGCCAGTTTATTTGTGAATTTTTCTTTCTCGGCCATCAAGGATCACGTTCGACTTAATTTTCATCGATTTACGGTCGATATGAATTATCCTCTTCCTCGGCCGTAATGATTCATTTGGCGACGTTTTGTTCAATTTTTATTTCGGCCGAGATAATTCATCGCCGTGCTAATTTTTACGCCATCTTGCGATTTTATTTCGGCCATAATCCAACAAGTTTTACGCCTTCACGTTGATTAATCACTTTTGACATTGTTCTATGGTTTTTGCGGCCGAACGAGCCTCGGATTCCTAATCTAATTTCGGCCGTAAATCTATCTCTGTATTGCGGCCGATTAATCTTATTTTCCCTCTGAAAATAATTTTTGCTAATGTCTGATTATTAACTTTACGGACGCAAATTAGTTCTGATTCGTTTTGTGCCGTTTGTTACATCATGGTTAATTCTTCCAAGTTTTACGGCCGAACGAGTGCTTGATTTTATGATTATCTATTTGATTTACTTTCGATCGAGTTATTTGGCATTTGAATTGGTTTGTAGTGCGTTTGGCGGCCATAATTAGGTTTCTGATAAATTCTTTTTGGAAATTAATTTTAATGATGAATTCTCAATTCTTAAGGCCGAAAGACTTTCTATTTGTTAAAATCTTATTTCTCCGTGACCTATTATCTGTATTTCTTTTTTCTTGTATATATTTGTATTTTATTCTTTTATCTCTCCTACTGAAAATTAGTTGTTGCAGGACTTGAGTGAAAATCTAATCACAACTAAGTTAATCTTTTGGATAAATTTCTATGTCACACATTCTGATCAGATGTTAATTTTTTTATTTTATTTAATTTTTTTCTGACACTTGGTTGTTGCAGTGACGAATTGAATATTTAATCACAACCAAAGATTTTACTAATTTACTTTTTTTTTAATTAAGTTAATTTTTTATTATTTTTATTTAATTAGTTATTTGATTGGCATTTTAATAGTTTAAGGAGTCATCTAATCGATATTTCTTTTTGTGCATGGAGAGGAACTCGACTAATCATTTCTTCGGATACGTGGACCGAGCGATACATGAATTAACACGTCGGGTTCATCTCGGACATGACAAGGCGAAAGAAAAAATCACCTTGGAATCGGTCGATCGCTACGCTGCTTGAATTTGATGTGACCCTTCACTGCGCATCATGAGGGAAAGGTAAGTTTACGCCCGTAATTGTATCTATAAATTCTTACACCTCGTGTTTGTGCAGACCAAAAGCGCCGCGCCAGTTCCTTACGGCCGAAGTTCCAAAGCTCTTACTCTTACAGCCGATCTTCATCTCTTACGGCCGAAGTCTCAACAACGTGCACCGCCGCTCCCTTACGCCCTGTGCGTTACGGCCGAGTTTCCAACGGAGCTGACTCCTTACGGCCGAGCTTCTACGGCCGAACACCAGCGCCACCACCTATTCGTTACGGCCGAATCAACTCCTTACGGCCGAAGTTTCACCATTACGGCCAGTTTCTTACGGCCGAGATTGCACGGCTGAGATCTTCATCAACAAAATTTTACGGCCAAGCTTTTATGGCCGAGATCCATCAATTATCGGCCGAGATCTCCTATCACCGACACCATTTGCGGCCGACACCTTCATAAGGCCGAGCATCTCTCCACCGACAATAAATCCGGTTGTATCTTTTCCCTTTCCTTTATTTTCATTTCTATAGCTGTTCCATATTATCTTTACTCTTTCCCTTGTTGGCCTAACACTGAGGACAGTGTCTAGTTCAAGCTTGGGGGAGTTTGCATTTCATGCATTGCATGTTTCTTTCTTTTTATTTGCTTATGTTTGCATCTATTTATAAAAAAATCCAAAAAAATTTAAAAATTTGAAAATTTTCTAAAAAATACCATTGCATGCATTTATTTTTGCTACCATCTAACAAACTCTTGTCTTATTGTTTTAATTATCTTTTTAGTAGAAGTTCAAAGACATGTCGTTAATTGATGAAATTTGAATACTTTTCTTTCTTATCACTTGCTATTTTAGTATCAAACTTATGGACTATGTGCCTATGCTAAGTAGAATTATGAATGACTAGACGACAAAATCATATTCATGCCTTTTTATTTCTTTTTTAAGTCTTGATAATAGTAGACTTCTTATTGACCATATCAAGTACTTTTTGAGCTTATAAAAAAGAAGGGTTAGTTAAACCCCAACAAATAAAAAAAATGAATAAAGTTATGTGTAGGTACAAAAGTGTTATCCGGAACCAAGGTGTGTTCGGGTAATTAGATCCGTAGGGGTTCATGCCTGGCGACCTAAGGGCAACTGCTCTGGGATTCGTCGATCGAAAGCCTACTACATGGACCATCTTGTGGAATATGGAGAAGCACATGAGTACTGAATCATGGCTAAGTTCGAACTCTTCATTCAGAACCTTGGTTGTTCGGGCAAGTAAACTCGAGGGGTGCTTTATCACCTGTTGCCCTAAGGCCATCTGGTCTGGGAGTCATCAGTCCAAAGCCCGCTACATGGACTTCCTTGTGCAATCCTGCTTGAAGATTAGAACTTTTAAAATGATTTAAAATAAAAATGAAAAGAAAAAGAAAAAGTTTTAAGCTCAATTAGTACTTATGTGTTCAATATCAATGCTATTATTTGACAGACAATTTATTTTTCTACAAGGCTGAATTTGAGATTGTTTAAATTTGTGTAGCATTCAGAATCTTTATGAAGCTAAGTGCATGAAAAATGGTGAGATACTGAGTAGTAGGTGTGCAGAAGAATTGTGTGAGAAAATTAATCAGTTGACAATGTGGAGGCTATGATGGAACTTTCTTGAGCCTTGCTTTGAATTTTTGCTTGAGGACAAGCAAGACTTTAAGCTTGGGGGAGTTTGATGCATGCAAAATACAACATATTTTAGTTAATTATTTTAATTAAATTTTCTATAATTTGATCATGGCATGCATCATTTTTAGTCACTTTTAATCATAATTCTGGATTTATCAATTTTAATTACTAAAATCTCTGAATATTTTAATTGTGGATGGATTAACTAAATTTTGATAAATATTTTGCAGGAAAAATCGAGATTTAAATGGATTGTGCTGTATCGGCCGAAATTCTGATGGCGTTCAATTCCACGTACTCCACTGGCTATGCGGGGATCGGACGAGGGCCCTTGTCTCTGATCTCTCAGCTCTCCTATTCTAAATTCTCTTATTGCTTCACTGACTCGTTTAACGACAATCTTTCCAGCTACATGTTCTTTGGTTCCTTCGCAGACTTGGACGACGGCGTCGCCAATGTCAACACTACCACGTTAATAAAAGAAAATTCGAGTTATACCTAGATTTGAATGGCATATCTGTTGGTTCAAAGCGCCTGTCCATCAGTCCGGCGACGCTTCAATACGTCGCGAATTCAAGTGGACATCAGATTGCTTATTTACAGGGCTCCCACTTACTTATTTGGTGCCGGAAGCCTACACGATCCTAAGGGATGCAGTCATAGCTCAGATTGCGCTGCCCCCGTCCAACCAGGCCTCCAGGGACTTCGGGTTGGATCTGTGCTTCGACTGGACATCAGATTTGCAGGACGTGGATGCTTTTAATATGACGTTCCACTTCGTGGACGCAAATATGACTTTGCCCTTTCGCAATTTCTTCTTGATATTATTGGATAGCAACAACAGTCCGTCAGCACTTTGCTTAACGATGATGCCGGCCAATGATGGTAGTACCTACTCATTATTGGGCAGTTTGCAGCAGCAGAACTTGCAGTTCATCTATGATCTACAGAATGGCAATTTGTCCTTCAGGAGCATCAAGTGCGATCAGCTTCCACCTCACAAAAGCGGTGCCAGTAAATTCGATTTACGCGGCAATACTTTCTGTGTTATCCTCCTTTTTTTTATGTCTGCTTCTCGCGTAGGTTAATGATATAAAGTCATAAACCGGTAGAAGTCTACGTAATGTACCTTATATGATGTAAAGTGGTTGTTTCCATGACGTGCTTTCAATTTTCCTTTCAGTACGTACTTGTAGTAGTACCGCATATTTTCATTGATTGTTTCTGATGGCTAGTTGGGTTGCTTAGGTCAATTAATCAATGAATTGAATTTTTAGTTGTACTTTTATATACATGATGATGCTACTAAATTAATCATGAGCATTTGCTTGTGGGATGGACAGTAAAATTATATATGGATTTGACGTAGCGAGAGTAAAATTTTATGAAGGGCCAATCTTATCTTTGTAATATTCAAAAATTTCAATTAAAATCTATATAAGTAACAATCAAATAATTTATTAATTATGAAATATATTTTGATGAAGCTCCCATATATTGATATTGCATACAATTTTTTTAATGTCTGGTTCTGACGTGTGGATACATATAACTAATTGTATGGAAACTAAACTGATGACTATGAGACTGGAACGTGGGATTATATGATCACATCACTCCGTTAAATTTGTAATCCAAAGTTTATGTAGAAAATAACTAATAAGAAGAAAATGTGAAATTATAAAACTGTCTAATCTTCTCACCAGATTATAATTAGGAGTGTTAATTTACTACATTATATTTTCACATTCTCTAATAATCTTATATTGTCAAAAATAAATATTACCCCTTATTAAATTATTAACAAGGTGCATTATCTTATTTATTATATCTATAAGAATCTTTCAATGATTCAAATAACAATGTTTATTTATAATAATTATAATATTATTGTCACACGTAAGAAGGATAATGTTGTCATCGTGTACTTGAGACCATATGGCAACATGAAATCACCTGAGGAATTCGTTATATGCTACTATATATTTTAGACAAGGACATCTCTTTTTTTTTGTTAATTTATTATTTAAAGCGACGATGACAACAAAATTCAGGGTGCTCTTAATACCATTCCTCTAACTCTTAATGTCACTCCATCTTTCCCATTTTACCCTCTTACTTTTATTAATATTCTCACTTCATTTCTCGTTTTCATCTTTCACTTTTTAACAAAATTGTTTATATTAATTAATATTCTAATTATTTTTTCTTTCTCCACTTTCTCTCTTTTTCAACCTAGTGCTTTTATTTTTTTATGATAAAAATATAATACTTATATAATATGAGATATGATACACACATATAAATTTAATTAATATGTAAACTAAAATTGCATCAAATAAAATGGAAATAAAAAATAGTGTAAATGAAAATAAAGTACTACAGACAAAATTAAAAGAATTATATAAAAGTAATTTGTATATTCTGATTATTTAATAAGTTTGTCATTTTTCCAATTTTTAGAACTCATTTATCTTATATTTTTCCAAAACTATTTTATATGTATATTAAAATAGTAGCTTCGCTGTCCCCTCAGCTAATTACCTATCCCTCCTCTGATTTAATCTCTGATCTTTGCTTTAACTTTGGGGGCGACACATAGCAATCCCATGTATTTGTCCTTGCTTTATTTATCTTTAGTCATCGTGAATCTATGATTTAGGATCCAACTGAACATTGGTCTTTGTACAATAGGACTCTGCCAGTGTAGGTGAACTGGTCAGAGTCTCAGTTATGTTTGGGAGTGGTTTAGTCCGATTTAGTCAGATCAATGGGTCTCTGTTGAACCGGTCGACCGTTCTTGGTGGACCGATCGACCGTTCACTAGCACCGGTCAATCGGTCCTCTGGGATCGGTCGACCGTGTTCTTGATTTGGGTGTTTGTGAATCGGTCGACTATCCTAGGTGTCGGTCGACCGTTCGTTAGGCCCTGTAGATACGCACTACGCATCGAATCGATCGACCGTTCGGATGTTCGGTCGGCCGGTCGTGAGTTCAGATCTGCCCGTTAATAAAAAGATCGGTCGACCGCCATGGTGAGGCTGGTCGACCGATAAGAAAGAATTCATACGAGTTCTCTACGCAGACCGATCGACCATTTGATAAAATCGGTCGATCGGTCCCTGCGATAAAATAGGGTCGTCGGACTTCTCTATCGATTCCGGCGGCCTTCCGACCGTCAATTGACGCCGACATCGATACGAGAAATGTAGGAAATTACTTCAGGATCATGATGAACCTATCCTACGCAATTAACAATCACTATTTCATCATCTAGGGATTTGGATTATTTGGTACCCATAGTCGGTCATGGTACCTGATGCCACCATCCGAAGAGACCTTGAAATTGGTAGTTTCTATGCTAGTCTTTATCATCATCATCTGGTATTCTTAGTCTTCTACTTGTGCTTCGATGATCCTCCCTATCATATCCGGTACTATATGCTGCATCATCATTAATGATCCATCATGCTTCATTCTTGGTGTCCATCTGAACAATTCTTCCATAAACTCGAACCGTCGTAGACGCATGTAAGCTAAGGATGCTTCCCATTTTTGACTGAGTGCATCAGCTACTGAGTTTGCCTTACTAGGTTGCTAATTGATGGCAAACTCCTAGTCCTTTAAGAACTCCATCCAACGCCTTTGATGCATATTCAGCTCTTTCTGTGTAAATACATACTTCAAACTCTTGTGGTCTGTGTAGACCACAAATTCTTCTTCATATAAGTAGTGGTGCCAAAGCTTGAGGGCGAACACTACTGTTGCCAATTCGAGGTCATGCGTTGGATAATTAACCTCATGCTTCTTCAGCTGTCTGGATGCGTATGCCACTACTTTCCCATGTTGCATCAATATGCACCCCAATCCTATATCATTAGCATCGCTGTAAACCACGTAACCATCGTTGCCTGATGGTAACGTCAGGATTGACACTGAAGTTAGTCGTTCCTTTAACTCTTGAAAACTTTCTTCACACTTGGGTGACCAGATAAACTTTTCTCCTTTTCTTGTAAGCTTGGTCAGCGGCAATGCTATTCTAGAGAAATCCTTGATGAAACGTCTGTAGTAGCTAGCTAAACCAAGGAAACTCCTAATCTCGGAGACATTCTTTAGTTTGGTCCAGTTGGACACTGTTTCTACCTTTGCGGGATCCACCGCAACTCCATCTTTAGAGACGATATGTCTGAGAAATATTATCTTCTCTAGTCAAAATTCGCATTTAGAAAACTTCGCATACTGCTTCTTCATCCACAAAGTTTTCAGCACTGTCCTCAGATGTTCTCTATGCTGCTCCATACTTGACGAGTAGATGAGAATATCATCAACAAAGATAATTACGAACTTATCCAGGTGTTCGTGAAAGTTCGATTCATGATATCCATGAATGCTGCCGGGGCATTTGTTAACCCAAATGACATCACCAGGAGCTCATAATATTCATATCTTGATCGGAATGCCGTCTTTGCAATGTCTTCTTCTGCTACTCTTAGCTAATGGTATCCGCTCCTCAGATCAATTTTGGAGAATACCTTTGCTTTGGATAGTTGTTCAAATAGATCGTCAATGCGAGGTAGCGAGTACATGTTTTTTATTATGACTTTGTTCAACATTTTGTAGTCGATACAAAGTCTTAATGATCCGTCCTTCTTTTTGACGAAGAGAACTAGTGCACCCCATGGTGAGACACTAGGCCTGGTGAAACCTTTATCCAGTAATTCTTGAATCTGGTCCTTTAATTCCTTCATCTCTGCTAGGGCCATACGGTATGGAACTTTGGAGATTGGAGCGGTGCCGGGCGCTACCTCAATATGAAAGTCTATCTCCCTCCTGGGCGGTAGACCACTAACGTCATCCGGGAATACATCAGGGAACTCCCTTACAATTTCTATGTCTTGGGGAGTGTTCTTTGGTTCCTCTATCTTGGTCACACTTGCTAGGTAACCTCTACGTGCCTTTTGAAGTAACTTCTGTGCCTTCATGGTAGATACTATGATATTTGATTCTTTTTATGCAATTCTCCTGACTATAACTTTATCTGTACTTTGTGTGCCTATGATCACTTTCTTTTCCTTGCACATGATAGAAGCATCATGGGAGTTTAGCCAATTCATGCCCAAAATTATATCATAATCTCTCAAAGGGATAATCATAAGATTTGCAGGATGGTTCTTTTTCTCTATCTCTATGGGTACATTAGGGAGATACTTTGTGGTAATCAGGATGCCTTGTGGGGTCAAGATATTCATCTTATGCTCTAAATTCATGACAACTAACCCTAATGTTTTAGTACAATCTTCATATATAAAGGAATGGGAGGCACCAGAATCGAACAGTACTTTTGTAGGTAAATCAGCTACGAATAGCGTACCTCGAATGACCTCAGCGTCATTCTGTGGAGCATCATCTTCTAGATTGAAGAGTCTTCACTGCACCAATTGTTGTTGTCCGTATCTCGGACAACTTGCTGCAATGTGACACATTCCACCGCAGTAGTAGCAAGCTCCAGACTTCATTCGGCATTCCCCAACATGAGTCTGGCCACAGGTGTTGCATAAAATTCGATCGTCTTGTGCGGGTGGTGCTTGAGGGGCTCTGGGAGGTTGTTGCCTCTGCTGCTGGGCTGGGCGCCTCTGCGCTTGTTGAGGGGGTCACTGCTGTTGCTATTGCTATGGTTGTTGTTGTGGTGGGGGAGGAGCTTGTTGTGGAGGACGGTATGACTGCTGTTGTTATTGAGGACGGTAGCTCTGTTGGGGCGCTGAATATGGGTGGTACCGATTATCCTATCGTTGGTGTTGCCAGTTGTTCCCACGAAACTGTTGCTGTTGATGGGAACTCTGCTCCACATTCTACTGGGCCCTCTTCTCCTTCAGGAGATCCTGATGGTCCTTCTCGGTCAGGGTTGCTAGGCTGACCGCTTCATTCAGGGTTTTGCAATTCCCTGGCCTGGTTTGAGACCTCAGTGCGGGCCTCAATCCATCCACAAAATGCTTCGTTAGAGCCAATTCATCCATAATCAAATTTGAGTATTTCTTCAACCGGACGAATTTGGTCACATACTGGTCCACTGTCATGGTCCCTTGCTCCAGGTGTAGAAATTCCTTCTGCTTCAAGTCATTCTGAAAGGTCAGGAAGTAACGCGTCTCGAATGCCTTGGGGAAGTCTCCCCATTCGACAGCCCTGACTCTCGAAAAAACTGGTGGCCTTCCTTGCCTTCCACCATTCTTTTGCATCTTTCTGGAGAATATCTCCAGTGAATAGGACCTTCTTGTTCTAAGGAACGTCGAGGATGTTGAACTTTTCCTCCAACATTTCTATCCACTGCTTAGCAACCTCGATACCTCCCTCCCCATTAAACGTCGGAGATTTCGACCTCCAAAATTCTTGTAGTGTACAAGGGATGGGAGCTTGGCGTCCCTACTGCACTAGCGAATCGGGCAAGGGAGGGTATGGCGGAGGCAGATATGATGGAGGTGGAGGAATGAAGTGGGTCTCTACTTCGTTATACATCTCATTCTCACTGGTGGACGCTGATCCTCTTCTTTGAGAAGCCATATATAAAAAGATCACGGCAATGTTTGAGAAAAAGGGCATAATAAAAGATCTTTGACACAAATGAAAATCTTAGATCAAGATTGAGACCGAAATGGTCAACATTCATTAAAGCAAACATTAATCTCTTTACAAAGTTAGTAAACATAAATATCTGTTTGAGGCGCACTAAGGCTTTCACATCGAGAATATCAAATACTAATCACTACGTCTAGAAGGCTCCCCAGGTTCATTCCCCAGAATTCTTCCCATGCTTCGGAGATTGGGGCACTCATCATCAATGTTTCCCTCTTGGTAGCAGAGACCACAGCATTCCTCTGGATCTGTCTGACTGATAGGACTTGGGTCTCTGAACCGTAATCCCCTTAGTGGTGCAAGAACTTCTTCTTCATCATCAGAGGCTATGCAAATTGGATTGCTAATACGTCCTCCTCTCGTCTGCAAGTGTCACCTTTGACTCATCTCTTCATGTGTCCCAATGGAGAAGAGGTGGCGTGTGAAGGGTAACTCCAGATCATTACTTCCCACGCTCTCTGAATCTAAATGCTTCGGTCTCTTTGCAGCAGGATATGGCGGAGTTGGAGGATCTAGTGGGCATACACGTATCCCAACTATATGACCCCTACCCCTTCGTACAAGTCTGGTTATCATGCGACGTTGAAGCATCTATAACACAAATTAACTCAATAACATAAGTGTGATTCACATAGGAATGTACTTATTATTTACTTGAGGATTGGAATCGCAAATGCTTGAGAAACTTGCACATGACTTTACTGCGAGCTGTGTATAGTATAAACAATGAATGCCATGCATGAACATCTACTCTACTATGATCAATGAAGGAGCCAAGAACTTTAGGCTCTGTTACCAAACTGTAACTCCCGCAAAATCGCACCTCCCGCCACATAGGCGGTCAGATTCACCCTAGGAGCGCTACACTATCTATTGCACTACTGACCTTGACCGTTCAACAAAATAGCTTACGTGGCACAAATATTATAATAATAAATATAATAGAGAACTTTAAATGCGGAAATTTAATAGTCAAAATGTCATGATGAAGGACTTTAATGCGGAAGTTCATGATGTCTCTTAATATTGAAAATATGCACAAACATAATAAGACTTGTCTGAGGTTCTATGAGCGGAAGAACATGATGTCTCTAAACAATTAAAATGATTAAAAGATATGCAGCAAGAAAGCTTGAAGTAGAAACATCACTCATGTGCAGCGTTCACCAAGCTCTGTGCCCTCCACCACCTCATCAGTTGGCATTCTCACCTGCAAAATCCCAATGCAAGGGAATGGAATTCCCATGAGCAAAGATTGCCCAATACAATAGCAATAGACCGTGAAATAAGGATCAACGATGATCATGAAATCAATGTATCAATCTTTAGCCATATCAGTACTCTGTTCTTTACTATAACAATACTTTGTCTTTGTGTTACTCTGTTTTTACTTTACAATGTCTCTGCTATGCTATGCAATTCTTTACTTTACAATATCTATGCTTTACATTGTTTTACTTTGCATTGCTTTGTTGTGTGTTGTACTACGCCTTTTACATTACTAAAATATCCTTAGTTGTTGTCCTATGCGAGCTCGACTTTATTAGTTAGGATGCTAGAGGTGCCTCTCTGAATCTCTGATGCCAGTAAGCCCATAAAGGGAAGAGGGATGGGTGTTACTACCTCACGTAGTTCGGAAGGTAGAGAAAAGAATTCCTACAATATAGGAACAGTGGTCAGTTAAGAGACCTGTAGATTTATTGTCTCCTCAGCTATCTACCTGTCCCTCTGGCATAATACTTTAATCTTTAAGGGAAGAGGTGTGACCATAGCATCACCCTTCATTCGAGATACATGTGGAAGAAGACCTGAAATCTCAGAAATAATGGTCATTTAAGATAGTAGCTTTGTTGTCCCCTCAGCTAACTACCTATCCCTCCTCTGCTTTAATATCTGATCTTTGCTTTAACTTTGGGGGCGGCACATAGCAATCCCATGTCTTTGCCCTTTCTTTATTTATTTTTAGTCATCATGAATCTATGATTTAGGATCCAACTGAACGTTGGTCTTTGTACAATAGGACTCAGTTATGTTTGGGAGTGGTTCTGTCCGATTTAGTCAGATCAATGGGTCTCTGTTGAATCAGTTGACCGTTAGAGGACTGGTTGACCGTGTTCTTGATTTGGGTGTCTGTGAATCGGTCGACCGTTCGTTAGACCCTGCAGATACGCACTGTGCATCGGATCGGTCGACCGTTCGGATGTCCGGTCGGCTGGTCGTGAGTTCAGATCTGGCCGTTAATAAATAGATCGGTCGACCGCCATGGTGAGGCTGGTCAACCGATAAGAAAGCAGACCGATCGACCGTTTGATAAAATCGGTCGACCGGTGCTTGCGATAAAATAGGGCCGCAGGAATTCTCTATCGATTTCGGCGGCCTTCCTGCCGTCAATTGACGCCGACATCAATACGAGAAATGTAGGAAATTAATTCAGGATCATGATGAACCTATCCTACGAAATTAACAATCACTATTTCATCGTCTAGGGATTTAGAACGCTAAGGGTACCTTTTCGTTCGTCAGTTTTTGAATCCTCTGGTCACTATTCGTCGGCCGATGATCACCGGTCGTCCTTGACCCGTGTGGAGGTGCGCTCGTTCTTCACGAACTTCGGGGAAGTCGCGGTGCGTCGAGGGAGACGCCGGATCGGGGTTCATTCATCATCAAAGTCGTGCTCTGTTTCGGCTCCGGAGCGTGTCATTCGTTCGCCGGACGAGACGTCGGGTTTCAAGCGGTTGCAAAGGAGCCCCCTTGGTCCCCTTATATAGCCCCGGCCGACCCTTCACTACAAGAAAATTGGCTATTAGCGACGCCATGTAGCGCCTCAAAAGTATGTGACGCTATAAAGACGCCACTAGCGCCTCCATTGCGCTTCTTTAGCGTCACTAGAATCAGACGCCACTTGCCTCTCAATAGCATCTCATTAGCGTCTTCCTAACTACTCAGAGAGTTGACGTTAAAAGTAGCGCAATCGAGACGCTACGTAGACATTATTATTTCCCGTCAGGAATCGCAAATGCGCGGTAGTACCTAGCGCCGTTATGGCGTCGACGACTTTAGACGCGAAACTAGCGTCGCATGTATGAAGACTCTAAAGCGACGCTACATGACGTCTCAATCAAAAGAGACGCTAATGAGATGCTACAGTATATATTTAAACACTATATTATATATACTATATGTCAATCAATAAATTCATTAAATATTATATTAGTATTAATTATACGATTATCAACATATTATCAATAGCATAATATCAATATATAGATGTATTAATTACACGATTATATATATGTATTTTTACATGATAAGAGTGTTCCTAAATATATAAATTTTTTCCTATATTATCTATGTTATCTATACATATAATATATATAATATCATTATTATGCATATATCTTAATTATACGTCTTCTTAGCTATTCAGCAGGTTGACGTTAACTCTCTAGCGCATGCAATCGAGACACTACGTAGGCGCTATTATTTCGCGCCTCTATTCTTAATGCGCGGCAGCACCTAGCACCATTTTGTTGTCGACCACTTTAGACGCGACACTAGCGTCTCATGTCTGAAGATTGTGAAGCGACGCTATATGGCGTCTCAAACAAAGGAGAAGCTAATGAGACTCTACTGTATATATTTAAACACTATATTATATATACTATATGTCAATCAATAAATTCATTAAATATTATATTAGTATTAAGTACACGATTATAAACATATTATCAATAGCATAATATCAACATATATATGTATTAATTACATGATTATATATATATGTATTTTTACATGATAAGAGTGTTCCTAAATATATAATTTTTTACCTATATTATTTATGTTATGTATACATATAATATATATAATATCTTAATTATGCATATATTATTATTATATACTTAATCATGGGATTACGATAGTTGATTAAGTGAGTGCTATGTTAGCGTCATAGTAGACACACAATAGCGTCCACCTAGCGTATAACGAGCGCCGAAGCTTTTGTCGACGCTATGATGACACTATGGGCGTCTCTCTAGCGTCGCATGTTCGAGACGCCATATTGTTTTAGATGCTAGTTCGGCGCTACGTCGTCCCTAAATGAATCTAGCGACTCAATGGCATCTGTATTGCGCCTCCTAAGCCGACTTTTTACCTCTCGCTCAATCGGGCACATATAGACATATAAATATGTGTATATGCTGATACCTATATATAATTAGTGCATATATACATATTATTATAACCTAATCTGACACATATAAACAAATACACACACATATATATATATATATATACACTTCGAATACATATACATATACGTGTTATCTATATATATATGATTCGCACATGTATAGACATATACATACATAGACGAAACACATTGTTGTAACTTAATCTCTCACACGTAGACATATATATATGTACGCATATATTACATATGTATATATATACACACATTTGTGTTATATACACATATACATACATATTTATAATTTTGTATACATACATGATAGATTATCGGAAGAAAATAAAACAATTGGAAAGGAGCATAATGCGATGAGACGTTACATTGATAAATAAAATTTCATACATACTAAAAAAGTTTGAAAAAATCTTTTAATGAGCGTCTCAATGGCGTCGCGATTTTGAGACGCTACACAATTGGGACGCCCCGACGACGCTATGGTGTCGCTACGTTATCTTAGCGACACATTAGCTTCTCTATAGCGCCGCTCTAGTCGAATTGTGACAGTGTTGATGCCTACATGGCGTCTACGTAGCGTCTCATTTTCTTGTGATGCTAAAAAATTACTTAAATCCCTAACCCCTCTTCTTTGTTTTCACTTTTACTGTTTACCATCGACCCTTCCGACGCGCCCCGACGCCCGACCTCCGACGCCCGTCGCACGACACCCGACCTCCGATGCCCGACCTTCGACGCCCGACTCTGACGCCCTCCACTGCCGCCTCCGCCCTTCGACCGACGTCCGACGCCTGACGACCTCCCTCCACCGCCGCCGCCCTTCACCTCCGCCGCCCTCTGCATTCGACCGCCCTCCACCGCCGCCCTCTGCATTCGCCGCCGCCCTTTGCCGCCTCCTCCTCCTCCGCCCTCCCCGACGGTTTGCCTCTGCGGTGCCTCCGCCGCGGTTTGCCTCCACCGCCGTCTTAGCTGCCCTCTGCTCTCCGCCTCCGCCGCGGTTCGCCTCCGCCGCGGTTCGCCTCCACCGCGGTTCGCCTCCGCCGTGGTTCGCCTCCGCCGCTCTTCGCCTCCGCCGCGGTTCGCCTCCAACGCCGTCCATCGCGTCCTCCGCTCTTCGCCTCCGCAGCCCTCCGCCTCCACCGCCGCCCATCGTGTCCACCGCCGCCTCCACCGCCGCCCATCGTGTCCACCGCCGCCTCGTCCGCCCTCTGCCGCATCCTCCCTCCACCGCCGCCGACGTCCTCCACCGCCGCCGACGTCCTCCTCCGCCGCCACTGCCCACCGCCTCCATCGCCGTCTCGGCTGCCCTCCGCCCTTTGCCGAAGGTACTAGCCCGCCACC
Source organism: Pontederia crassipes (assembly GCA_030549335.1). Classification (NCBI taxonomy): domain Eukaryota; kingdom Viridiplantae; phylum Streptophyta; class Magnoliopsida; order Commelinales; family Pontederiaceae; genus Pontederia; species Pontederia crassipes. The sequence goes on along the minus strand of CM060198.1, from coordinate 345,117 downwards.
ATGTAAATTAAGTTAATTATTAATGCATGAAGTTAAATTAAGTTAATTATTCATGTTAAGTTAAGTATTACTTATTCATGTTATTATCATGTTAAATTAAGTAGTACTTAAGTGAATTATCATCTCTTTGGATCACGTTAGTATTACTTATTAAGTATAATATGAAGTATCATCTCTTAGGAATTAAGTTAAGTATTACTTAAGTTAAGTATTACTTATTCATGTTATGAATTAACTTAAGTAGTACTTAAGTTAATTATCATCTCTTTGGATCAAGTTAATTAGTATTACTTAAGTTAAGTTAACTTATGTTAATTGTTAAGTTAACTTATGAAGTAATTCATGTACTTAAGTTAAGTATTACTTATTCATGTTATGAATTAAGTTAAGTAGTACTTAAGTTAAGTATTACATAAGTTAAGTTAACTTATGTTAATTGTTAAGTTAACTTATGAACTAATTCATGTACTTAAGTCAAGTATTACTTATTCATGTTATGAATTAAGTTAAGTAGTACTTAAGTTAAGTATTACTTAAGTTAAGTTAACTTATGTTAATTGTTAAGTTAACTTATGAACTAATTCATGTACTTAAGTCAAGTATTACTTATTCATGTTATGAATTAAGTTAAGTAGTACTTAAGTTAAGTATTACTTAAGTTAAGTTAACTTATGTTAATTGTTAAGTTAACTTATGAACTAATTCATGTACTTCCACATTCTTGGTGATAAAATGAGATTATGATTCGACGATGAAGTACTTGAAACATGTGATTTTGGACTTAATTCGTAAGTTCAAAATCACACGTTTCAAGTACACGAAATTTTTTACTTGGCTTAATGTTCTCCGTTACAGAAATGATAAAGTCAGATCGTAGTTGGATTCGTCGTTGGAAGGATAAACATGGCGTCATAACTGAAGAATATAAGGATGGTGTTGATGAATTCATTAATGTGGCATATCAAAATGAAGGTGTTGCTTCTTCATATGGCGAAATCTTATGTCCATGCCGGAAGTGCAAATGTTATCAGTGAAAGGTAAGATATAATGTGCAGAAGGATTTAAATTACAACGGTTTCTTACTTACATACACCAATTGGTTCTTTCATGGCGAAGAAAGATGGGCTAAAGAAACAAGTAATGTAGATACCATTGTGGGCGACTCGAGCAATCCGTACAGGGACATGATACAATTGAAGAAGACCCGAATCCTTCGGCTTCTAAGTTTTATAATCTTCTCGAAGAGGCAGATGAACCTTTATGGGATAGATGCGTGACGCAAACTACACTTTCTGCAGTGGCACAACTAATGAACTTAAAATCAGAATTTAATATGAGCGAAAGTTATTTTGACCGGATGCTTGCCATTATTAAGAGTATGCTTCCAGTTTCCGAGAAATTACCGAGAAATTTTTATAAGTGCAAACGGTTGATGAGAGATTTAGGGTTGGAATATCAGAAGATTGATTCATGCTGCAATCATTGAATGTTGTACTACAAGGAAAACAACTCACTTATGAGTTGTTCTATTTGTGACGAGCCCAGATTCAAGCCGAAAATGAATACTCAAAGTTCGAAAAAAAATGTGGTAAATGCAATATTTAGATACTTTCCGATTGTTCCAAGATTACAACGACTATTTCTTTTTGAAAAAATTGCATCATTTATGAGGTAGCACAAAGAAGGGGCACGTGAAGATCCAAATTCAATTACACATCCTTCGGATGCGGAGGCATGGAGACGATTTGTTGCACTTCATCCGGATTTTTTTGCAGAATCACGCAATATTAGATTAGGACTTTGCATCGATGGCTTCAACCCATTTGGCTCATCGAGTACTGCTTATTCATGTTGGCCTATTTTTGTGACATCGTATAATTTGCCTCCAAGCATGTGTATGAGACGAGAGAATATATCGCTTACCTGTATCATCTCGGGTCCTCGATCTCCTAGTAGAAGTTTAGATGTTTACTTAAGACCTTTGATTGACGAACTCAAGATGTTGTAGGAGGATGGCGTGGTTACCTATGACAAATCTAAAAAGCAAAATTTCATTATGAGAGCTGCATTAATGTGGACCATAAGTGATTTTCCGGCATATGGAATGTTGAGTGGTTGGAGTACAAAAGGAAAACTTGCTTGTCTCATATGTGGAAAGAATACGAAATCCTTTTATTTGAAAAATTGTAGGAAAGTTTGCTGGTTTGATTGTCATAGGATGTTTCTGCCATTGGAGATTTGGATGCACCATGATCGAAACTCATTTAAAAAGAATACATCCGAGAACACTTTGTGTCCAACTCATTTGACAGGAGAAGAATTGCTAGAGCAAGTAAACAAGCTTAGTGAAGTCTCATTCGAACTGAAGGCCGGTAGTTATAAGCAAATTGGGTTTGGAAGTGAACATAATTGGGAGAAAAAAAGTATTTTTTGGGAGTTGTCTTATTGGTCTTCAAACTTGGTACGTCATAACTTGGACATAATGCATGTGGAGAAGAACGTATTTGACAACATCTTCAACACTATTATGGATGTTAAAGGAAGAACAAAAGATAGCATACAAGCTCGCGAAGACATGAAATTAATATGCAAAAGACCAGAGTTAGATATCATTGATCTTCAAAATGGTAAATGCAAAAAGCCAAAAGCTACTTATGTCTTGAGCAATGATCAAAGAAAAGTGATTTTCGAATGGGTAAAGCAATTGAAATTCCCTGACGGATATGTATCAAACATATCTTGTTGTTTTAACTTGGACAATAGGAAGATACATGGGATGAAGAGTCATGATTGTCATATTTTTATGCAAAGGCTGCTTCCAATTGCCTTTAAAGAACTTTTACCAAAGGCCATCTGGGAGGTTTTAACAGAATTGTCTACGTTCTTTAAAGAGCTTTGTGCATCCATCGTTCGGAAAGAAGACATATCTCGGTTAGAGGCTTCTATTGTGATTACCGTGTGCAAGGCTGAGAAGATATTTCCACCTTCTTTCTTTGATGTGATGGAACATTTGATTGTACATCTTACATATGAAACAAAAATTGCTGGTCCGATTCAGTATCGATGGATGTATCCTTTCGAAAGGTGCATGTTATATTTGAAAAGGAAGGCGAAGAACAAGGCAAAAATTGAAGGCTCCATATGTGAAGCATATTTCATTGAGGAGGTGTCAAACTTCACTTCAAAATACTTTGAGCCGCACATACAATCACGACACACCCAAGTTCCAAGAAACGATGATGGTGGTGAAGGAGAAATTGACATGAATATTCTATCCATCTTCAAGTACCCATGTCGACTTCTTGGTGCAGGACGCAAAGTTATCTTGAATGACAGAGATCTCACCGTCATTGAGAATTTTATTCTTACAAATTGTAGCGAAGTGACACCGTATCTCAAGTAAGGCAATTTGTTCTAATTTGTTATATAATTTAAAGCTAATTGTTGCTATATGATTGTATTAATTGAAAACTATGAATTCAGGAAATTCGAAGAATTACAATGAGAAATCAATCCGTTAGTTTCAAACGATGAGTTATTGAAACTACGAGACGAACATTTTGCCGATTGGTTGAGATGTGAATTGAGAAATCTTTCCGCTTGTTCTTAATTGTTATAAGTTCGTATCTTTTAATAAAATTTTTAGTTATTTTTTTTGTAGGTTATTAATGACTCAGTCATAGAGAACAAAATACGAGATCTCGGTCATGGCCCGAAGAAATAAGTTCTTAGCTACTGCGGTGTCATAGTCAATGGATATTGGTTTCATACAGAAGAATATAGCCGACAACGTTCAACTATTAATAGCGGCATATGTGTTCTAGGAAGCATGTACGGGGACGACGACTTTGATTACTACGGTGTTATAGAAGACATCCTAGAATTATCTTATTTGGGAAAATCTAACAAAGTCGTGGTGCTAAAATGTCATTGGTTCGATCCAGAGAAAGGAGTTCGGATCGATCAAAAGTTTAAATTGATGGATATTAACCCTCGATCGAGACTTCAGTCATACGATCCATTCGTATTGGCGGAACAAGCACAACAAGTGTACTACACTAAGTATCCATCGAAAAGAACCAAGGATGAATGGTGGGCGTCATGCAAGGTGATGAGTAGACTATTCTTAGCAGAAACAATGATAGATGAGAATGAAACATCATCCGTACACAACGATGTGCCTATGGATGATTACTATCAAGAAGATAGAGTGAATGAGACGATTGATGTGACCGATGGAGTTGACAATTTTCAATTGGTCGATGATGCTGAGCCAATGGAAGAGTTCAATTCAAATGACCTCTTGGATGTGAACTTTGATAATTTCATTGATGATGACTCGAACCAAGATTATAACGACGATGATGAAGATGATGAAAATGAATCAGAATACGAAACAAGCGAATGAATCCCGTAGTTATTCTAATGACATAAGCATTTTACTTTTTTTAAAAGTTATATATGGTTACCGATAATAAGAGAAGTTTCTTTCTTTTTTTTCAGTCATGGTTAGTAGGGGCCGAGCATCTGGGTCATCTCGCTCTTCCAAGCGTTCACTCCAGATGAGTCAGTCATCACAACCACGAGGTAATATATTTATTGTGAGTTGCTTATTTATAGTTGATTATAATAGTTAAATTCCTTTTTTAATAATATTAGTTCCTCCGCCGCCGATGGGGCACGTAGCCGGATTGTCACATAGTAGGCGATCCATTGGTGGGTCTGCTGAGCGTATCACTCCAGGTACGTGACACATTGTAAGCAATAGACAGTACGAGATAGAATTTTTTAAATATTTTGCTTTGTGACAGTTGCTCCACCGTCGACGGGGAACATAGTCGATACGTCTCGATCATCATGTCACACTAGGTTATTTTTTGTATATTACTTAATTTTATGTAGGAGCCAAATTTTATGTATTTTCTTGTGATGGCAATTGCTACCCCACCGCCACCGCCGAGAATACCAGACGCTTCACCACAATCTAGCGTTGGCGAGCGACATCTTACGCCAGGTGATATATTTATTGTTATTGACATTCTTAATTAATTATATTAATTATTTTTTAATAATGTCAGTTGCTACGCCGTCGATAGCACAAGCACCTGACTCAATTCATTCAGACGAGCGGACTGCTACTGATCATGCGTCACACATCAATCAAGGTGAGAACATTACTGTACATCTATCAATTATCACAATTTTAATTTGATATGATAATAATGATTTATTATGTATTAGGACCCGTAGCTGATGTCGGACCTTCACAGCCTACTCCAGCTGTACCGGATGATGATTCCTCTTCGAGTGATGAAGAGGGGTTACACGATAATGGGGTGGTCACTGTGAATAATATTGCTCGACCTTAAGTTAAATAAGTTGTACAAATTTTGTTATAGTTTTGGTTATCATTAAAAATTAATTCTTCTTTATAATTGGCAGGACCACTTTCTTACCCGCTAGTACCGTGCGGGATGTCAGTGCTCTCATCTTTTCCACTTGCCGGAAGGGGCAGGATCCTGGAAAGATGTCCCAATTCAAGTGCGAGATGACATCTTTCGAGCCTTTACGGTACGATCTTCTATTTGGGTTACATAATTTGATTTATATTTATTTTAAAATTACTAAGTTTTAACATTCTATTTGTAGGAGGCAAATCAGTTTTATTCGGATCATAGTTTAGGGACGACCCGAAGAGCTTTTGAGGAGGTCGCTGCGAAACGCCTCCGAAATCGATTATACAAGTTTCGCAAGGTCGTCACGTCCGCCGGTCTCACTTTGGAGCAGGGCATACAAAGATTCCTAAGACATATTAGGCGCTCGGTTTGAGAGTCCCTCTGTAGGAAGTGGTAAGTATGTATACTTTTACATTATTTTTATGAAAATTATAGTTTTTTGAAAGTGTAAGTATTTGATGTTCACAAAGGACGGATGAATGATGGCAAAGGAAGTTAGAAAAGGCAAGAGTTAACCGTCTTTTGAAACTCGAGGCCCATATCCACACAGGGGGATCGATGCAATTTGACGAGCATCGACGGCGCATGGTAATTTACATATAAATTCCATTAATCAAACTTTTGACTTATACTTATGTTATCAAATTTGAAATTTTATTGTAGGAGGAGAAAGAAGGCGGTCCCGTAGACTTTCGTGTGGTCTACGAGGCCACGCATAAGAGCCGAAAGACAAACGACTTAGTCACGCCCACTGCTCGTAGGCTTCTGGTAGTCTCATGATATGGTCATTTGGTTGTTGCCGTTAGTGCACTATTTTTGAAATACGCAACGTTTAAATTTTTTAGGATGAGTATAATGCAAAAATGGCTGAAAAGTATGGAGATGATCCGAGTACTCAGCCACAAGGTAATGTTTCTTCGTTGGTTTAGTCATGTTTTTAATTTACGTGATTCTTGATATATAATTTATATATATATATATGATTTTATAATTTTTCTATTTCGTAGAGGACCCTACTGTTTGGGAAGAGGTGGCCGGCACGACACGAGGGGATACTTGCGTGGCCTCGGCACAGCCGCTCAGATACCTAGGCGGATCGAAGGATATGCAGGAGGTGCATCTGCTCCGAGCTCATCCTCTGCACCTGATCTGACGCAGCTATCACAGCAGCTATCGCAGCAATTATCGGAGCAGTATCGCAACAGGTGTCACAGTAGTTGTCGCAGCAGGTGTCGCATCAGTTGTCGTAGCAGTTGGGTCCTCTATTGCAGGCGATTCAGGGATTGATCCCGACGTAGAATCCATCCCCGCGAGGCCATGGACCAAGCACGTCTGGGTCGAACGTCCGGAATGATAACAATAACTCCTAAACATAGGATAGAAAACAAACTATGCATTTGTTACTTATAGACTTAAACATACATATAGTTTGTTAGTTCGGTTTAGTAGTTTTCGTATTCTTATGTTATATATTATGCTTGTGATGGTTTTATATTACCTGTGATGATTTTATATTGTATGTGATGCTTTTATATTGCCTGTGATGAATATCAATGCATTTTGAGATGCATTATAAATTGTATGGTGTGGGAAGGGAAAAAATGAGGCTGGGGCTGGTAAAAAAAATGTGCAAATAGCGACACCATAGCGTCTCATTGGCATCTCAACACATGTCGACGCTAATTTAAATCTATCGCACTTAGCGCCATCTTAGCGTCTCATTGGCGACAAATGCACGATCATATTTGCGTCAATCTAGTGCCTACGTTAGCCATACGTGGGCGCCAGAAGAGCGTCTCACGTCTACCCCCCTTGCGCGTCGACTTAGCGACGCGGTCCTACTTCGCGCAGTCACAAACATCGCGTCTTAATAACGTCGATATAGCATCAATATGTGGCGCTAGTTGCGTCTCAACATCTTTGACTCCAGTGCGATGCCACTAGCCATCGAGTTCCAACGTCTCAATTTTGCGGCGCTAGTTAGACGTGAAGGAGACGCTCTTCACAACAGAGACGTAATAGCGCCTCCCTAGCGTCTCCAACCTTGAGTCTCTAATTGCCAATTTTCTTGTAGTGCTTGGTCGGCCGGAGACGAAACGATCGGAAATCAGGGGTGGCATTTCGCCTCTCCTGCCGACCGTTCGTTTTTTCTTTTTTTTGTGTGTGTGAAAGCCGATACGTTACAGATCTCATTTGGTTTATTCTGATTCCACATTTTTGTTCTTGATACCTTGCTTATGGTATTATGAAAATGTGGTTGAGAAGTAAATGACATTTAAATTGAGCTTAGCTTTGGCAAAAAAATGATGTTAATTCAAGCATACGTTTTCTTCTTGTGGGGATCTTTCTCCATGCCTTTTCATTCTCTTTTGGCTTTGCCTTGACGTTCTAGACACAATTGTAAATTGCTCGCGCTTACAACTTTTTTTTGGTAACTAATTGTCGGACTTGAACTTCAACTTTAATACAAAGAAAATGACTACTTTAACTTGGTAGTTATTTTATCATTTTTCAAGGGAAAAAAACAACAGAGGTATTGTTCAGAGCAAGTCGTGAGTAGGAACTTCAGATTTGTTCATACTTTTTATCATTATTAAAATCATTCCGGAAAACGACCCCATTCATTTATTAGCCAGCCTATTACGCATATCTATGAGTTTCATGCGGAATCTAATTAGATTTCCACGCACGTGATTATTTGCTGAGTTGGCATAAGCAAATTTTTTCGAGTTTCGATTAACTTCATGTATCATTATGATAATAAATGTGCGAGCATGTAATCTTACTCCTAGTGAGAACATTTGTCATGACTGCAAGAACTGAGCTGTTTCATTTATATGCATTTTTATTTAGAAGGATTGATATGCGTGCATTTCGTTGTGGAACTTCATAGAATAACTTCTATTTATGCATCTCATTGTGGATCTTCATAGAATAGTTTGTCATAGTCTCCTTTTTTCCTCAAAAAAAAAAACTCCTGTTTTGTGTTTCAAGGCATGCTGTTACAAAGTCTCTTCAGAGAATGTTTGGTTTGGAACGTGATTGGAATTCCTTGCATTTGATGCCGCATGATGGAGGAGGTTCTTGGTCTGTGTCACATAGCAGCTGGACTTTACCTATGAAGTCTTTCCTCGAGTTTGTTATGTTTCAAGGAAGGTGTTCGTAGGGCAGGAGCTGGGATTGCAAATTAAGGGGTCCATGATAGGTTCTCAAATTGGGCTCTAATCTGATGTCTGCTGGAAACATAGATCTACTCTCTTGGTTTGATAAAAGTAGCCAGCCACCTTTTGCCCTCTTTTCAGGATGTTTGTAGATGCAATGGATGCAGAGATGTACGTAGAGCAACATCAAACTGGACGCTGTTATTTGAGTTTAACCAATGTATTACTTCCAAACGATCTTCATTAGTTTCTGTTTTTCCAGAGTTGAGTTCAGTAGTCATGTCATGGAGAACAAGTCAGACTTCCATTGCCTGCTGTTACTAAATTGTTGAAATGGTGTGTTACAGGACAGGCATTGCTATCGGAGCTTCTCGTGAATGTCTGGGCATATCATAGTGCACGCCGGCACATAGTGTGTGTATATAGATCCTGAAATTGGAGCGATGCAGGAACAGCACAAACTGAGAGACAGAAAGGGCAAGATGTGGTGGATCAAGTGGTTCTCGCTGAAAGGCATGGATGAGGATCTGGCCGAGGAAGCTGGTGTCGACCGTCCTGTCCTCATCGCAGGTGGTTGTGGCCCTCAACCGGAGAGGTCTTCTGGCAGCAGGGTGTGTATGAAAGAGAGCGCACAGAAGGAAAAAAGAAAACAAGAAAGTAAACGTTTGGGGGTGCAATTCGGAGACCTTACAGATAGGTATTACATCCTAATGTATGATGTCATGGGTGCAAAGTGTCACAAGCAATCACCGCGCCATTTGAAATCATATCAAATAAATTTATCTCTCTTTAAATTAGATGATTATGATGTTGACCCCTAATTCATGACATTTGGCTAGAGATAAGATTTAGAGAATAAGCAGAGCACGCCAAAAAACTCTGGCGAGGTTCATAAAACCGCCTCCTGACTATCTGAATAATACAAGAACTTAATGATAATTTTTCATTTTAACAAACTATTTGATGATTCTTTTGTCCGATTCATATCCACTTTTTTATTGTTTTTGTTCTCTCTGTCATTAGTCGAAGCAGGATGCAAGATGTAATCAGATTTCTTCCTGGTTAGCATTTTGCCACTAGTGATGTAAAGCTTATTATCTGTTCGTTCATAAGTAGAAGTGGTAAGGATTGCCCACTCCAAATCTTCCACCTTGTTTAGACTTATATTTTATTATACAAAGAAAGATGCTTGTTAAAGTAGTATATAATATTATGAAAATATGATAAATAAAAGATGAATCCCCAAGAATAATTGAATGTTCCAACTTCAATTGTTTGCTAGAATTAACAAATTTGAGCCATCGAGAGGGATCTGCTGTCCTTGATTGTAAATTTAGTGACTTCTTTCTCTGAACTGAAATGCTTCTGCATACTGAGGGAAGGGCAATTTTTGGGATTGGAATGAGGTAGGGAAACCTCATACACAATGCGTCTGATGTAACTTCTCCGGAGCTCCACATTCATTCATCTTCCTCATCGATAACGAGCTTGAGGTTTCTCTTGTTACCACTCTTCTTCTTATGCATGGAAGGATATGCCTCATCGTCATATTCCTCGAGATGCATCAGATCCAGCTTGATGTTTTTTGTTAATAATGTCTTGAATCCTACTCAAATTGAAAACTCATGTAGACCCAAACTTTGAAATAAAAAGAAATTTGTTTAATATATTCTGTATATTTCCTTATGATGAGATTGTTAAGGAATTGATTTATTTTTCTTATCACAAGATAGGTGTCTTATTTTTTAGATTAATATAGAGTCTCAGTTGGTCTGTAATTTCTATAATCTGTTAAATAGAGTATCTATATAAACTCTCTAGGGGTCCAAAGAGAAAGTAATCTGATCTTGTAATTCTCTTCTGTTTCTTCCATGTAATAAAATTTCGCGTCGCCTTAAATTTCTCGGATTCTTTCTCGTGGTGCATAATTTCTCGCGGGCCCTAACAAAGTGATATCAAAGCGAGACTTCATCATCGATCCTCCGCAGGCATAGAGATGGCATCGCTCAATGTCAACATCGAGAAATTCACCGGGCGATCAATTTCAGTCTATGGCAGTCAAGACGCGAGTTCTCCTAAAATAACAAGGAATCTGGGTGTCGCTTGCGAACGTGTCAAAGAACAAATCAAAGAAGGAAGACTCGAAGGGCAAAGAAAAAGAGTCCAACCTCGCAAATTTGGCGACACAGGAGGACAAGGCGCACTCTATGATCTTGTTGTGTCTAGCGGACGAGGTGATTATCGAAGTCGCCGATTAAGAAATGACGACTGATCTTGATCGAAACTTGAGAGTCTCTACATGACCAAGTCTCTGACCAACAAGTTATTGTTGAAGCAACATTTGTTCGCCCTCCGCATGCAAGAAGGTACCCCTTTCAAAAATCATCTTGATACTATGGAATTACGAAACATAGTTGTGAAGATCGAGGATGAAGATGCTACCCTAATTTTATTAGTTTCTCTTCCTCCATCATACGAGAATTTTGTTCAATTTATGATTATTGGGAAGGAGATTATAAGTTTGGAAAAAGTAAGATCGACTCCCCATACTCGTGAACTTTGGCATAGGACATCTGGAAATTCTGCAGAGATTCAGGCCGCATGATTGGTAACAACCGTAAAGAAGACACCCTAAAAAGGATAAGTCGAAGAAGAACGTCAATCCGAAAGACATTTGCAACTATTGCAAAGAACCTGGTTACTAAAAGGACTGCACCAAGAAGAAGAAGAAAGACACGGTTGTTGTAGTAGCTCACCAGAATAGCGAATCTGATGACGATTTGACTCTCATGGTGTCTGATCAGAGATGTTTGGAAGAGAATTGAATTCTCGACTTAGGATGTTCCTATCACATGACTCCGCACAAAGAGTGATTCTCAACTTATCAGAATATTGATGGTGGAAACGTCATCATGGACAATGATGCAGCCTGTAAAATAATTGGAATTGACTCAATTCATATCAGAACTCATGACAATCGAATGATGACATTGATAGAGATCCGATATGTTCCGCAACTGAAAAAAAATCTGATATCGTTAGGAGTTCTGAACTTCAAAGGATGTCGGATGGATGCCGCAGAAGATGTTCTCACAGTCACCAAGGGTGATGTTGAAGTCATGATAGGAGTCAGACAAAAGTCCTTGTACATACTAAAAGGCACAATAATTTCTAGCATGGTTGTAGTAGGTAGTTCATCCAAATCAGAATTAGAAATTCAAGTTATGACATATGCGACTTGGACATATGACTCAGAAAAGGATGGACATTCTCAGTAAGCGCAATCTTTTAGATGGTCAGAAGATATCTGAAATCGGATTCTGCAAGCATTGTGTTTTTGACAAGCAAAAAATGACATTAATTCAGCAAAGCCGTGCACAAGACGAAGGTAACACTCGATTACATCCACGCTGACTGTTGTTGCCCCTCTCGTGTTCCATCTCTAGGAGGTTTTAGATACTTCCTATTTGTGATAGATGACTACTCAAGAATGAGATTGGTATTATTAATGAAGCACAAGAGCGAGGCACTCAAGAATGAGATTGGTATTATCAATTAGTATATTACAATTATAACTGATTAACATCAATCAACACAACAATCACAATCAATTCACCAATACATATCAATGCATGGTCAGGAACAATCAATGCTATTAAATAATACAAAGAATCGTAATTGTTTAAAAATATATTTTAAACCCTTAAAATTTGGCCCGCATATTTTCATATAAGAACCGGGGCCATATTGGTTCAATTCCAATCCATTATCAATGAGTCTTCAAAACCCGAGCCGCATAAGCCAGAATCCGGTTTGACTCTATGATATAATCTCACGTCGCATTCGAGTAAGAGAACCTTAGTCATGCCTATGGGAACCCGGATCAGGTTCATGGAACTCTGTCTGACTTCCTACTACGATTCGGTTCAGATTCTATTGAATTCGGGCCGGGCACAATAGAACCCGAGCCGAGTTCTATCGTCATCAGGAAATTGTGTTTCGAACAACATTCGATCATCCTATGCCATACGATATCTAATAGATTCAAATAATATATAATGTAATCTCTATAAAATGAAGAAGAGTTCGGGTCCATGTCGTGGAAAACATACGCCATGGGGATCCCCCTACGTACCTCATGTTAGTTGAAAAATTAACTATTTTTTTATCGTCAGTTGGTTGCACCAATGTCAAATTTTGACTCGTAATTATTTCCCATCATTTTACTCTATATATTCTATTTTATTTTCCTGGCTGAGAAATTTAATAAATGAACTATATAAAAAAATCATAAATAAAAAAATGTATTTCTTTACTGACCGCAAAATAATTTTTTTCTCTCTCCTACATTCTCGGTCGTGACTCTCTTCTCCATCCTTTTTTTTCGACCCTGAATCAAATTTCTTTTCACCTCTCTCCTATTTTCCCCTTTTTCTCTCTTTATCTTTCTCTCTCAATCTATTTTGTTTTTACTCTTTTCTCTCTCTACCTCCTTGCGGCCATAAACTCATCCTTTTTTTTCTTCTCAGTCTCTTACACCCTCACTTTTTCTCTTTCCGATCATGTTACGACTAATCTATTTTTGACTGCCACTATTTTTTTTTCTTTACTCTCCGAATTTCTCCTTCACCTTACGCCTTTTTTTTCCTCTTCAACGCCAAACGTTATTTATTTACTTTTTCATTCTCTCTCCACTTAACGCCAAAATCGGCGCGTAATGGATCATAAAGGAAAAAAAAATGATCATACTATACAAAGCTGATTCTCCGTACTTACCTATGTGAATCCTTTGCTGACGTTTGAAATCTAGCCTTCGTCGTCGCCGAGAAAATTGCATCCGTTGCCAAAGAACGCCACGCACAAAAAATAATTTCTCTCCCTTTTTTTAAAGTTTAGCCATCACTAACTCCTTATTTATATGATCTATAAATCCTTAATTTAATCCTATGCATAATATCTATCCCACTCATATTTAATCCTTTACTTAATCTATTTAACTAATTTAATTTCATTCTAATAATTAAATAGATAAATTCTGAAATTAAATAATCCCATCACTAATCAAACTCCTCTCCAATTTTTCTTTATTTTCGAAATTATTTAATTTCATAATATTTTATCATTTAATTTTTAGATTAAAAATAGTAATAAATATTATTTTAATGGATGAAATACTTCTAAGCCATAAGACTTTTAATCATATCCTATTTGAAAGTCCTATATCCATTAATCATTCTTATAGATTTCAAATCAAATTGAAATTCCTAATCTCAATCTAATTATGATTTCTATTTCCAACAAGATTTAAGTTCCTTTAATTCATCAAACACTCTAATTGAATTATTTATATTACCCTTGATAAAATCGTAGGATGCAAGTGAATTAGCAAAACTGCATAGCACAACGACACATGAAATACAAGACAAAATATGCTTACTGTAACATGGTTCCCAAAGTTTCGTCCTCTGATTTATCTTCTTTTCCTGTTTTTGATATGATTTCTTTCTTCATCCTTGAGGATCTTTTCTTTTTTCCTCGACTTTATAAGAAATCAATGCAACATTAGCAAATAACACAAGAGACAGAAAGATGCAACTAGTCGATAAAAATCATTGCATTGCCCATAGCTGATAAATATATGGTAATAGATGAAATATTAGTGCCAAGCGTAAATGATGTTTTTCATTACATCAATTCTTTGCTTAGCTACAAATCTATGTCACGAATAATATATTACACATCAATATTGATGTTTTATTCAATGACATCATTTGTGCACTGAGACAAACAAATATCCTGGGACAGACTCAAAAAAGTAATTACACAACTGGACATACGCAGTTGTTTTAAAAATAGAATGAACGACTAGCAACCAAATTAAGAATAGATTCTACCATCCAGCATATTATCTGAAGAAACCAAACTATCCTTGTGTCATACCTTAGTATCATAGAAAGTAGTGTCCAGATAGGTCACTCGTCTCTAGGCTGTCCTTGTCCTTTGGGTTTTTAAGGCTTTCAGAAGACTTCTGTTGTTTGGTAGTAAGCAAACCAAGTTGCTTAAGTTTACGAGAAACCTGAGCACTAGTATATATATTTATTATCAGCATCTAAGGCTTTAGCTATCATATGACTGCATTTCTTATGGTCCTTAAACCTGCAAAAGAAAAAAAAAACATAAACAACAAAAACAAAGAGAATAAACGCTTCTATTCAAGCGAAAAGATTAATAGCCAGCTAGTATTTGAAGATAAAAATTATACAAGGACATGAATCATAATTAATACATACAGTCAGAATAACCCACAGAGATACTGTTAGATAATGCGGAGCGAAATAAAAGAACTGTAATGATACACACCGTTCAAAGAGATTTTTTATCTCAAGCTCTTGTTCTTCAAAAGCTTGCACCCTTTTCCTCCTACTGCTGAAGAAAAACAATAAATTTTAGCGTGTCACAGCTGTCTGTCGAAGAGAGTACTAGTACTTGGCTACTAATTGATCTAGACAAATAAAAGTGCAGTTCTTCTGAGAATTAACTTTGAATCTATTGCAGTTTAAGAAAATGCATATCCACGTATCTTAACCCCAATAGATAATCTACTCTTGTATTAATCCAAGAGCGCTTAAACAGAGAAATTTGACTCAACATAAGTAGATGACATCCAAATGACGGTTGTAGCAGTTCAAACTCGCTTAGTACAAGAGTTCAGAGCATGTAGGTCCAATCAAGAGGTAAATGAGCTTTATGGAAGTATAGAGACGTTGGAAAAGATTTCTACACCAATCGAGAACAACATGCGTATCCTAACGAATAGACAGACAATGAAAAGGACTATATTAAAACTAGTGCTCTCACTGCTAGTCGTGTGAAAAAATGACAATCACCGCAAATCTGTCTGTTTGAGCACTCTCGCATTCAAAAAATAACAAGCTTGTACTTTCACATTTTCATTGGCATGCATGTTTGCACGCTTGCTACCTGCCTCTGACCTGAGGCTAACTACTTGTTTAAAAAACACAACTCTGTATTCTTTGAACAACCTGGCAATGGTAATGCTGAGATTTGCTGCCTTTATGTAAATATTGAATCTAAAACAATAATCACATAGAGATGAAGCAGTTTCATTTTTTAGCATATCTGGAGTGTCACACCTTTGAGAACCTGAAACTACGAACTTGACTTCACAAGAGATAACAATCCTTAGAAAGATTTTCTTCTGAAGGATTGTTTTAAGTTCAAGTCAATGGAAAAAAACTGCAGTGCAGTGATACGCTTACGGATCGGAAAATCTCAAAAAAAGTTTAACATGCAAGGAAACTTACGAATATTTCCCAAAAGAAGTATTCTCTTGTTGTTTTGAAGTAGTGGGGTTAGCACTGTTTGTAGATACGTGGCCACCTTCTGCAAAAGGATCATCTCCGGTTGAAGGGACAGCATCACCCGCAAGCCTTTTCTTTGTGCCAATTTGAAGACCAAGTTGTTTAAGTTTTCGATAAACCTGAATGGGAGATATTTTCCCATCAGGGTTTAAAGCTTCTGCAATGAGGCGGCTACATTTTTTGTCGTCCTTGTATCTGAAACTCTAAAAATGTCAAAAATTAGAATTTGCTTTATTTTCTACAAATGACAAATGGTAATCAAAAACAAAAAAAATAGAGTAGAGTAATAGAGTAAAATTTCTCAACTTAGAGCCACTCACTTCTCAAATAGGGTTTTAATCATGGTCTCCTGTTCTTGATCAGATGCAGGATTCTTTCTACTCCTAGAAACTGACACCCTGTGTGATTTCACTGTCTTCATTTTCACTGTAAGAATGTAATTTGGTTAACTGAATCCTAAGAAAACTGATCACTTAACGTCTCATTGTGTGATCATGGAGTTACCTCATATCCTCCGCAGACACATCATTTAGCATTGATTTCACATTGTGATTGTCGGTCTGCTTTGTTTTGCAGAATGCATGATCAGTAATCTCATCGGACGAATCTTCATCCCTAAAAGACTTTTTAGACATTTGAGGCGATTACGCCAATTGTCATTATAATGAAAGACCTACAGAGGTAACATAGTTGTTATGAAATTACGAAATGAATCAAGTTGAAACATTATTAACCTCCGAGCATTCAGATCATACGGTACAACTAGGTCAGCTTCATCATCACCAAGAGAATCTGCAATATACTTCTTGGCATGAACCTGTTATATGGTACGCCAACAGTATCGGTGTTCAAATCCTGTATCCCTTTCTTCACGTTTGCAAGATCACACAACAGTACTTCAGCATTGATGAGATGACATTCTCTGCGTGTTTTCCAGAATAGTATTTCAACAAAAAGCAACGGTCACTTTTCATTAGCTTCATCATATTTCTGATCATTTTGGTTAGAAAATTTACGATGCTAGCAAACTCCCCAAATGCTGTTGATCTTTGTTCAGATAGTACATCATAAAATAGATTGATAGCTGCAAAACAGCACGTGTAGTTTAAATGAATGTCAAGTGTGTTTGGATACTATGGTCAAAGTCAGCCTGACAATACCTGATAAAGCATTGGAGGAAGCTCCAAATCATTGCAGAATCGCTGCAGCATGCTTATGATGTAATGGTTTAGAGCCACAGTGTTGCTTTTATAGAATTTTAGCAACCAGCACACATTGTGTAGTGCGACATTAATTGTTTGCGAAACTCGCGATCAACCTGGATATATTGAAGTCAACTTCACTGGTCGCCGGAAGTTAATCCGGATCGTACGGTCCAGATGTGTGCGGCCCTTCTTATGAGATCGCACAGACCAGATTCAACTCGTGAGATTTTGCCATCACACGTTTTGCTTTCCCCCGCTCCTCCTCTTTTCTCTTTTTCCTTTTTTTTCTCTCTCTCTCGTTCTCTTTCACTCGATCCTTGCCGTCGGCTGCCCTCTTTCACTCGATCTTCGTCGGCGAGCGGCTCTCCCTGATCTTCTACGATGATTCTAGGAGGGGCAGGTCGGGTCTCTTTTTCGTCCATCCCATTTCATTTAACATTCGAAGCCGGTTCTCTTCGCCCGTTCGATTCATCGCATTGCCCTAACTTTGCCTTCGATCGAGTTCTCCGACAAAGGCCCTTTAGAGGTACTGCTCCCTCAGTTGTAATATCCTTCTTTTGCCGTGGTCTCCTTCTTTTGCCCTCTCGTGCGTCGCCGCCCTAACACTCTCTCGATCTCCAATGTATTTAGGGTCCTGGCTCTATCTTCTTCGCCAGCGAATGAGTCCTCCGCCGAGGCATCTGCACAAGTACTGCTCCCGACCTCATTTCATTGTCTCTTTCTTTCTCCCTCTCGTGCGCCGCCGCCCTCACTCTCTTTTGAAATCAAATTATGGGCAACTTGATGTCTCGATGAAATCAAACTATTTCTTGATGTATAGCAATTTCTTTGCACTTCAAATTGGGTTACAACTTGTTTGGGACATTATTATTTTCTAGTCTCTTTGGCCTCTGTCTTCGCTATACTGTGCCTTGTGTCATTTACAAATTGGGTAACATGCATTGTTGTTTATGCCATTTATTTCTGGACTTGGCACGACGCTGGGGTGCAATGCTGCTGTCAAGGTATTGCCTTGTGTTACTGACGAACACTGATCTGAGTTGCATAGTTGGTCTGCAGTCATGCTTTGGCATCTCCCCTTGATTAGGATTGCTCTCGTGAAGCAGGAGCAAACTTTGATAAAAAAATTAAAGTTCTTTTGATTTGTGTGATGTAGCTTGAATATAGAATGAGCTGTTGCGCCTGTATATGTTCAATTTTCAGTATTTTTTTGCTCATTTTCATTCCTTGTTCTTATTCATGGTGTAGCTGTGTGGAAAATTGTGTTGTACGAGATAAACTCAGGGAGGGAATTAAGGAGGTTGCCCATGTGCATGCATGTAAGTTGTTATGACTGGTAATCCGTGAGATGGCAGGAAGTACAAGAGGGGATCTCACTTCACTAATTTTTAACTTAGGTACGTCATCTAAAATTAGGATTTTTGGTGACATAACAAATGTCACCAATTAAAATATATTAGTGACGTTTATGACAATATAAACAATTACAAAATAGTAAAAAACATTTCAGCCATTGGATCCAATCTAAAAAAGCTAAAAGCGTCTCAGCCCTCTCTCGTGCCCTAGATGCCCTAAGTCAACGCTTTCTCTCGTGCCCTAAATCTAAAAAACCTAAATCAATGCTTTCTCTCGTGCCCTAGATGCCCTAAATCACTCTGCTTCCATTTCTCATCTCCGGTAGAGCGACGCCATCTCCAGTGCCCTACTCTGAATCCCCGACGGCGACATTCGCCGGCCCCTTCATCTCCCTCCGACGTGCTTGGCAGACACCGACTACTGAGCCACAAGTGACGAAGCTTCCTCCGCCAGACCATGATGGCCAGATCTCCGAATAAGGCTAACGGCGCCCAGGGGAATCTCGCAATCAGATCTCCGAAGGGAAGCTCGCGAGGCTGGGGAATCGAATGGTAATCTTAATTTAGTCTCAAAAAAATTGCACATATAGTTGATTTGCTCGATCGGCGTGATGAATTCATTGCTTTAAGGATAATGATGTGTCAGTGCCCTCTTGGCAGTAGTCAGAGCCACCTCAAATACCTTAGCTGAGATTCACTTCTTTTTTTTTGGACATATAGGTTAACGACAGAGCAACGCCAGTTCTTCCTCATCTTCGGCATTGACGACAGTGAGCGACTACGGAGTTGTACCATGTTATGTTAGTTTTAGCCAGGGGGTAGGAGGCATCTTCTTTCTCTCTCCCTCCCTCCCTCCCATGGAATAATACAACAACAACAGTAACAAACTGCTAGGCCTGTGTGAAGTTTATCTTTTATGTTAGTTTTGTCTTTTGTACTTGTATTCGATGCCTGTGTGAAGTTAGATTTTCAGCTCTATTTACTTCCCTTCTTTAATTTGATGAAGAACAATAATAACGAGAAGGAAAAGGGTATAGGGTATTTCTAATTGAACATAAACTAGTTTGTTTCTGTTTTTGCAATTTATTATACATGCATCATACATTAGTTCTCTATTTCTGCATATAATTTATTAATTTTGTCAACCACTAGCATTAAGACAATGATTATTAATCTAAATCTTTTAATCCCAAATCTATTTTATTATGCCTTTCTTATTATTCTAGTAGATGCTTGCCGTTTTGTTATTTTTATAGGATTTCACAGCAGTATAAAAAAATATTTCATAGCAGGAGTCTACATAAATTTGGAGGTTGAGAAAGGAGAAGAAATCATAGGAGGTGGAAGGAGTCACAACTTCATCCAATTGTTGTTGAATCAAGTTCTTGCTTCCATTTTTGTACACAGTAAAGCTATTAAACTTTCTTGTCATGCTGGATTTTAAGCCAATGTTTGGCTAAACTATTGTCTCTTGAGATTAGTAACAGCTTAGGATCTAATGTGATGAGATCCCTTGAGCCAAACTATTTCAGCTCAGCATATTGTTGTTCTTGTGATTTTAAAACTTGGTTTGCCGTAAAACTTTTGTTTACTTTCTGACATTTGGATGCCTAGATATTGTCCCATCAAGAAAGTAGAAGTTCACATGAATTCTTTGAAAATTTCTTTTTAGCGATTTTTCATAACACAATTTTAGATACTGAATTGTTATATGTTAACTCATTTTATCATATTAGTGACGTTTATTATATGTCTTAAAAAAATTTCATGACGTTTAAATATCATTAGTAATTTATCTTTCGTGACGTTTAAAATAATATTAAGAGGATACAATTAATTTTTGGTGACGCTTAAACATCATCTTAACATGACATTTTGGGATGGTTAAATGTCATGAAAAGATTAACTTTTTGTGACGTTTAAATTTTTGGCAACGTCTAATCAATATGCGTCATAAATACTTTCTATGACTAAGTTATGGTGACATATGAAGCCAATGTTTAATAAGCGTCCTAAAAGATTTTTGACGACGTTTAATCTACTTTGAGCGACGTTTGTTGGACGTCGCCAAAGTAAAAAAATCTTTGTAGTGGGAGTTGCCTTCGAGTGGGCTGGATGGATCAGCTTTTACTGCTGCATATCACAGCGTGGAACTTATTCAGCCATTATGCATGTGGGTTGTTGTATTAAAACATCATATTCTTTTATCAGGGATAAAGCAAAGATTTTTCGTTGAAAATTAAAAAGCAACATATTGAAGACATTTCGTTGTTTACTGAAGACGTTTCCTATATATGGATTCATAATAAAAAGCAACATTCCACGAAAATTAACGGTCATACAACATTCCACGAAAATTAACATTCCATATAAAATAGTGCAACATACTCATACAACATTCCATAATTACATCTAACATAACATTCCAAAACAACAAGTAACGTAACTATTTCGTCGCCATTACTACGACTACCATAAGTAAAAAAAAGTTGAATATTTCCAAAACGACGAAGGATATCCATTTGAAGGATTTTTCATTGTACCAAGTTCCTGCTTCAAGTTTAGGATTTCAACTTCACTCTCCAACCTATTTATGTTGCGTAATAATTCATTAATGACATTCCTGTAGTGATCATCAAGAGTTCCATCCATCCAACAAAAAAATCAGCATGCTTCGAATATCTTCAAAAATAAAAAAAAGATTTAATGTTAGGGTGGTGTAATCAACAAAAGATAAGATAGAGAGGCTTACTCCATAATTCTTTCAACCATAGAACCTCCGACCAGGTTTGAGCTCCGTTCAAGATGTATTAACATTCGCTTCTTCTTCATAATTGCATTGAAGCACCATTTCGCTAGCGGTCAAGACTTCAACATATTAGTGACATGATCATAAAGTTTTACAATCTAGCTGTAAAGTAATATGATTAACAAAATATATAGGGAGTTATCAAATGTGTGGACTACATTGCAGTAAGAAAGAAATAAAAAAAAATAATATAGGTGAAAGGATTGTCTTAGTTATCCTAAAAATTTTATACATTAATCATCAAGGATGACAAGGAACTCATTACTCGTGAAGGGCAAATAACGGCCCGTGAGGCAATGTCAACGAGTCATATTGAAGAGCTTATGGGTCTTTTATGCAATTTAATGGGTCGTGATATGAAAATCACGGCCCTAGCAGTGATGAAGTCGAATAGGCACAGATAGTCACAGGGTCGTGGTTGCATGCTTACGACTTCGGTAGATGGTCACGGTCCTGCGCTTATATAGAAAACGTGAGAGAGGGCCATTACCAAACGGTCACGGCTCGTAAAAAAATGTATTATGTAGAACTTACTGTGACATCCATGAGGGTCGTATGACGACCCATAAATAATAAGACTGGTGTTAGTGAGGCACTATGAAATGCTTGATATTTTGGTGCCGACCCGTGAGATGTGGCTATCTAATTCGTACTAGGAGTTAATGGGGTGTGATGAGGTTTTAACGACCCGTGAGATGTTCATAGATCTGGGCAAAGGTGCATCACAGGTCGTGCTGAGATCAATCATGCCATAAATCGGGTTGTGTAAGAGTATCGACTGGCTCAACAATAACTTACGGGCCGTTATTCGACGAATACGACCCGTAAGATCAAAGCCCCTAAGTACTTGACCTACTGTGATATGTGTGATCAGTTATTAACGACCCATAATAAACCGACTAAATAGAACAATATTAAATATAACATCTATTACGGGTCGTGAGATAGCGATTACGGCTTACGGCCTGTGAAATGTGCAAAACTTGAAATTTACCACTGTGTGACTCGTGATACAAAAATTACGGCTCGTTAAAAAAAATACATGGTGTTATGTGGGATGTTACGAGTCGTTACATCAATGTTACAGTTTGTGAAGATCAAATGTTCAAAATATATGTCACTGTGAGACTCGTGAACTACAAACGACGACCTGTGAGATATTTGTAACACTTGTGAGAATAATAACGACCCGTGAAAACTGAAAATTTTAAATTTTTAATAAAATTCAGCTTGTGACATGCATAGACCTGTTTAAAAATAAAATAAAATAAAAATGACAGAAGCAAAGTAAAGAGATTAAGAAACTAAGATAAACAAACTACTAATCTAACATGAACTAAATTAGTCTAAACTATATTAAACAAAAGATCTAAATTGTAAGTTTGAGGATGAAGGAAATTAGTTCTAAGTTTAAAGTCCTTAGCTCGATTGTGACATAACATATGCTGAGACTAATATGAAATAATTAATTAAAATAATGTAGTTAAGGAATAATCTCACCTGGTTTTCTGTGATCGTGAATACTCGTAGTGGTGAAGTTTGATCGTCTCAGAAGTCGCAATCCGTTTGGAATAACAACTCTAATCTTTTGGTAGAAGCTTCAATTGTCATTGTTGATTGAAATGTAGTGATTGAATGACATTGTTCATCTGGATGATCTTCTTGTTTCTAAGATGATGTAGGAGTCAATGGTTGATTTGAGGATGATGGAAGCATTATATACTCCTGATGTGAAGCTGGACTCACTACAAGAAAATGGGCTCTTAGCGACGCACCTTTGCGTCGCCAAAATCTGTGACGCTATATAGACGCCACTAGCGCCTTTATAGTGTCTACTTCGCGTCACCATAATGAGACACTACTTGCCTCCCGATAGCGTCTCCTTAACATCTTCTTAGCTACAGATAATAGACGCTATATCTGGCGTAATCCAGACGCTACGTAGACGCTATTATTTCGACGATGTTAGACGCAAAACTAGGGTCTCAAGACTTGCGGCGCTAAAGAGACGCTATATGACGTCTCGGAAATAGGTGACGCTATTTGGACGCTACCGTGTTACCCATAACTTATTTACATTTATCTCTCTATTTGTTTTATATTTAAACCCTATATATTATATATACTATATGTTAATCAATAAATTCATTAAATATTATTTTAGTATTAATTACACGATTATATATATATATGCATTTTTACATGATGGGAGTGTCCATAAATATATAATTTGTTCCCTATATTATTTATGTTATTTATACATATAATAGATATAATATCTTAATTATGCATATATTATTATTATATATTTAATCATGAAATTACGATGACCGATTAAGTTGTAGCATCATAGTGGCGACTCTATAGTGTCTACATAGCGTCTAACTGGAGCCGCCCTTACAATCGACGCTATAAGGACACTAGTAGCGCCTCCTAAGCCGACTTGTTACCCCTCGCTTAATTGGGCACATATAGACATATAAATACGCGTATATGCTTATACTTATATATAATAAGTGCATATATACATATTATTATAACTTAAATATAAACGTATACACATATATTCACTTCGAATACGTATACATATACACGTTATCTATATATATATGACTCGCACATGTATAGACATATACATACACATATATATTTATAATACATATAGATAAACACATTGTTGTAACTTAATCTCCCACACGTAGACATATATATATATATACGCATATATTACATATGTATATATATACACACACAATTTTGTTATATACACATATACATACATATTTATAATTTTGTATACATACAAGATAGATTGTCGGAAGGAAATAAAACAAATGGAATGGGGCACATTGCGATGAGATGCTACATTGATAAATAAAATTTCATACATAATAAAAAAATTTGAAAAAGACTTTTAAGGAGCGTTTCAATGGCGTCGCATTCTTGAGACGCTAAACCCATTGAGATGCCACGACGACGCTATAATGTCGCTACGTTATCTTAGCGACACATTAGCTTCTCTATAGCGCCGCGCTAGCCGAATTTTGACAGTTGCGGCACCTACAAGGCGTCTACGTAGCGTCGCATTGTATTGCGATGCTAAAAAATTACTTAAATCTCTAACCAATCTTCTTCATTTTCACTTTTACTGTTTACCTTCTTCTGCTCGCCTGACGTCCGCCCGACCTCCGACGCCCGACGCCCGCCACCTCCACCGCGCCCCTCCGATGCCCTCCGCATTCGACCTTCGCCTCCTCCTCCTCCTCCCCCCTCCCCGATGCCCGCCTTCCACCGTCGCCACCGCCCTTCGCCTCCGTCGCCCTCCGCATTCGACCGCCGCCTCCACTGCCGCCCGCCGCCTCCGCCTCCACCGGCGCCTCCTCCTCCTCCTCCTCCTCTACTGCCCTCCGCCGCCGCCGCCGCCGTTCGCCTCCACCGCCCTCCGCATTCGACCGTCGCCCTTCGCCTCCTCCTCTTTCTCCTCCCTCCCCGACACCCGCCCTCCACCACTGCCGCCGCCCTTCGCCTCCACTGCCCTCTGCATTCGACCACCGCCTCCACTGCCGCCCGCCGCCTCCGCCTCCACCGGCTCCTCCTCTTCCTCCTCCTCCTCCCCCTCCGCCTCCACTTCCCTCCATCGCAGCCGCCACCCACCTCCGCCGCCGCCTCGTCTGCCCTCCGCCTCCACCGCTGCCCTTCGCCTCCACCGGCGCCTCGTCAGCCCTCCGCCTCATCCGCCCTCCACTGCTACCGACGTCCGCCTCCGCCGCCACTGCCCTCCGCCTCCACCGCCGTCTCGGCCGCCCTCCGCCCTTCGCCGCCCTCCGGTTAAGAAGGTACTAACCCACCACCATGTATGTTAAGTTAATTATTAATGCATGAAGTTAAATTAAGTTAATTATTCATGTTAAGTTAAGTATTACTTATTCATGTTATGAATTAAGTTAAGTATTACTTAAGTTAAGTATCATCTCTTTGGATCAAGCTAGTCTTCGCGAAAGAACAGAAATTATAATGCATGCAGTAATTTCTCGATATTATTTCTTGTTGAAGTTGCATAATTTAATGTTGTATGATATAACAACGATTTGAAAGTTTTCAAATGCGTCAGTGATTACAAATCACATCTTGCTAGTTTTAATAGTTACACATTTCGATAAAAGTTTTAATCGCTCAGATCTTAGATCGATCTCAAGCCAATTGTTATATACATAATCGCCACGCAAAAAAAAATGGCATTCGAATATTTTTTATTACCTAAGTTAAGTTAAGTTAACTTATGAACTAATTTATGTACTTCCACATTCTTGATGATAAAATGAGATTATGATTCGACGATGAAATACTTGAAACATGTGATTTTGGACTTCATAAGTTCAAAATCACACGTTTCAAGTACACAAATTTGATTACTTGGCTTAATGTTCTCCATTACAGAAATGATAAAACTATATCGTAGTTGGATTCGTCGTTGGAAGGATAAACATGGCGTCATAACTGAAGAATATAAGGATGGTGTTGATGAATTCATTAATGTGGCATATCAAAATGAAGGTGTTGCTTCTTCATATGGTGAAATCTTATGTCAATGCCGGAAGTGCAAATGTTACCAGTGGAAAGTAAGATATGATGTGCAGAAGGATTTATATTACAACGGTTTTTTACTTACATACACCAATTGGTTCTTTCATGGCGAAGAAATATGGGCTAAAGAAATAAGTAATGTAGATACCGTTGTGGGCGACTAGAGCAATCCGTACAGGGACATGATACGAGATGCAATGTTAGGAGAAAGTGTTGGCGAAACATTGATTGAAGAAGACCCGAATCCTTCGGCTTCTAAGTTTTATAATCTTCTCGAAGAAGCCTATGAACCTTTATGTGATGGATGCGTGAAGTTTTATAATCTTCTCTTATATATGGTTACCGATAATAAGAGAAGTTTCTTTCTTTTTTTTCAGTCATGGTTACTAGGGGTCGAGCATTTGGGTCATCTCGTTCTTTCAGGCGTTCACTCCAGATGAGTTAGCCATCACAACCACCAGGTAATATATTTATTGTGAGCTGCTTATTTATAGTTGATTATAATGGTTAAATTTCTTTTCTAATAATATCAGTTCCTCTACCGCCAATGGGGCACGTAGCCGGATCGTCACATAGTAGGCGATCCATTGGTGGGTCTGCTCAGCGTATCACTCCAAGTACGTGACACATTGTAAGCAATAGACAGTAGGAGATAGAGTTTTTTAAATATTTTGCTTTTGTGACAGTTGCTCCACTGTCGACGGGGAACATAGTTGATACGTCTCGATCGCACGATGACGATCGTCATGTCACACCAGGTTATTTTTTGTATATTACATAATTTTATATAGGAGCCAAATTTTATGTATTTTCTTATGATGACAGTTGCTACCCCATCGCCATCGCCTAGAATACCAGACACTTCATCACATTCTAGCGTTGACGAGCGACATTTTACGTCAGGTGATATATTTATTGTTATTGACATTTCTTAATTAATTATATTAATTATTTTTTAATAATGTCAGTTGCTACGCCGTCGATAGCACAAGTACCTGATTCAATTCATTCAGACGAGCGGACTGCCACTGATCATGCAATACACATCAATCGAGGTGAGAACATTACTGTACATCTATCAATTATCATAATTTTAATTTGGTATGAAACTAATGATTTATTATGTATTAGGGCCCGTAGCTGATGTCGGACCTTCACAGCCTACCCAAGCTGTATCGGATGATGATTCCTTGATAGTGATATTTGGGTTTTCTAGTGATAACTTGCTGAAATTTAAGAAAATGTCAATTTTTCTTTTTTTTTGTCTCCCAATTCACTAGCTGCAAGTGCACAGGTAAGTTGTAGTAGACTCAGGTTGTCGTATCCACAAGAATTTGAAGTTTAAGACACTCTAAAACAATCTAGATTAGTTCTACTTAAGTGGTTAAAAATAGATTTTTAATGAATAGTGAAAATAGATTTTTTATAGAAAGTGAAATGATAACTGGTTTTTGGGTTTTGGAAATTTATCAAAACTGAATTATAAATGCTAGAATGAAGTCTAAAAAGGTTCAACTATCAATAAGGAAAGTTCTTCTAGGATTTGGGGTTCATCTAAATTAATTAAGGATGGAATGGAACAAGTTATCATTAAATGTCTAACTTTTGATTCAACTTGAAAATGGTTGTTCCCACAGCTCAATTGGCCTCTAACTAAGTAATATATGATTATATAATTGTTAGCTAGGTTGAATCAAAAGAGGGTCCTCACTGAAAATCAAGTTATCATTGGGCTCAAAAGAAAGATTCAATGCTGAAATTTGCAATTCAAGGAAGTTTGGAATGATAACTTGCATTTGCAATCATAAAAAGATGGAATCATTCCAATCAACCAAACCAGGATAAAATATACTCAATAATGGTGCTTGTGTTCCATGATTCATCTCTGAATTCAAGGGAGATTCAAAATCAACCTCTCGGTTGCAAAGTAAATTGAAATCCACACAAACACACTCAATTGGAAATGCAAAACATATGGCCACATGAGTTCACAATTTCCATTGCTCCTTGGCCCATCTCTGGATCTCAAGGAAGCCCTTATGACTACCTCTCAGTAGTGGATTAAAATGATGGTTGACAATGGAAATCAGAAGTTAGAAAAATGAAAAAATAGAAATCAGCATTTCAGGAAAATCAGCAATGTGGATTGATGGAATTCAAGTTTGCCAAATGCCCCTTGTCCCATCTCTGGACTGCAAGGGATTCCTAGAGTACACCTCTCAGTGATTTGAATAAAATAGGGATTAACAATTGGCAAATCAGATTCCAAACAATCAGAAAATAGAATTAGAATCAAACTAAGAAATCAGATTTTGGAAAAATCAAATTTGAATTCTGAATTGTCAAAGATCTTGATTCATTTCTCAATAAGATCAGGGCATATATTAGCCTCTCAACTATTCAATTAATCCAATCCTTGATGACAATCAGATCCAAAGCCCAGGAAATCAGATTTTGGAATTCAGGAAACCAAAAAATCAGCAACTCATTCAACTCATTCATATCAGGAAAAACCAAATCAGATTTGAATCATAGGAATGTCAAAGCTTCTCAATTCATTTCTGAACAAGATTGGGATAGATGTTAACCTCTCAGTTGTTCAATTAATTCAATCCCCAATGACAATCAGATTCAAATAGCCCAGGAAAATCAGAAATCAGATTGTTCAAAAATCAGAAAACAGAAAATCAGCAACAATTACAAATTAGAACCTTAGGAATGTCATTGCATCTTGATCATTTTTGAACTAGAATGGAACCATAAGATAACCTCTCAGTTGTCAAAACAATTGTGGCTCCACAATGACAAAAGAGATTCTAAGAATTCAGAAATCAGGAAGGCATTCAGAATTCAAATTTCAGAAAAATCAGATTTCAGAAAGTAGAAATCAGAATTCTAATTGGGTTTGTATCTAGAACTTGGCATTGATTCTTGATTCATTTCTGAACAAGGGTTAGACCAAATGATAACTTCTCAGTTATAAATACAAATAGGGTCTTCAAATGACAAGATCAGATTTATAAAACTTCAGATTTCAGAAATGTAAAACCAGAAAAATCAGAATTCTGATTTCTGTTCAGGAATCAGTGAAAAATCTGGTTTGAGTCAAATGATTGCCCAAACAATCTTGATTCATTTCTGAACAAGATAGAGACAATACCAACATCCCAAAGACTCAATTAATCAGGTTAGAAATGAAGAACAGATTCAACATTCATAGGAATCAGATTCAGAAATAAAAAATTCAGGAAACTAGGAAATCAGAATTCAGAAATCAAGTTTGCAATAGAATTGAATCTAGAAATCTGATATTATCTCATAAATCATTCCCGAAGGATGTTTAGATCAAATAAGACCACTCAGGAATCAATTACAAATGGGTCTAATGACAACATAGCATAAATCAATATAGGACATTTCTAAAATCTGAAATCTAAAAATCAGGATAGAATTCAGTGCAGGATTATAAAACAATCCATATCCATCCAAAACTAATCTAAACTACTACCCTATCCTAGGAGAAATGGAGTTTAGCTCCTCGTATTTACAAGATTTGACATCAAATAGGATGAGAAACAGATACAATTCATGGATCCTTCAAGCTCTCGGCAGTAGCTCCTCCAGCAGAGTCCTTTGCAGCCTTGCCTTGCTCCAAACCCTTGAATGATCAGCCTCCCTTCTCCTCCAGAAAAATCCAGCTTTTATATCACTCCTTTCCACCCTTTGATCAGCATCTAAATGTTCTAATCCTCCTGATTAAGCCACCTGTCCATTTGCAGAAATTCCAACAGTGATAGCTTTTTGGACAGCCAAAAAGCTAGTGGTCCCCCCTCCTTTTTCTTCCTTTTGGTCACCTTTTCTTCTTGCTACAAAAACCCAAACAGCAAGCATCAAAGCTCTTGAGTAGTATTTTGACAAATAAGGATTAGGATAATGCTGGTAACTAGTTCAAATATCAGATGGGATTATGTGTTGTGCAAGAATGAAAACTTATATCGATATGAATGAATTCAAGGGCCCATAATGATAA
Source organism: Pontederia crassipes (assembly GCA_030549335.1). Taxonomy (NCBI): domain Eukaryota; kingdom Viridiplantae; phylum Streptophyta; class Magnoliopsida; order Commelinales; family Pontederiaceae; genus Pontederia; species Pontederia crassipes. The sequence continues at coordinate 315,135 of CM060198.1, read as the reverse complement.
CTTTATGGAAATCTTGGAAAATGTCCTAATATGGGTGGTTCAAAGCATTTCAGGCATCAAATTGATTAGAGTGACAAGTGAGTGAGGTCAGAAATCAAATACGAATGAGATTCCTAAGGAGTGATAACTTGAGTGCCCCAAAAATGATAACTTATATGACTTAAAAACGATAACTTGTGATAACTTGAGTTTTGATTATCCAAATGTGATGAAATTTGACCAGCAATGAGTTAGAACAATAATAAGATGATTGCTTAAGGTCCTTGTGCAGAATTAATGGTTTTGCATGTCGAAATGATAGAATTGCCCTTTAACGATAATTTGGCACTTGAAAAATGATAACTTGTTCAAATGGACTTAAAACTTTGCACAAGTTGAGATGTAACTATCCAAATATGATTTATACATGATAATGATAGATTTAGGGCAAGAAAACCATTGAAAATAAGTTCATTTAAAATAATGATAACTTGACACTTAGGAATGATAACTTGTCCTCAAAATGATAACATGGCATAGAATTTAAATATTAATGGATTTTGGCATTTCAGAACATCTATGCACATGGAATTAAGTATGAAATGAGGAATATCAACTAGTTATCACAATGTTTGCATTCCAAGTATAATTGGCCCAAAAATAGGTAAAAGTGGGACTTGATATGTATGAATTGCATCTAAAATGGGTTAAAATCATATAGTGATCAGCAAGTGATCATTCGTCTTCGAGTAATGAAGAGGGGTTACATGATAATGGGTTGGTCACTGTGAATAATATTATTCGAACGTAAGTAAAATAAGGTGTACAAATTTTATTATAGTTTTGGTTATCATTGAAAATTAATTCTTCTTTATAATTGGCAGGACTACGTTCATACCCGCTAGTACCGTGCGAGATGTCAGTGCTCTCGTTCTTTCCCACTTGTCGGAAGGGGCAGGATCCTGGAAAGATGTTACAATTCAAGTGCGGGATTACATCTTTCGAGCCTTTATGGTAGATCTTCTATTTGGGTTACATAATTCGATTTATATTTATTTTAAAATTACTAAGTTTTAACGTTCTATTTGTAGAAGGCAAATCAGTTTCATCCGGATCTTAGTTTAGGGACGATCCGGAGTGCTTTTGAGGAGGTCGTTACAAAATACTTCCGAAATCGATTATACAAGTTTCACAAGGTCATCACGTCCGCCGGCCTCACTTTGGAGCAGGGCATACAAAGATGCCCAAGGCATATTAGGCGCTCGGTTTGGGAGTCCCTCTGTAGGAAGTGGTAAGTATGTATACTTTTACATTATTTTTATGAAAATTATAGTTTTTTGAAAGTGTAAGTATTTGATGTTCACAAAGGACGGATGAACGATGGCAAAGGAAGTCGAAAAAGGCAAGAGTTAACCGTCTTTCGAACCCCGAGGCCCATATCCATACAAGGGGATCGATGCGATTTGGCGAGCATCGACGGCGCATGGTAATTTACATATAAATTTAATTTATCAAGCTTTTGACTTATATGTTATCAAATTTGAAACTTTATTGTAGGAGGAGAAAGAAGGCGGTCCCGTAGACTTTTGTGTGGTCTATGAGGCCACGCATAAGAGCCAGAAGACAAACGACCTAGTCACGCCCGCTGCTCGTAGGCTTCCGGTAAGTCTCATAATATGGTCATTTGGTTGTTGCAGTTAGTGCACTATTTTTGAAATACGTAATGTTTAAATTTTATAGGATGATTATAATGCGAAAATGGCTGAAAAGTATGGAGATAATCCGATTACTCAGCCACTAGGTAATGTTTCTTCATTGGTTTTGTCATGTTTTTAATTTATGTTTCTTGATATATAATTTATATATTAAATGATTGTATGATTTTTCTATTTCGTAGAGGACCCTGCTGTTTGGGAGGAGGTGGCCGGCACGACACAAGGGGGGTACTTGCGTGGCCTCGGCACAGCCACTCAGATACCTAGGAGAATCGGAAGATATGCAAGCGATCCCTTTGCTGTGAGCTCATCCGCTGCACCTGATGTGACGCAGCTGTCACAATAGCTATCGCAACAGTTATCAAAGCAGATATCGAGGCAGATGTCGGAACAGTTGTCGCAGCAGTTGGCTCCGCTATTGTAGGCGATTCAGGGATTGATCCCGACACAGAATCCATCCTCGCGAGGCCATGGACCGAGCACGTCTGTGTCAAATGTCCAGAATGATAGAAATAACTCCCAAACCTAGTATAGAAACAACCCATGAATACAAAAAATGCTTTTGCTACTTAAAGATTTAGATATACATATAGTTTGTTAGTTCGGTTTATTACTTTTCTTATTCTTAAGTTCAATATTATGGCTGTGATGATTTTATATTGCCTGTGATGCTCTTATATTGCATGTGATGCTCTTATACTGCCTGTGATGCTTTTATATTGCCTGTGATGAATATCAATGCATTTTTTTATGCATTATATAATTGTACGGTCTGGGAAGGAGAAAAATGAGAATTGAATGGGTAAAAAAATCTGTAAATGGCGTCTCCATAGCATCCCATTCGCGTCGCAAAGGCTGTCGACGCTAAGTTAAATATATCATCCTTAGCGTGATAATCGCGTCTCATTGGCGATGCTTACACCATTATATTGCGTCACCTTAGCGACTTCCTAGCGTCTAGAGTAGCGACACGTGGGCGCCGAAATAGAGTATCATAGCTTGCGCCCCTTGCGCGTCGACTTAGTGACGCCTATCTTCTACGCACAGTCGCAAACCTCGCATCTTAATAACATCGAAATAGCATCAAGTAGTGGCGCTAGTAGCGTCCCAGATTCTTTGACTCCATTGCGATGCTAGTAGCCACCGATATGCAGCGTCCCATTTTTGTGACGCTAGATAGACGCGCTCTTCATAACGGAGACGTAATAGCACAACCCTAGCATCGCATATCTTGGGTCGCTAATCTCCCATTTTCTTGTAGTGACTCTTAGACCTCCATTGTTTTGTTAGAATTTTTGGAGTCGAAGGTGGACTCCTCTGATTCGGTTTTGAACATGAAGAATTGATGCGGTGGATTCTTTGGTCTCTATTGTAATGATGCGGTCTTTGTTGCTAACATGGATGCACCGCTCATCTCTTTTGTTGGTGGATTATGAATTTGAGATGGTGTCGTTATGTTGGTTGGAATTTCTGAAGATGTGCATCTCCTACGTACTTGTCCATCCTCAATTATGTATGGACTTGTCTCTTTGACACGCCATGACGTTGTCCATCTTTTTAGATATAATCCCTTTGTGGCCCCAATCTTTCTTGATAGTGACATGGGCATAAGATGGTTGTAGAACTTTCTTCAATGTTTTCTTCATGTGTGCTGGCAACTTGAGGAATTAATTCTGCAACTTGCTTTTCAAGTGTATGAATTTTGGCCTCCATCTCTTCGAATTTGATTTGAATGACTGAATTTTGTGGAGGAGGAGATGACATATAACTAACAATATTCTGCCTTCTAAGCTGGGTCAATTGTGCATCCAAGTTGCCGATTAATTGACCTTGCACTTTGAGCTTCTCTTCGATTGTTGTAACGAATTGATTGAACATCTCTTGGAGGCTGATTGTAGACTCATGTGCTGATGTAGATTCAAGTATTGATATAATAGCTCCGTCTATCCTTTTGCTTTGTAGCTTGATATTGTCGATTTGCTTCTCAATATTTTCAATTTGATAATGTTGAGTGGAGAATTTCTTCAGCAGAGGACCTAACAATTGTATGAGTATAGTAGATAGATCTTGTGATGAATCTTTATTTTGAACTTGTTGAGGCTTCCCTGTAGCATTTTGTCTTGACGATGATGCCTCAAATTGAATCTCATCTTACTGGACAGCAAGGATGTTTCCCTCAATTTGTTGTTTTATTGTCATTTTATTCGACGTCGTTGAGGTGTCAAGATGTGCTAATGATGATCTGATTGTGTACAAGAGATATTACCTGAAAACTTACACAATACTAAAAGAAAAAGTGAAGTGAAACAAAAAAATAAAAATTCTCAAAGTAGTTTATATAAAACAAACTAAGAATTATGAATATAGTTCCCGGCAACGGCGCCAAAAACTTGATGCGGTAAATATGTAACAAATAAATTTGCTAACAAGTGCACTAGTCATATCAAGTAATGAAGTGAAGAGTAGTGTTGTCGATCCCATGAGGAACTAGTTAAATCTAATGTATCTCAATAATCTACTAAGAGAAGAAAATAGTTTTGTGGTGAAAATAGAAAATTAAAGGTGTAGAAAATAGATAATTCATGCGTAAAGATAAAGTGGTGATGATCCTTGGAAATTATGGATGTTTAATGTAAAGTTAGACTTGTATGAACTTCTGAATTAAACAAATTATGACAAAAACACTTAGGTCGATTCTTGAGACGAATTAAGGGCACCTAAAATACTGACTTCTCTAGATGAGCAAATCAGACCATCCTAATTCCAAATAAGATCAATAATCACGTACGATGAGTTGATTACTGATTTTACATAGAATTATGATGTAGGATAATGTAACTCTTAAATTATCATTCACCCATACTCCTAGACAGAATAATAAATCACACAATAATCAACATACACGATGAATTACTGAATATGTGTTATATATGCTTTAATTTAAAATTAAAAGACCAATTATCAGAAGAACAATGACTTCTGGAATTAATCACTCCTCATATAGGTTTGTGATCTAATTTTAGAATTCATATCACTCATCAAAAAACATTAAACTCAACATATATAATAAAAAGAAATCAAATGATTTAATTAACTTGAAGAATAACGAAGTTCAAACAATCTATCTTTCTGAAACAAATATGAAATCTCTATTATAGAACTAATGAATTATGAGAAATAAAGTAAAGAGCATCCAAGCATATGAAGAAATAAAGATTTGCAGCCTTCAGAATCTCTGGACCATCACGCAACTTGTCGGTTAGGAAATCAGAGAGAAAAATCAGGGTGATATCAGAAATTTGCAAAAAAAATCAAGATGCCAACAGGGTGATAAGCAAAATAGTTAGGCACAAAAATCATGGAAAAATACAATAAGAAATCAGATTGACGCCATATAAGAAAGGCCATTCCAAAATTTTTTGTGTATTGTGTTTGGTAATAAATCGGCGTGATATTCATGTAATCTGTCATCATTAAATTAGAAAATTGCGGGCGTAAAGAGATAAACGCTGCTAGGCATAATAAGGAATTGCGGCCGAAATAGGAAATTACGGGCGTAAAGAAATAAATGATGTAAGGCTTAATAAGGAATTGCGGCCGAAATAGGAAATTGCGGGCGAAATAGATAAATGTGCGGAATACATGGGCGACAAAAACAAATCAGTAGGCAATACGTACGCCAAATAGGCAATTATTACGGGCGCAATCCAATCCAAATCACGTATTGCGGACGCAAGCCAGATAGAGAAGGCGTAATATCACCCATATCAAGTAGAGAATGCATAATCGAAGGATAAAAACAATGAGCACTTATAAGAATTAATTGAGCGCCAAACAAGGAGAGATAAATTAGATAACATGAACAATCAAATCCAAGGCGTAATAAGGAAAATAATCATGATAAGAAGATTTGCAGAGAAAAATTGAGCTGCCAAAACAAATCCCGAAATTTTATGTCAGATAGAGAAGAAAAATCATTGCCCATTTAGAAGTCGAAATTACGGGCACAAACAAATCTTACGAGCGCAATACAAATTAGAATCATGAATTACGGCCGCAATATAAGAAGAAAATCAATTATGGGTGCAATATTAGAAGATCATCGATATCATGGAAAGAGAAAACAATACGAATTTCGGGCGTAATAGGAAATTGTGGGCATATGCGGGAGTAATGTGGTAAGGAAATCTTGTGAGAAGAATATGTCAAACATGGATAAAAAAATCCTAGTATAACGCAGAGAAAAATGTTGGCATTATCATGTTTTACACCATATCAGATAGAGAAGGCGTAATTCAAGGCACATATGTTAGGCATAATCAAGATGATAGCATGATAAGGAAATCTGCAGAGATCTAGGGCGCCAAATATGAATAAACAAACCTCAAAATTATAAGATCACGGAGAGACAAAGTAAATAAAATCAGCCGAAGTTACGGACCCAAAGAGATAATCGGACATTGAATTTGGGGAGAATAATCCTGCAAATCAGATGCCTTACCATAGAGAAAGAAAAGTCGAAAATTATGGCGCAATATTTGGAAAGATAAATTGAGTGCAAACAACGATTAATAGAAACTGGGTTTGGATATATAGAGAGACTCGTATATCATCATGGAGGCGTAATCGGTGCATTGGAGGAAAAAATCCAAATTGTAAGAATGAAAGAAAAAAAATCGGCAGTGACTAAAATCGGCATGATTGACATCGAAACTTTAGGCGCAAAATCCAGAGACGTAAAATCGATTACGGCCGAAATGAAATTAAACACATGGTTTCCAAAAGTCATGCACTGATAAGATGCTTAAACAACTCTGCGTAAAAGAAATGAAAGAAATATCTCAGAGACAGATTTGCTTGGCCGCCAAACAAAAACTTTCCATATTTCGGCCGAAATGAGATTAACATGTTGAAGTTTGGAAATAAAACCTTAGGCGCAAAACACGGCCGCTAAAGAACCATAAAATAATGTCAAAATCAACGTGAATAGATATGCAGCATAAAATTCATTAGATTTATAGCCGAAACAAAGTCACTAAAATCGGCCGCAAAACAAGATTAACAATGTAATTGCCGACCGCAAAATTGAAAGTATAGAACTCATAATTAATAATCACATTGCGAGGCCGTAAATCCAGTAAAGCCAAAAAAATTAATCACGGTCGTAAAACCATAAGTCGACGATGTTGATCCAATTAATCCAAAAAATTCAATTGGTGTCAAAATTTTTAAAACAGAGTAGAGTATTGGCCGAAAGTCAACAAATTTTAATCCAAAATCAATCCATAATCCCGTGACTTTTATCTGCAAAAAGAAAGATGTTAGTTTATTCACAAAAAATAAAATAATTAAAAAAAATATTACCTATTTACAGAAAATTATTTACAATTTATTTACATCTCCTAATAATTTATAAAAATAAGAAATTAATTAATAAAATATTCCCCCGCAATGGTGCCAAAAACTTGATGCATAAAATGATGTAGCAAAATAAAATCGCTAGTAAGTGCACTAATTGCTCAAGTAATATAGTAATAGGAGTAAAGAGTGTTGAACTCACGAGGAATATTATTAATTCAATGTCTAATTTATAAATTAATAAGAGAAGAAAAACATAGAATTTTGGAAAGAAGTTTTGTAATTGTGTAATAAAATAAAGAAAATAAGATAAGATAATGGTGTTGAAGTTTGTCTTAGGATGAAAATAGATTAGGATAAATATTTGAAACATAAAAGATAAATTTAATCTTTAATGATGAATTAGAGTCCTCTAAATTATTAACTTGACATGATTAAATTGCGGTCTCCACAAACTGGCATTCCCTCAATCTAAGTATGCAAATTAAACTATCTTAATTTAATAAGAATTGAACTCTCCACAAACTGGCATTCCATTAAATCATATTAAAATTAAAATGCATTAAATTGGATTCCCTATATTATTAATCACTCCACAAACTGGTATAGACTAACAGATCACACAAACTTGATAGTATAATCTAATTCAGAAATTCAATTAACTAACATAAAAGCATTAAGCACAATTAATAATTGATCAGAAAAGATTAAAACAAATAAAATAGGGTTCAAATAGTTTCCCTTCAATTAATAATCTCCTAAAATAATAATCCTAAAAATATGGAGTTCATCCTAGAAATTCTGGAGAGATAATAAAAATATTATAGAAAATCGAAAGAATTACACCCAAATAATAAAAAGTCAAAGCTTCGAATCACGGGTAAACAATCGAGCTGCCTTTCGGACTTGATCAAAGTCGCGATCAACTTCCAGTCGTCGCACCTCTTTCCTCTTGGTCATAGCCTGTAGTGGTCATGACTCGTCGTGGAAGAAAACCAAACTTCAAAAGCCCCCATTGGGACGATGGCTCTCTCCTCTATTTATAGGATGTGGACGGACTTCAATTTGATCATGGTCGTGATATCGTACGGTCGAATTTAATTTTATGAGATAAAACTTGAGTTGATTACGACCGATAAACTTTGTATTCCTCTCTGAATCTCGGTCACAAAACCTTGTTTGCACCCTATGATTGGTTGATGATTACGACTGATCCGTGGTTAATGATAACTTTTGTACCCAAAGATATCGGCCGATAAGGATAAAATTCTTAGATTTTGCGGCCAATAACTTGATTAATATGGTGTTTCTCGGCCAATACACCTCTTTGTATTTGAATTGGAGTTCCTGGGCGATAAACTTCTTTAAATTGGAGTTCTCGGGCGATAAACTTCTTTGTATTGGAGTTCTCGTGCGATAGATCACATTCATCTGAATTTTGGCCGATACGTTAATAATTCATTTAATATAATCCCTCGGATAGTATTCGGCCTTTCTTGTAAAATAATTATCAAATTTTAATTAATCCATCAACAATTAAAATATTCAAAGAATTAACAATAAAAATCGATAATATGACTAAAGGTGACTAAAAATTATACATGCCATGATCAATTACAGAAAAATTAATTCAAATAATAAATTAATATGTTATATTTATGTGAGACTCGTGAACTACAAACGACGACCTATGAGATATGTATAACACCTGGGAGAATGAATAACGACCCGTGAAAACTAAAAATTTTAATTTTTTAATAAAATTCAGTTTTTGACATGCATAGACATGTTTAAAAATAAAATAAAATAAAAATGACAGAAGGAAAGTAAAGAGACTAAGCAACTAAGATAAACAAACTACTAATCTGACATGAACTAAATTAGTCTAAATTATATTACACAAAAGATCTAAATTGTAAGTTTGAGGATGAAGGAAATTAGTTCTATGTTTAAAGTCCTTAGCTCGATTATGACATAACATATGCTGAGACTAATATGAAAAAAATTGATTAAAATAATGTAGTTAAGGAATAATCTCACCGGGTTTTCTGTGATCGTGAATACTCGTAGTGGTGAAGATTGATCATCTCAGAAGTCGCAATCTAAATTATATCTACTCTGATCTTTTGGTAGAAGCTTCAATTGTCATTGTTGATTGAAATGTAGTGATTGAATGACATTGTTCATCTGGATGATCTTCTTGTTTCTAAGATGATGTAGGAGTCAATGGTTGATTTGAGGATGATGAAAGCATTATATACTCCTGAGGTGAAGCTGGACTCTTAGACCTCCATTGTTTTGTTAGAATTTTTGGAGACAAAGGTGGAGTCCTCTGATTCGGTTTTGAACATGAAGAATTGATTTGGATGTTTGGCGGTGGATTCTTTGGTCTCCATTGTAATGATGTGGTCTTTGTTGCTAACATGGATGCACCGCTCATCTCTTTTGTTGGTGGATTATGAATTTGAGATGGTGTCATTATGTTGGTTGGAATTTTTGAAGGTGTGCATCTCCTATGTACTTGTCCATCCTCAATTATGTATGGACTTGTCTCTTTGACAAGTCATGTCGTTGTCCATCTTTTTAGATAATAATACCTTTGTGGCCTCCATCTTTGTTGATAGTGACATAGGCATAAGATGGTTGTAGAAGTTTCTTCGATGTTTTCTTCATGTGTGCTGGCAACTTGAAGAATTAATTCTGCAACTTGCTTTTCAAGTGTATGAATTTTGGCCTCCATCTCTTTGAATTTGATTTGAATGACTGGATTTTGTGAAGGAGGAGATGACATATAACTAACAATATTTTGCCTTGTAAGCTAGGTCAATTGTGCATCCAAGTTGCCGATTAATTGACCTTGCACTTTGAGCTTCTCTTGGATTGTTGTAACGAATTGATTGAACATCTCTTGGAGGCAGATTGTAGACTCATGTGCTGATGTAGATTCAAGTATTGATATAATAGCTCTGTCTATCCTTTTGCTTTGTAGCATGATATTGTCAATTTGCTTCTCAATATTTTCAATTTGATAATGTTGAGTGGAGAATTTCTTCAGCAGAGGACCTAACAATTGTTTGAGTATAGTAGATAGATCTTGTGATGAATCTTTATTTTGAACTTACTGAGGCTTCCCCGTAGTATTTTGTCTTGACGATGATGCCTCAAATTGAATCTCATCTTGCTGGACAGTGATAGTGATACTGGGGGGTTGAGTGATAACTTGCTGATTTTTGGGTCAAAAGTCAAATTTTTTCAATTTTTGTTTCTACTCCCTAACTCACTCTCTATTGTAGTGCACAGGTCAATTGTAGTAACCCTAAATGTCGTATCCACAGTGATTTGAAGTCCTAGACTACCTAAAAACAATTCAGACTAATCAAAGTTAAAGTGGCAAAAGCAGAATTTTAAGTGGAAATGAAAACAGATTTTTCAGGAAGGTTAAATGATAACTGTTTTGAGGTTTCTGAAAAGTTAACTAAACTGAGTTGTGAATACTAATCTAGAGGCTAAAAGGGTTTAACTATCAATGAGGAAGGTTCTACTAGAAATTGGGGTTCATCTAACTTAATTATGGATGGATTAGATCAAGTTATCATTAAAAGTGCAAATCTGCTCCAACTTGAAATATTGCTGCTTCCACAGCTCATTTAGCCCAGGACTAGTCTATATATTATCATATACATATTAGCTAGGTTTAATTGGATAAGTATCCTCACTGAATATCAAGTTATCATTAACAAATTTATAAGCCCCTCACTAATTTTGCAAATACTTTTCAGATTTTGGCAATTTCAATTTGGTAATATAATTCAGCTCATTTTCATGCATCAACAAATCAGAAAGATAATGAATCCAATCTCAATACTAGTGCTTCTTGGTTTATCTCTAAACTACAAGAGGATTTTAAATCAGCCTCTCAGCTGCAAATTTGAAATGAAATCCACACTAGCATCAATCAATTGGAACATTTCAGCACATGTTATTGAAATTCAGATTTGCCATTGCTCCTTGGTCCATTTCTGAACAAAGTGGAAATCAGGAATTAAATTATCAGTTGCATATAAGATTGGGATTCCACAATGACAAGCAGATTCCATAAAAATTAGAACTCAAAATGCAAATTAGATTTGACCACAGCATGTTTTTACAGAATTGATTCAGGGGAGTTGTCATTGCCTCTTCTTACATTTCTGAATAAGAAGAACCCACTTATCTACTTCTCAGTAGCCAATGAAATGAAGGGTTTACAATGACATCAGATTTCTCAAATCAAGAATCAGAATTGCAGTTCAGAAACTAAATTAGATGAAAATCAGATTCCTAAATCAGATTTGGAGCTATAACTTGTCATTGGTTCTTGTTTCATTTCTGAATCAAGAACAGATCATAAAACAACCTCTCAGTTGTAGATATAAGTAAGATCATACAATGTCAAGAATAGGACAGAAATAGATAAGTTCTGAATGCAGAATCAAGAATCAGAAAATCAGAAATTATGAAATCAGTGCAGGAAATCTGAAATGTCCACATCCATCCATAATTAATCTAGACTACTACCCTATCCTAGGAGACATGGAGTTTAGCTCCTCATAATTACAAAATTTGATACAAAATATAGTGAAGAGCAGAAGGAAATCATCTTGGATTCAAGCTTGTCGAGAGGTATCCTTGCAGCACTTCAACTCCAACTACAAAAACCTTGCTTCCTTCTCCAAACCCTGCAATGGCCAGACCCTTTCTCCTCCAGAATTTCCCCAGTTTATATATGTATCATGTGCACCCTTTGATCAGCATCAGAATGTTCCATGGTGATGTGATTGTGCCATGTGTCCTGGTCCTGGAATTCCTGTAGAAGACCACAAAAGTAGGTGGTCGCCCCACCTTTTTCCAGCTTTTTGCACTTGTTCTTCCCTGCAAGAAGAGATAGAACACCAAACATCAAAGTCCTCAAATAGGAAATAAACAAATAAGGATGAGGATATCTACTAGGATCAGCTCCAACATCAAATAAAATATGATGTTATGAAGGGGTGAAAGTAGTAAATGAAAATGATAAGTTTGAAGTCCCGAAAATAATAACTTTACATATATCTTGGAAAATGTTCAAATATGGATGGTTCAGAGCATTAAAGGCATCAAAGGGATTAGGATGGCAAGTGAATGAGGTCAAAAATCAAATATGGATAAGATTTCATAGGAATGATAACTTGGGTGCCAAAAACGATAACTTAATGCCTTAAAAATGATAACTTGTCAGAACTTTGGTTGTGGTTATCCAAATGTGATCAAATTTGAACAGCAATGAGTTAGGACAATAATATAATGATTGCTTAATGCCTTTGTGCAGATTTGACAGTTTTGCATATCGAAATGATAGTTTTGCCCTTTAACGATAACTTGGCATTGGAAAATGATAATTTGTTCAAATGGACTTATAATTTTGCACAAGTTGAGATATGATCATCCAAATATGATTCATTCATGATAGTAATAGATTTAGGGCAAGAAAATTATTGAAAATCAGTTCACTCAAAATAATGATAACTTGGCATATTGGAGTGATAACTTGTCCTAAAAATAATAACTTAGCATAGAATTGAAATATTTATGGATTTTAGCATTTCAGAACCTCTATGCATATGGAATTAATTATAAAATGAGGAAGATCAACTAGTTATCACAATCCATGCATTCCAAACATAATTGGCCAAAAGTTGGGAAATTTAGGGGTTCGATATGGGTGAAATGCATCTAAAATGGGATAAAAACCTATAGTGATTAGCTAGCGATCAAACTCCCCCAAGCTTAGCCTTTTGCTTGTCCTTAAGCAAACATTCAGAAATTAAGAGCAAACTTGAATTAACAGCTCACAAATGGATTTGAAATCAGCTGAATAAAGTCCAAATGAGTTTCCCACTTTTCCAACACTTCATTCTTTCCAAAAACTCAATTCCTAGCTAGAGAATCACAGAGGCTAAAGCAAATTTAAGCCATGGAAGAAGTACTAGCAATAACATGTTTGAATTGTAAGAATTGTCAACTTTACTACAAGGTTGAACTACAAATCCCTTCATGAACATATTTTCATTGCTTAAACAGGTTTAACACCTGACTTTTATTCATGAGATGCAAGTAAATAAGTTTAACACCTGATTTTTATTCATGCTGGTCACAGGATAAAAATTCTGGCTTTATTCTGGAGAGGTTCTTTTTTAGAATTTCACTTTCTTTATTTATGCATGCATGCAATGCAAAATGCAACTTTTCACTTTTTCTTTTCTCCATTCTTCTTTTTCTATCCTGTTCATGAAGAGAGCAATAGTTCAAACTCAAGTATAGTTTAGATCCTTTGTCCAAAAAGTCAAATTTTCCTATTTAGCATGGCAGCAAGAGCCTTGACTCCCTTCTAGACATCTGATATTACTAATTTAATCCATAAGTATTAGCTAGTGTGACCCATAAAAAGAAAAATTTTCAGCTGAAAATTGATTCAAATGCATCTGAATTGTGTAGCCAATTAAATCAACAAGACTAATGGCCAAGTTGGCCACTTTGTATTGGAGTGTACCAACTGTCATAATGAAGTATTCTACCCATTTCAGAGTTAAAATAAATTCAGAATTGAGTTGAGCCCAAAAAATGATAACCGAGTGATAACATGTTTAAACAATGATAACCTGGTGGTAATTAATGATATAAACATTAAAATAGATTGAAAATATGGTCTAAAGGTTAGAAAAGCACCAGGTTTCCTCCCCCAACCTTAGCTTCAACACTGTCCACAGTGTTGGAAATTAAGGCAAGGGAGAGGGTTGGGAGGGCATGGAATTGATGGAATTTATGCATTTGATCCCTTCCAATGATTCTTGCATCTCAATCAGGGGCTTAGGGTGATCCATTCTTCATGAATTTCAACCAATCCCACATAAAAGTAGCGGATATCAGTGGGGTATTCAATATCAGATTTTTTTGAATGCACAAACAGCAATGCATTGAAATTCACAAAATCTGCACTGAAAATCAACTAAGATGGATTGGGACAACTGATATGCATGATGATTCAGATATTAATGTGATGATTTCAGCATGAATGAAAAGATAATATCAGTTATCAGTAGGATTTCAGTGAAAAGAATTAAAATTTAGAGTAGGGATACTCCCTTCTTTGGCAATTTGTGGATGGATCTGATTCCTCCCTTCTTTATTCCTACAAAATAGAAAAGTTGTGTAAAATGACTTGGGTTACCTCCCAAGAAGTACCCTACTTTAATGTCTTAGGCTAGACATTTTTCCACTTGAATTCAACTAGGCAAAATTGGCAAATCTAGCAATTTCAGCACCTCCTTAGCTGAATGCTGAGTTGTGGGGTTATATGGCTTCAACCTCTGTCCATTAACCTTGAATATGTCATCCTTATCATTCAGAAGGTCCACAACTCCATAAGGATAGACTTTGTGAACTTTGAAGGGTCCACTACACCTTGATTTCATCTTACCAGGGAATAACTTAAGTCTTGAATTGAAAAGCAACACAAGGTCTCCAACCTTGAAATCCTTCTTCAAAATTCTGCTATCATGCCATCTCTTGGTTCTCTCCTTGTAGAATTCAGAATTATGGTAGGCATTTATCTTAATTTCATCCATTTGTAGAAGCCTCTTCCGTCCTCATGCTTGTATATCAAAATTGAGTGCCTTCACTACCCAAGATGCCTTATGCTTCAACTCAATTGGTAGATGACATGTCTTTCCATAAACCAATTTGTAAGGAGAAGTGCCTATAGGGATTTTATAGGCTGTCCTATATGCCCAAAGTGCCTCATTTAGCCTCAAACTCTAATCCTTCCTAGTCAAGGAAATTGTTTTCTCCAATATGGCCTTGATTTCCCTATTTGAAATTTCTTCTTGGCCATTTGTTTGAAGATGGTAAGCAGTTGAGACCTTGTGCTTGACTCTATATTTGTTTAGAAGGTTCTCAAAATATTTTTCAATAAAGTGACTGCCTCCATCACTTATGACCACTCTTGGAATTCCAAATCTTGAGAAGATTATCTCCTTGAAAACCTTGATTACAGCCCTGGAATCAACAGCTGAAGTTGAAATTGCCTCTATCCATTTGGATACATAGTCAACAGCAAGTAGTATAAATTTGTATCCAAATGAACTAGGGAAGGGCCCCATGTAATCAATGCCCCAAACATCAAATATTTCAACCTCTAAAATCCCATTCTTAGGCATTTCATTCCTCCTTGATATTGAACCTGCCCTTTGACATTCATCACAACTCTTCACATACATATATGCATCTTTGAACAAAGAAGGCCAATAGAAACTAGATTATAGCACCTTGGTAGCAGTCTTTGGAGTGGCTCCATGTCCACCATATGGAGATGAGTGGCATTCATACAAAATTGATTGGAATTCAGCTTCTGGTACACATCTCCTGAAAATTCCATCAGGGGACTTTTTGAATAGAAATGGGTCATCCCAATAGAAGTCCTTCAAGTCATGATAAAACTTTTTCTTCTATTGATAGGAGAAGTCAGAAGGAATGATTCTACATGCCAAGTAATTAACAATATCAGCATACCAAGGAGTAGGGGCAGCTGATATGGCCATTAGAAAATCATCATGGTAGGAGTCATTGATATGGAGTGAGTCATTAGAATTCCGAACTCCTTCCATCCTTGATAAATGGTCAGCAACTAAGTTTTCTATCCCTCTTTCATCCCTAATTTCAACATCAAATTCTTGTAGCAATAATATCCATCTGATTAGCCTTGGCTTGGACTCTTTCTTGTTGATGAGGTGTCTCACTGCTTGATGATTTGTGAATATAATTACCTTGGATCCCACCAGATAAGGTTTGAACTTGTCAAATACAAACATCACAACAAGCAATTCATTTTCAGTGGTAGCATAGTTGATTTGGGCCTCATCTAGTGTCTTGCTAACATAGCAAATGACATAATGTTTATTCTCCTTGGTTTGCCCCAACACTGCCCCTACTGCTTGATCAGAGGCATCACACATAATCTCAAATGGAAGAGATCACTCAGGTGGCTAAACTATAGGGGCTGAGATGAGGGCTTCTTTCAGCTGCTTGAAGGCCTTCATGCACTCTTCATCAAAATTGAAATCAGCATCTTTTGCTAGGAGCTTGGTAAGAGGCCTAGTTATCATTGAGAAGTTTTTTATGAACCTTCTATAAAATTCTGCATGCCCCAAGAAGCTTGTTATTGCCTTCACATTTGTAGGGGGTGACAACTTCTCAATTACTTCAATTTTGGCCTTATCCACTTCAATTCCTTTACTTGAGACAACATGTCCTAGGACAACCCCTTCTTGGACCATAAAATGGCACTTCTCCCAATTGAGGATCAAGTTGGACTCTCTACATCTTTGTAGCACCTTGGTTTTCTAGGCATCTCTCAAAGGAATCTCCATATACTGAAAAATCATCCATGAAGACCTCCATAATTTCTTCAATGAAATCTGAAAAGATTGACATCATGCATCTCTTAAAAGTGGCAGGTGCATTACATAGGCCAAAGGGCATCCTCCTATAAGCAAATGTCCCATATGGACATGTGAAAGTAGTCTTGTGTTGATCTTGAGGGTGAATTGGGATTTGGAGGAATCCTGAATATCCATCTAGGTAACAGAAGTGGGAATGCTTTGTCAATCTCTCCAACATCTGGTTAATTAAAGGAAGAGGAAAATGGTCCTTCCTTGTTGCCTTGTTCAACTTTCTAAAATTAATACACATCCTCCATCCTGTAACTGTCATGGTGGATATCAATTCATTTGAATCAAATTTAATAACTGTGATTCCTCCCTTCTTTGGCACCACCTGGATAGGGTGACCCATTCACTATCTGAAATTGAGTAGATGATTCCAGCTTTTAACAATTTCAACACCTCCTTCTTCACTACTTCCTTCATTACTGGATTGAGTCTTCTTTGGCATTCAATTGAGGGTTTATAGCTGTCCTCCATGGGGATCCTGTACATGGAAATTGGGGGATTAATACCCTTGATATCTTCAATGGAATCGCCTATTACCTCCTTGTACAGCTTCAATCTTTTCAGCAGCTCATGCACTTGTTCTTTTGGCAAATTGGCATTAATAATTACTGGAAATGTTGAGTTCTACCCCAAGAATTCATACTTCAGGTTGCTAGGAAGAGGCTTGAGCTCCAATTTGGAAGGATTGTCTTGAGTTAGAGTGGATTGAAGTTCAGCAGTGATAACTTCCTTTACCTCATTCTGAAATTCAAATTTTCCTACTGATTTGAAAGAATTCAATTCAGATTTGCATGCCATAGCCTTTGGATCTTCTAGCTCCTTCAAGTGATCAAACATTAGGCACCTTTGCAATGGGTCTTCAATGGGAATTATTGCAAAAACTTGCTGAAGAACTTGATCTAGCTGCCCCTCTTCAAAGTCATTTTCTTGAAAATTTAGCCTACTGATAACTTATGCCAAATTAAATTCTATCTTGTCCTCTCCAATTTGGAATGTTGCCCTCCTTGACATCAATAACAGCCCCAACAGTGGCTAAGAAGGGTCTCCCTAGAAGAATAGGGGTATTCAGGTCCTCATCCATGTCAAGTATCACAAAGTCTACTGGTATGTAGAATTTGCCAACTTTAAGGGATATGTCCTCAATGATTCCATGTGGGTACTTGATGGATCTGTCTGCCAGCTGTAGGGACATGTTTGTAGGCTTCAAATCTTTAACTTCAAGCTTCCTACAAAGTGAAAGAGGTATGACACTCACTGATGCACCCAAATCACACATTGCCCTTTGAATCTTCCTATTTTCAATTTCACAAGGTATGGAGAAGCTTCCTAGATCTTTCAACTTGGGTGGCAATTTGTTTTGAATAATTGTAGAAGCTTCCTCAGTCAAAGCAATGGTCTTATGTTCCAAAATTCTTCTCTTCTTGGTAAGGATCTCCTTAAAAAATTTAGCATATGAAGGCATCTCCTGAATTGCCTCTACAAATGGCACATTTATATACAACTTCTTCAGGATTTCAATAAATCTTCCATATTGTTGGTCCTGCCTTGCCTTGATTAGCCTTTGAGGGAAAGGCACCTTATCAAAAATTCTGCCCCTAACTTCATCTTGAGGATGTTGATTCTGATTTTTCAAGACAGCCTCCTCATTTGATTTTTCTGCAGGCCCTGAACTTGTACTAACTTCAACTGGATTTCCCTCAATATTCCTCATTGGTTCTTCTATAATTTTCCCACTTCTGAGCTGGACAGCTTGGACTTGCTCTTTGGGGTTCAATTCAGGTTGTCCAGGGAGAAACATAGGTGGCCTAGTTGAGGTACTTGCTTGTTGAGCAATCTGATTTTCAAGAATCTTTTGATGAGCACTCAAAGCCTCATATCTAGAAGTTAATTTCTACATAGCCTCCTCTTGCTTTTCCTGCTTCTTCAATATTTGTTGCAACATTTCTTCCATCTTTGACATACGAGGGACTTGAACTTGAGGTGGCTCATATGGTGGTCTTTGCATTTGAACTTGTGGAAGCTGGTATGATGGGGGTGGATTCCTTGGCAAAATCTTTGGTTGCCAATTTGAATTCTGCATAAGAGGCCCTTGAAAATGGTTGCCCTTGTAGGAGAGGTAAGGATGATTTATGTTTTCTGGAGTGTAGAACTCAGCAGGGGGTTTAACTCCATAATTTCCTACTGCATTAACTTGGTCTATACTTTGCTCATGTTGCTGCATTATAAGGTTGCAAGTTTCAGTTATATGGCCCTGATTTCCACACACATCACACCTTGATTCAGCATTTGAAGATTTTCCCACATTAGTTGACAAATTCAGCTTCTCCAATGCCCTTTGCAAGCCTTGTTCAATCTGGACAGCAATGTTGTTGACTTGATTCTCATTGGATGGCCTCCTTGTCCTGTCATGTGTAAGGAAATGATGGTTCTTGTCCATGTTCTCAATTAATTGGTAAGCTTCATCAATGTTTCTTGATGCAAATATTCCTCCAGCAGCTGTATCCAATGCAACCTTGCTGGGGTAATTCAATCCTTTGTGAAAATACTTGACAAGTTGCCATTTCTCAAAGCCATCATGTGGACATGCCCTCAGCAAGCCTCGGAATCTTTGTCATGCATCACATATATTCTCTTGATCCAATTGGTAGAACTTCACAATCTGATCTCTATAGTTATCAGTTTTGTTAGGTGGGAAGAATTCAACTAGAAACAATTGAATAATAGATTCTCAAGTAGCCATCTCTTCTGGTTTGAGGGTCTTGTACCATATCTTTACCTTGTCTTTGAGTGAGAAGGGGAATAGCCTCATGTAGACAGCATACATTGGTGTATTATTGAAATGCACTATGCTGCAAATTTCCTTGAAATTATCCAAGTGTGAGGCTGGATCTTCATTCCCTAAACCAGAAAATTGGTATTGCCTTATCATTGTCACCAAGGCTGGGTTCACCTCAAAGTTAGCAGCTGGTGCAAGGACTCCATTCCCTTATTGATTTCTGACATTACTAGGAGAATAGCAATCCTTTAATGTCCTTGGTGCAGCCATGTTGTCGTGCTCCTCTTCCTCTTCTTCAAAAATCCTTCTTCTTGCCTCTAGCCTTTGCAATCTCCTCCTTCTCAAGAATCTTCTTTCAGGCTCAGGATCTGATTGATAATAGTCCTCTTAATTATCCAAATCCTGCATAAATGAATTCAGAAGTATCAAATTGAGAAAAGAAAGAAAACTAGACAAAAATGGAAAATTGGGAATGATAACTTGCAAAAACTGAAAATTAGCCTAATAAATAGATTAAAAACTAGTCTAAAACTAATCTAAACTATCTAAGTTAATCTAATTGACTTCAAAACCCCGGCAACGGCGCCAAAAACTTGATAGTTATTGGGGGGTTGAGTGATAACTTGCTGATTTTTGGATCAAAAGTCAATTTTTTTTAATTTTTGTTTCAACTCCCTAACTCACTCTCTACTGCAGTGCACAAGTCAATTGTAGTAACCCTAAATATCATATCCACAGTGATTTGAAGTCCTAGACTACAAAAAATAATTTAAACTAATCAAAGTTAAAGTGGCAAAAGCAGAATTTTAAGTGGAAATGAAAATAGATTTTTCAGGAAGGTTAAATGATAACTGTTTTGAGGTTTCTGAAAAGTTAACTAAACTGAGTTGTGAATGCTAATCTAGAGACTAAAAGGGTTTAACTATCAATGAGGAAGGTTTTCCGAGGAATTGGGATTCATCTAACTTAATTATGGATGGATTGGATCAAGTTATCATTAAAAGTGCAAATCTGCTCCAACCTGAAATATTGCTGCTTCCACAGCTCATTTAGCCCAGGACTAGTCTATATATTATCATATACATATTAGCCAGGTTTAATTGGATAAGTATCCTCACTGAATATCAAGTTATCATTAACAAATTTATAAGCCCCTCACTGATTTTGCAAATACTTTTCAGATTTTGGCAATTTCAATTTGGTAATACAATTCGGCTCATTTTCATGCATCAACAAATCAGAAAGATAATGAATCCAATCTCAATACTAGTGCTTCTTGGTTTATCTCTAAACTACAAGAGGATTTTAAATCAGCCTCTCAGCTGCAAATTTGAAATGAAATCCACACTAGCATCAATCAATTGGAACATTTCAGCACATGTTATTGAAATTCAGATTTGCCATTGCTCCTTGGTCCATTTCTGAACAAAGTGGAAATCAGGAATTAAATTATCAGTTGCATATAAGATTGGGATTCCACAATGACAAGCAGATTCCATAAAAATCAGAACTCAAAATGCAAATTAGATTTGACCACAGCATGTTTTTACAGAATTGATTCAGGGGAGTTGTCATTGCCTCTTCTTACATTTCTGAATAAGAAGAACCCACTTATCTACTTCTCAGTAGCCAATGAAATGAGGGGTTTACAATGACATCAGATTTCTCAAATCAGGAATCAGAATTGCAGTTCGGAAACTAAATTAGATGAAAATCAGATTCCTAAATCAGATTTGGAGCTAGAACTTGTCATTGGTTCTTGTTTCATTTCTGAATCAAGAACAGATCATAAAACAACCTCTCAGTTGTAGATATAAGTAAGATCATACAATGTCAAGAATAGGACAGAAATAGATAAGTTCTGAATGCAGAATCAAGAATCAGAAAATCAGAAATTATGAAATCAGTGCAGGAAATCTGAAATGTCCACATCCATCCATAATTAATCTAGACTACTACCCTATCCTAGGAGACATGGAGTTTAGCTCCTCATAATTACAAAATTTGATACAAAATATAGTGAAGAGCAGAAGGAAATCATCTTGGATTCAAGCTTGTCGAGAGGTATCCTTGCAGCACTTCAACTCCAACTACAAAAACCTTGCTTCCTTCTCCAAACCCTGCAATGGCCAGACCCTTTCTCCTCCAGAATTTCCCCAGTTTATATATGTGTCATGTGCACCCTTTGATCAGCATCAGAATGTTCCATGGTGATGTGATTGTGCCATGTGTCCTGGTCCTGGAATTCCTGTAGAAGACCACAAAAGTAGGTGGTCGCCCCACCTTTTTCCAGCTTTTTGCACTTGTTCTTCCCTGCAAGAAGAGATAGAACACCAAACATCAAAGTCCTCAAATAGGAAATAAACAAATAAGGATGAGGATATCTACTAGGATCAGCTCCAACATCAAATAAAATATGATGTTATGAAGGGGTGAAAGTAGTAAATGAAAATGATAAGTTTGAAGTCCCGAAAATAATAACTTTACATATATCTTGGAAAATGTTCAAATATGGATGGTTCAGAGCATTAAAGGCATCAAAGGGATTAGGATGGCAAGTGAATGAGGTCAAAAATCAAATATGGATAAGATTTCATAGGAATGATAACTTGGGTGCCAAAAACGATAACTTAATGCCTTAAAAATGATAACTTGTCAGAACTTTGGTTGTGGTTATCCAAATGTGATCAAATTTGAACAGCAATGAGTTAGGACAATAATATAATGATTTCTTAATGCCTTTGTACAGATTTGACAGTTTTGCATATCGAAATGATAGTTTTGCCCTTTAACGATAACTTGGCATTGGAAAATGATAATTTGTTCAAATGGACTTATAATTTTGCACAAGTTGAGATATGATCATCCAAATATGATTCATTCATGATAGTAATAGATTTAGGGCAAGAAAATTATTGAAAATCAGTTCACTCAAAATAATGATAACTTGGCATATTGGAGTGATAACTTGTCCTAAAAATGATAACTTAGCATAGAATTGAAATATTTATGGATTTTAGCATTTCAGAACCTCTATGCATATGGAATTAATTATAAAATGAGGAAGATCAACTAGTTATCACAATCCATGCATTCCAAACATAATTGGGCAAAAGTTGGGCAATTTAGGGGCTCGATATGGGTGAAATGCATCAAAAATGGGATAAAAACCTATAGTGATAAGCTAGTGATCAGACAGCAAGGATGTTTCCCTCAATTTGTTGTTTTATTGTTATTTTATTCGACGTCGTTGATGTGTCAAGATGTGCTGATGATGATCTGATTGTGTACAAGAGATATTACCTGAAAAACTTATACAATACTAAAAGAAAAAGTTAAGTATAACAGTAAAATAAAAATTCCCAAAGTAGTTTATATAA
The DNA here is from genome assembly GCA_030549335.1 of Pontederia crassipes. Lineage (NCBI taxonomy): Eukaryota > Viridiplantae > Streptophyta > Magnoliopsida > Commelinales > Pontederiaceae > Pontederia > Pontederia crassipes. Next base: position 292,403 of record CM060198.1, on the reverse strand, counting down.
GATAGACTAAGAATTATGAATATAGTTCCCCGACAACAACGCCAAAAACTTGATGCGATAAATATGTAACAAATAAATTTGCTAGCAAGTGCAGTAGTCGTATCAAGTAATAAAGTGAAGAGTAGAGTTGTCGATCCCACGAGAAACTAGTTAAATCTAATCTATCTCAATAATCTACTAAGAGAAGAAAATAGTTTTGTGGTCAAAATAGAAAATTAAAGGTGTAGAAAATAGATAATTGATGTGTAAAGATAAAGTGGTGATGATCCTTGGAAATTATGGATGATTAATGTAAAGTTAGACTTGTATGAACTTCTGAATTAATCAAATTATGATAGAAACACTCAGGTCGATTCTTGAGATGAATTAAGGGCAGATAAAGTACTGACTTCTCTAGGCCAGCAAATCAGACTATCCTAATTTCAAATAAGATCAATAATCCCGTACTACGAGTTAATTACTGATTTTACATAGAATCGTGATGCAGGAAAATGTAACTCGTAAATTATTATTCACCCATACTCTTGGACAGAATAATAAATCGCACAATAATCAGCATACACGATGAATTACTGAATATGTGTTATATATGCTTTAACTTAAAATTAAAAGATCAATTATCAGAAGAACAATGACCTCTGGAATTAATCACTCCTTATAAAGGTTTGTGATCTAATTTTAGAATTCATATCACTCATCAAAAAACATTAAACTCGGCATATATAATAAAAAGAAATCAAATTATTTAATTAACTTGAAGAATAACGAAGTTCAAACAATCTATCTTTCTGAAACATATATGAAATCTCTATTACAAAACTATTGAATTATGAGAAATAAAGTAAAGAGCATCCAAGCATATGAAGAAATAAAGATTTGTAGCCTTCAGAACCTCCGGACCATCACGCAACACTAACCGACAAGTTGGTGTGCAATCCTTCTCCTTTGACGATAGCTTCAAGTCTTCTTCTTTGCAATAAGGCATGGCTCCCAGGTCTCAAGCACACGTGTTTCTGTCTTCTAGGGCCTGTACTTATAGCTTTCAGGGTCCAAAGAGTTCTAGTAGAGTTTCGATTTGATTCGAAGTCTTTTCATATTAAAAAAAGTAAATTCGGAGTAGACTGTGATAGGTCTTTAAAACCATTCAAAACTCCTTTAAATCTAAGTAAATATATTTTTTAATCATCCCTGAGGTTTAGGATAAAGTTTGGGTTCGATTTGGACTTGAAATTCTCAAGAAAAATCGAAGAAATCTCAAAAATAACCTTCGTAACGGCCTGCAATATGAATTTAACGGCCCATAACACTGATTTCACGGCCCTTGCGTGTCCAAATAGGAGTAGAAGTGTGGTTTTCACGGCCTGTAACTTGGGCAAGCTGTTTGAGCGAAATTGGGTATTTAACGGGCTATTACATACCTCTCACAGCCCGTTATATTCAACTTTCAGACTTTTGGACAAAACTGCATATTTAACGGGCCGTTACATAACTCTCACGACCCTTTATATTCAACTCAGCACTAGCAGCCTCCACCAATTTCCACTTTCTAGCTCCTTTTGAACTTCGATTTAAGCGCGATTTGTTTCTATGGCTTTCTGACCCAATTCTCTTCCATTTTCTGCAATAAAATATAGGATTTGGGTATATTTCCATTTTTATAAAATTAAATAAAATAAGACCATAAATTGATGCATGCTATGTGAAAAGGAATCGAAATGTGATTAAATGCATGGCTAATTATATGTTGTATTTTGCATGCATCGGGGAGAGAGAATCGGCTATGTCAATATCTCGTGATATTTTTGCGATATGATATTAAAATCTCGTGAGTTCAGATCTGAGCCATTCGATCTAGTTTGGATGACTTAGATCATGCTTCACACGGTGTGAAGCAAAGGATGCTCAACATGTACATTTTACTCATATATAATGTATGTATGTATCTATGTATGTATGTTAGGTCTATATATATAAACTATAAGTGTATATTCATATGTAGTTATATATACATATATATAAATAAAAATAAACATTGGCACTACCTACGATCTAAATATAGTGTTGATCATATTGTGTCGCTATTGTGATGCTAAGGCGAGGCCAAATACACATGCCCCATTCCAGTCATTTTATTCCCTTCCCTCCCATACAAATTAAGAAATGCATATATAATTTACTCATGTTGATGCGTTGTATTTGTAAGAATAAAATTTGCTAGCAAGTGCACTAGTCGCTCAAGTAATATAGTAAAAAGGAGTAAGAGTGTCGAACCCACGAGGAATATTATTAATTCAATATCTGAATCTTTAAATTCATAAGAGAGGAAAAACATGGATTTTGAAAATGATTTAAAAGATAAAGAAAATAAGATAAAGATAAGATAGTGGTGTTTAAGTTAGGCCTTAGGATGAAAATAGATCAGGATAAATATTTGAATCATAAAAGATAACTTTAATCTTTAAAGATGGATTAGAGTCTCCCTAAAGTAATCTAACATGATTAACTTGTGGTCTCCACGACTGGCATCCCTCAATTTAATCATATAGAACTATCTTAATTTAATAAGAATTGAAGTCTCCACGACTGGTACCCCCAAAATCATATTAAAATTAAGATGCATTAAATTGGATTCTCTAGACTATTAATCACTCCACAAACTGGTATAGATTAATAGACCACACAAACTTGATTCTCCACACACTAGTTATCAAATTTATATCAATTATTAATTCCAAATAAAATCAATTATAATTAGTATAATGAATTCTGAAATTAAACACTCCACAAACTGGTATAGCCTAATTCAGAAATTTAATTAACTAATATAAAAGCATTAAGTAAAATTAATAATTGATCAGAAAAGATTAAAACGAATAAAGTAGGGTCCAAACATTTTCCTTCAATTAATAATCTCCTAAAATAATAATTCTAAAAACATGGAGTTCATCCTAGAAATTCTGGAGAGATAATGAAATACAAATCATAAAAATTGAAAGAATTACACCCAAAATAGAAGTAGGGCTCTCGAATTGGGCAGACAATCGGGCAGCCTCTCGGACTTGATCAAGGTCGCGATCCACCTCCAACCGTCGCACCTCTCTCCTCTTGGTCGTAGCCTCCAGAGCTCACGACTCGCTGTGGAAGAAACCTGAACTTCAGAGCACCCTTTGAAACGACATATTCTTCACGTATTTGATCTCGGTCGTAACATCGTACGGTTGACTTTAAAATTATAAGATAAACTCGGCCAAAGATAAATCCTTTTATCATTACGCCCAAAGATAAACTCAGCCAAAATAGAGAATCAAATCTTGTTACGCCCAAACAATTTTATCTTTACACCTTTCCATTACGCCCAAAATGATAACATCTCCTAGTTTTGGCCAAAACGATGAGTTTTCTTTCCGTTACCCCCTCCAAATCTCGGCCATAAGGAAGAAATTCAATCTTGTTACGCCCAAAACATAAAATCATTTATCTTTACTCCTTCAAATCTTAGCCGTAACAAAGAATTAAATCTTGTTACGCCCAAAAGATAAAATCATTTAATTGTTACTCCTTTTTGAATCTCGCCCAAAACGACTTGGGTGTAAAGCCAAATCTCGGCCGTAATGATGAATTCTTCATCCTAATCTCGGCCGTAATGATAAATTCTTCGAAATTTCGGCCGATGCAGTGCAATCCATTTAAATCTCGATTTTTCCTGCAAAATAATTATAAAAATTTAGTTAATCCATCCACAATTAAAATATTCAGAGAAATAATAATTAAAATTTATAAATTTGGAATTACGATTAAAAGTGACTAAAAATGATGCATGCCATGAACAAATTACAGAAAAATTAACTAAAATAATAATCTAAAATATGTTATATTTTGCATGCATCACATGTATATGTATATAAAACTATAAGTCTATATGTATATGTGTATATAATTAAGAATTTATTGCACGCGCCCCCACCCCCGAGCAATAATGGATTTTAGAGTTTTTTTTAACCATGTTGCATGCTTCCAATAATTATAATATAATACTTGTAAAAAATACAATTTGTCCAGATGATATTTTCTTAGGTGATACTATTTTTTTCCTTTTTCTTATTTTTTTTGTTAGTTTTTGACAATTATTGTGGCAATGGTTTTTTTGAGACTATTAAAAGCTTTATTATTATTTTGCTCTTAGACTATTATAAAAAAATATAATTATTTTAAAGTCCTCATTTTATTATTTAATATCAATAAGTACATTTTATACATGATACAATTAAAGAAAAAAGTTATATATTAGATAACTATGGGTTTTTGGTATCAGACCCAGTCTCGACTCAAAACAGGTCAGGTTTTTGACGATCAGACATGATTTCACCGAATATATCTCGTGTTGGGAATATTTCTAAACAAATGAGTCAGGCTGTGCTAATTGGATTTTTACGGCCTTTGCTCACCTATACCTATGATCACACATCCATTATAGAATCAAGGGGAACCATGCCTGACTCGACCCAATCATCCGAGCCCAACTCGACTCATGGTTCTATTTTGGTTTGGGAATATTCCTAGAAAGTCATTTCAATTTTGTTTTATAATTTGATCATATTAAAGTTATTTATATGTTAATGCACAGGATACAAAAAATTGATGCATAACCATGTCAATATTCACGATAAAGAGGTTCATCACCTCACAAGAAATAGAAGATGGAGGGATTGCGTCGTTACAAAGTAAAATTTGAATGACCAAGTTGGTATAACTGGAAGTTATTTTGTTATTATTTTATGGATGAGAGAAAACGTTGATGTGTACACTACATTACCATTTTATACTTTTTATATTGGAAAACTTAACAAAGGTTGAAAGTCGCTAATAAATGCGAAAAAATTTCATTAGTACTTGTTTCATTGAATTTGTTTTATTAATAAGTTCGTGATTCGACTTTGATAGTTGAAAAGGGGCTGAGAAAAGCTTGAACCCAATTTCTATATATAGTTCAAGGGGTAAATTACACCAAATGCCCTCAAACTTTAAGGTTTACTCCGCGATATCCTCCAACTTCACTTAACACAAATGCCCTTCATCTTTTAACATGTTTCATCCGATGCCCTCTTTACTTGGGATAGCAGGTTTTCCGATTTTTCATCGACGTGGCATTCACGTGGCCATCTCCTTTCTCCTCCACGCAAATAGTCATCTGACGTGGCATGCTCCGACATGGCACATAAAATTACACCATGTCCTCCAACCTTAAGGTTGGTTCAGCGATATCCTCCAACTTTACTTTGTAACACAAATGTCTTCATCTTTTAAAACGTTTCACTTGATGCCCTCTTCACCTGAGACAAACGATTTCTCGATTTTTCGTTGACGTGGCATCCACGTGGCCATCTCATCTCTCCTCTATGTAAATAGTCATCCGACGTGACATGTACCTATGTGGCACATAAAATTACATCAAATGTCACATAAAATTACACCAATTTAAGCAAAGATGACGGCCGACAAACACGAAAGGTGAACGATGAAGGAGGCGAACGACGAAGGAGTGCGAATGGCGAAGGAGTTTTCACACGAACGATGACAAAGAGGGAAATAAGGAAATAATTTAACAGTGAGTGGATCAACTTACGCTAAGAAAGATGGTTTAATATGTGGTGCCACGTCGGAGCATATCACGTTGGACGACTATTTGCATGGAGTGAGAGAGGAGATGGCCACGTGGACACCGCATCGATAAAAAATCAGAAAACTGAATGTTCCAGGTAAAGAGGGCATCGGGTGAAATGTATTAAAAGATGAAGGGCATTTGTGTTACAAAGTGAAGTTGGAGGGTATTGCTGAGCAAATCTTAAAGTTGGAGGGCATCAGTGTAATTTTATGTGCCAATAAAAGTATGCCACGTCGGAGACTATTTGCGTGGAGGAAAGAGGAGATGATCACGTGGATGTCACGTCGACGAAAAACCGAAAAACTGGCTATCTCAGATAAAGAAGGCATCGGGTGAAACGCGTTAAAAGATGAAAGACATTTGTATTACAAGGTGAAGTTGAAGAGTATCGCTGAGCAAACTTTAAAGCGGGAGGACATTTATTAAAATTTATGAAAAAATTCCAAACGTTCACTGCAACAAAATTTGTGGCCTAAACCCAAAGGGCACGGGGACTAAAAGTACACCGTGGACAAGACAAAGTAAGAGGTGTACCACAAAAGGAAAAGTGTTTAAGTGGCAGCCCCTGCCCCAAAGTCGTTGGTAGGCTTCCCTGCCTCTTCGGCAGGCGTTTCTCACACAAGCAAGGATTTTTTTAACATTTCTGCTATGCAAAAATAAGATAGTTCAAATGCGAGTCATGAATCAGATGACTCCATTGTTGCCATCGTCAGCAGTCAATTTGCCTACAGTGGTATGTTGCTAGAGCAAGCATTCATCTTGGAAGCATTGGTACCATTGCTCAAACAGATTCCATCAGTGAATACTTCATATTCCCCACTCAAAATTGTGGTTGCGAATGGAAATTTTACTACTGGATATAAGCTTTCTCTGCAGGTAACACATTGAACTGTTTTTTTATCTTTAGACAATGCCTTTTTTTTTAGGGAAAAAAGGATGACTAGACAATGCTTTTTGTTTTATGATTGATTGAGTTCACTTTACTCTTTTCAGTTTACAATTCTACTTATCCGGCCATGTCCATCTCTTGCAGGCTGTTGCTCGAAATGCTGGATACCCAAACAGCATTGTGGAACATATTTTTTGTGATGAAGACATGAATAGATTCCTTATTTTAACTGATCTTGTAGTTTATGGTTCGTTTCTTGAGGAGCAAGCCTTTCCCAATGTCCTAATTCAGCCCATGAGTCTTGGAAAACTGGTTGTTGCTCTAGTCTTAAACATGATTATAAAATATGCATGTTTGTGAGTACTTCTAATGGTACGGTCATTTCTGTCTCTGTATTTAACATTTCTTACTACTAAAATTTGCTATCTTATGGATTAGGTTGATGATAGGATAAATGGGTATATTTTTCCAAAGGAGAAAGTTGCTGTTGTCTCAGATTGTACTTGAAGCAGTCTCCAATGGAAAATTATCTCCATTTGCTCAGCAAATTGCACTTAAAGAAAAAGAACAAGCAAGAAATTTATTGGCATCTGAAGCATTGCAAGGCTACACATTGTTGCTGGAAAAAAAATACTCAAGTTGCCTTGAGAAATCTTGTCTCCTAAATCTACTGGAGAGATTCCACAAAAATTAAAGGAGCAATGGCAATGGCATCTTTTTGCTGACATATCAAGATCAAGTTATATAGAGCAACGAAACGAAAGTGATAACATTTTAGATAGACTGAAGGAGCAGTGGAATCATAGTCAGATGAACATTACTTTTAATTACTCAAAGAATGATGAATTTTGATGCAGTTGAAGGACAGAACTGATCAGCCTCATGGAACATGGGAGGAAGTTTTATCGTAATGTTAAAAAGGCTGACAGAGCAAAGAAAAATGAATTGCATGAAAGAGATGATAGGGAGCTTGAGCCGACAGGTCAAACCATTGTGTATATATGAACCTTATTTTTTTGGTGAAGGAACTTGGCCTTTTCTGCACCAAACCTCCACTTTATCGTGGAATTGGCTTGGTAAATTGCGATGAAGTCAATCTCAAAAAGTTGATATGATGTCAAATTTTTGTCACAATATCAGAATAAATTAAAATATGATGTGGCATCTCAATTTCTATCATGAAAAAGTTAGAGACGAAATGATAATACTTGTAACCAATTGAAGTTTGTATAATATATTACTATCATGTTGTGATGTCTAAAAGACTTATTAACGTCATATGAAAAAGATGCATTGCCAAGTAATTTGATAAAGCTAGTGTAACGCCCTAAAATCGCACCCCGCCACTGGCAGAATAAGATTCGGAAACGTTACAGGTCATCCTTACGTGTACATCATGTTAATCAAAATAATGACTTTGGCTGGTCAATCTCATCAACGATAAATGCGGAATAACTGATCATCATTAGAAATAAAATAGAGTAACATGTTGAAATGCGGAAGACTGATAACTGACTTCATAGGAGTCCAAGAGAAAGCTAATACATCAAATGCTAAAAGAAAGAAAAAAGCTATCCATCATCTAAAGGACTCGATAACCATGTGCAGCCACCTACGAACTCGATCTGTCACCGTTGGCCACCATCATCATTAGGACCTTGGCCTATATTTAAGAACATGCAGGAGAGAAACTTCCTTATGAGTTTTACAACTCAGTATGGAAGTAAGATAAACATCATAGTAGGATCATCATAATAGGCATGAATCATAAAATGTAACATCATTGGACAACATCATCATCAGATAAGGAAGTGAATCATGATCATAATATGGAATGATAAGAGTATGCATAGAAACATATGACTAAGAGATCATAAATAATCATCATAAGATAAGGCAAAAGCCAACATCATGAGAAAGGTTCTTTATTCATATGTGTTCATCTTCTTCTTCATCTTAATTTTCATCTTTGACTTATTTGGGGTATATTTCAACCCACGGGGAGGCCTGCCTCAACCCGTCCATCATCATCATCATAACTGGCAGAGCCAGCCCATAACTGACAGAAGTCAGCCCATAACTATCCGAGGATAGTCCATAACTGGTCGTCATCAGTCCATCATTAAAAGAGCTCTCCATTTAACATTTTACGTCTTTTATCTTGCATCTTTTAATTAAACAAAACATATTTTAATAAGAACTTTAAATCAGGATAAATGACATAATCATGGAGAGTAAATCAGGGATAAAATCATCATCATCATACATAGATCATGATTAATCACATAGAATAAGGATTAATAAATCATAATCATATGCTTAAATCAAGTCGGAACCCGAGCCGAGTAGGGATAAACCTGGGTCGGGTAAGATATAGTCATCCTCGGTATAAATCAGGGAAACAACCCGGGTCGGGTTCGGGTTACACCCGGGCCGGGTCGAGTCTTCTTTTCGAAACCATCATTTTGCCCGACTGTTCGTCGTGCCAGGAACTCGGTCCGGGTAGTTTTCAACCCAGGCCGAGTTCGTCATGTTGCAGAGCTTCGAGAGCGTCGGCATTGACGATCCGAGCCGAGTTCCTCCGAACTCGGTCCGGTGAAGGACCTGCCCGGGCCGGATTTGGGTGAACCCGGGCCGGGTTCATCTTTTGCAAAAATTGCGCATCGCGCAGTTCGCGTTTCGTTCATCTTTTCCGGCGGTGGCCGGTATCAATTAACATCATAATTCATCATGCAATAACCCGGAACGACCTAGAACATGCTTCAACTCTAAAATTAAGATTCTATTACGAATCTACCCTAGTTCCATGCCTTGAAGTTTCTGTCCGAGAAACTTTACTACTGTCTTCTTCTTCCTCTTCCTCTTCTTCCTCTTCCTCTGCCGGTCCCTCTCGATTCAGTTGCACGTCCGGCGTGTCCTCTGTACGGCGGCGGCTGTCAGGGACAAGAAGAACCAAAAAGGGCGCACGTAGAGGAGAATTAGGGCCGGCTTCGTGAGAAAATGAAAGGGGGTTTTGATTTGGTTTGGCCTCTTATTTATAGGGAGAGGATCAGAGTTTAAATTAGAATTTAACTTCTCCCTGATCAAATCAAATCCAACTCAGATTTTACCCTCTCTTTATTCCCCTTTTTATCTTTTATCTTTTATTCTTTTCTTTTCCTCTTTTTACATCATAAATCTCTTAAAATAAAATTCGTCCTCGAATTCAGTCAGAAGTCAGGACTTACCAAAAAGTGCGGGAAATTCCCTTCGCATCTCAGACTCGAGTTCCCAAGTTGCTTCGTCACCTCGGTGATGGCTCCAAGCCACCTTGACCAGTGGTATATTTTTGTTGTTGTGACGTTGAACTTTTGTCTCTAGAATCTGGATGGGTTGCTCCTCATAGGTCAGGTCATCTTTGAGGTTGGGTTCTTCATATTTTATTACATTTGCATAATCATGTTTATACTTCCAGAGCATAGAGACGTGTAACACGTTGTGAACTCGCCCATAGGATGGAGGTAAGGCTAGTCTATAAGCACCCTCTCCGACTAGCTCAAGTACCTCAAATGGACTAACATATTTTGGACTGAGCTTTCCTCTTTTACTGAACCTCATCACTCCCTTGGTTGGGAAAACCTTCAGGAGTACTTGATCACCTATCTAAAAATTTTGTTCACGTCGTCCTCTGTCAGCATAGAACTTTTGTCGAGCTTGGGCTGCCTTCATCCTTTCTTGTATCAGCTCGACCCTTGCTGAATATTCCTCTGTCTTCTTTAGTTCTTTATCATCCAAAATTTTTCTCTCACCTACCTCATTTCAGCATGCAGGTGAACGACATGGTCTCCCATACAAGGCTGCAAAGGGAGCCATACGAATGTTGGAATGATAACTATTATTATAGGCAAACTCAATGAGTGGTAGGTGATCATCCCAGTTACCCTTCCAGTCAAGGGCACAAGCTCCTAACATGTCTTCAACTGTTTGGATGGTCCTTTCAATCTGACCGTCCGTTTGTGGATGGAATGCCATACTGTAATTCAGCCTCATTCCGAAAGAGTCTTGTAGGCCTCTCCAGAATCTGGCTGTAAACCTTGGATCCCTATCTGACACAATAGAGATGGGGATCCCATGAAGTCTGATGATCTCTTGTGCATATAGATCCATAAGGCTCTGCACTGATTGCTTTGACTTTATGGGTAGAAAGTGCGCAGACTTCGTTAACCGATCCACCACTATCCACATAGCATCATGTCCTTTCTGGGTGCGGGGTAAACATGTTATAAAATCCATAGAAATGCCTTCCCACTTCCACTATGGAATGGCGAGAGATGTGATCTTTCCATAGGGCTTCTGATGTTCCACTTTTACCTGTTGGCAAACTAGGCACTTGGAAACGTATTCGGCAATCTCTCGCTTCATGTCATTCCACCAGAAGGTTCTTTGCACATCCTTATACATCTTAGTGCTGCCCGGATGGATCGCAAATTCAGACTTGTGCCATTCGTCCATCACTTCCCTTTTAAGAGCTTCGTCACTTGGAACCGATAAACGATCTCTATATCGGATTCCACCATCTGTTGAGAGTTTGAAATCCTCTTCTTCCTTCTGACATCTTCCTAACATCTTCGTGTACTCAGGTTCTTGGGCCTGAGCCTTAATGCGCCTATCCACCAAATTTAGTTGTATCTGGTGCATCATTAGTACTGCTCCATTCCTTCCAGGTCTTGGCTTCCATAGGCTTAGCTCCTTCATCATCTTATACATACCCATCATCATGTGAGCTAGTGAGCCTTCCCACTTGCGACTGAGTGCGTCTGCAACTGAGTTCGCCTTACCAGGGTGGTAATTAATGGAGAACTCATAATCCTTCAAATATTCCATCCATCTTCGTTGTCGCATATTAAGGTCGCGCTGAGAGTTGACGTACTTGAGGCTCTTATGATCGATGAACATATATCAAACTGTACTCCATATAAGTAGTGTCGCCAAATCTTCAAAGCGAAGACTACCGCTACCAATTCCAAGTCATGAGTCGGGTAGTTCACCTCATGCTTCTTTAGCTGCCTAGATGCATATGCGACCACTTTTCCATGTTGCATGAGCATGCATCCCAGTCCTGTGCCGCAAGCATCACTATACACCACATACCCCTCTGTACCTTTCGGAATGGTGAGTATATGTGCAGTGGTCAGTCTAGCCTTTAGCTCTTGGAAATTGTCTTCGCATTTCTGTGTCCATATATACTTCACTCCTTTCTTCGTTAGGTTCGTCAAGGGAGAAGCGATCTTTGAGAAATCCTTGATGAACCTGCGGTAATAGCTTGCCAATCTGAGGAAGCTGCGGATTTTAGTGGCGTGCTTTGGCCTTGGCCAGTGGGATACCGCTTCTACCTTGGAAGGATCCACAGAAATACCCTTCTTCGAAATTATGTGTGCAAGGAACATAATCCGATCAAGCCAGAACTCACACTTGGATAGTTTTCCATATAACTTGTGTTGCCTTAACTTTTCCAAAACTATCTTCAAGTGTTCCTTGTGTTGTTCTTCATTCTCCGAATAGATCAGGATGTCATCTACGAAGACGATGACAAACTAGTCCAGGTATGGTCTGAACACCCGGTTCATGAGATCTGAAAGCTGCAGGGGCGCTCGTCAGTCCAAAAGGCATCACTAGAAATTCATAGTGACCATACCTTGATCGGAAAGCCATCTTCCGTACATCTTCATCGGCTACTCTAAGCTGGTGGTACCCACTTCGTAAGTCAATCTTGGAAAACATCGCGGCATTGGAAAGTTGGTCGAAGTGGTCATCGATCTACGGTAGAGAGTACTTATTCTTGACTGTGGCTTTGTTTAGCATCCGGTAGTCGATGCACAATCTTAAAGAGTCGTCCTTTTTCTTAACAAAAAGCATTGGAGCACCCCAAGGAGATACACTCGGCCTTATAAACTCCTTGTCTAAAAGTTCCTGAATTTGCTTCTTCAATTTATGCATCTCAACCGGTGCCATCCTATAGGGGGCCTTCGAGATCGGGGCAGTGCTTGGCAAGAGATCGATCCGAAAATCAATCTCTCGTGAAGGTGGTAATCCGAAAATGTCATCAGGAAAAACATTTGAAAATTCCCGAACTACGTCCAATTGCTGTAGTTGGGTCCATAGGTTGTCCTTCGTCATCACATTTTCAAGAAAACCTCTGCATCTCTTCTGTATCATCCTCTGTGCCTTCAGGGCAGATATGATAACCTTCTCGTCCTTTCCTATGGTGCCTCTAACGGTGGCCTTGCGTTCACCTTGGTTACCAATGATCACCTTTTTCTGTTTGCATAGTACGACTACATCATGGTAGGATAGCCAATCCATACTAAGAATGACATCGTAGTCCGTCATAGGGATGACTACCAGATCTACAGAAAAGTTCTTGCCCTGTATCTCTACTAGTACCTCAGGAAGGTACTTAGTGGCGTAGAGCATTCCCATAGGAGTGGTTATCTCCATAGGGTGACTAATATCACGTAGAGGCAAACTCAAAGCAGTAGCACAGTCTTTAGATATGAAAGAGTGTGATGCACCCGAATCAAATAGCACTGTAGTAGCAAGACTGGCTATAGATAGTGTACCTCTAATGACTTCGGCGTCCGTCGGTACTGTATCTTCTTCTAAGTGAAAAACTCATCCACGCACCATGTTGTTTCCACGCTGAGCTGGTGCGGGTTCATCCTTCTTAGTAGGGCAATCACGAATGAAATGTCCTTATTGACCACAATGCAGGCATACCCCAGCCTTCATCCTACACTCTCTAATGTGGAATCTCCAACAGTGGGGACAGGCACCAGTACCCTGTGCCTGCTGCTGGGGCTGCTGACGTTGGGACTGATATTGGGGCTGTTGTTGGCGGTTAGCCTCACGAGGCTCATAAGGCCTTGTCCGATTGTCCCGACGTTGGTTCCTACGGTCGAGTCCTCCTCGATTCTGACGACGGTCATTCCATCGAGGTTGATTATAAGCATGGGGTTGCATGAGAGCCTTTCCTTTTTCATCTTTCAGTTCTTGTTGCTCTCTAGCATAATTCCTTTCCATCGTGGTTGCCAACTCCACTGCTAGGCTCACATTAGCACATTGGCCAGCTAAGGTGCTGGTCCTGATGGTCGGGTTCAAGCCCTGGCAGAAATGGTCAGCCTTCTGTCTGTCACTCATCTTGAGAGTGTTATACTTCTCCAAACAAATGAACTTGATATAGTACTGAGCCACTGTCATTTGATCCTGGCTCAGTTGTAGAAACTCTCTCTGCTTCAATGCACGCTAGTATGGTGGAAAGTAGCGTGCTTCAAATGCTTCACAGAAATGTTCCCAAGGAACGTCGTTCTGTCCATCATATTGTGTGTCAATCACAGTTCTCCACCAGTCCAAAGCATCCTCAGTTAATACGCTGGTGGCGAACAGAACCTTCTTTTCTTCACCACAATTCATCTGTTGCAGCTTCTCTTTAATCGTCCTCAGCCATTTCTCAGCCTTGTCAAACTCGCCCAAACCATCATACTCCGGAGGGCGTAACTTCATGAATGCTTCAATAGTGTCCTTAGACGACACTGGTGGCGTAGGCTTCACAGAAGGAAGCTGCACCGATGGCGTCATCGCGGGTATGGTGAACCGATGGTGTCGGTAATGGTAGAACCGTTGGTGCCCGTGATGGTGGGGGCTGCACCAGTGGGGACTGCACAGTCGGCTCCACAGCTCGAACCTGACTCATCTGAACATCATTCTGGTCTGACCCCTCTTGTAGTGGATTTCCCATCCCGTCGCTATTTCGAGGTCGCCTCTAACCTCAAGCTCTAGTAACGGGTGCACGGCGTGGAGGCATCTACATCATCTTAGAAAAACATCCTACATCTTAAGAGACAAGATAAACTTACTTGACTTCAGGTGGCACGGTGACTGCTCGTGGCGCTTGCACATGAACTTGACATCATACTTTAGGACATGAGAATGGCCTAACTTTAGGCTATGATACCTAATTGTAACGCCCCCAAATCCCACCCCGCCACATGGTAGAATACGGTTCAAAGACACTACGGGTCATCCTTACGTGTACATCATGTTGACCAAAATAAAGACTTTGATTGGTCAATCTCATCAACGATAAATGCGAAATAACTGATCATCATTAGAAATAAAATAGAGTAACATCTTGAAATGCGAAAGACTGATAACTGACTTCATAGGAGTCCAAGAGAAAGCTAATACATCAAATGCTAAAAGAAAGGAAAAAGCTATCCATCATCTAAAGGACTCGATAACCATGTGCAGCCACCTAGGAGCTCGATCTGTCACCGTTGAACATCATCATCATTAGGACCTTGGTCTGCATTTAAGAACATGCAAGGGAGAAACCTCCATATGAGTTTTACAACTCAGTATGGAAGTAAGATAAACATCATAGTAGGATCATCATACTAGGCATGAATCATAAAAGGTAACATCATAGGACAACATCATCATCAGATAAGGAAGTAAATCATGATCATAATATGGAATGATAAGAGCATGCATAGAAACATGTGAATAAGAGATCATAAATAATCATCATATGATAAGACAAAAGCCAACATCACGAGAAATGTTCTTTATTCATATGTGTTCATCTTCTTCTTCATCTAAATTTTCATCTTTGACTTATTTGGGGTATATTTCAACCGATGGGGAGGCTTGCCTCAACCCGTCCATCATTATCATTATAACTGGCAGAGCCAGCCCATAACTGACAGAAGTCAGCCCATAACTGTCCGAGGACAGTCCATAACTGGTCGTCATCAGTCCATCATAAAAAGAGTTCTTCATTTAACATTTTACGTCTTTTATCTTGCATCTTTTACAACAACAACAAAGCCTTATCCCACTAGGTGGGGTCGGCTACATGGATCATACGACGTCATTCCGCTCTATTAGTAACCAAACCTTTTGGTATATTATTCATCAATAGATCTTGCTCTATTAGTTCGCCAAGTGTCCGCCTTGGCCTCCCTCTCCCTCTTTTAATCGGACTCCAGATTATTTGATCTACTCTTCTTACTGGCGCATCTAATGGTCTTCTCTGAACATGACTAAACCATCTCAAACGATTCTCTACCATTTTCTCACTAATAGGAGCCACTCCGACTCGTTCACGTATATGGTCATTCCTAATCTTATCTAATCTTGTATGACCACACATCCATCTCAACATCCTCATTTTGGCTACCCCCACTTTACGTTCATGTTGTCCCTTCATAGCCCAACATTCACTACCATATAACACTGCTGGCCTTACAGCAGTACGATAGAATTTTCCTTTAACTTTATTGGGTACTTTTCTATCACAAAGAACTTCAGTGGCTTTTCTCCACTTACACCAACTAGCTTGAATTCTATGATTAACATCGTCATCAATCTCACCATCTTGTCTTACAATTGATCCTAAATATTTAAACTTTGTCACTTGAGGAATTATATCCTCCCCTAGCCTAACTTTCAAATCGTCTCTAAATTGTTTATTTGTGAAATTGCTATGCATATATTCTGTTTTATTCCTACTTAAACGAAAATCCTTTGACTCCAACGTATTTCTCCATATTTCCAATTTTGTATTAATCTCTTCTCTTGAATCCGCTAAAAGTACTATATCATCCGCAAATAGCATGCACTTAGGTACCTCCTCTGTGATACTCTCGGTTATAGCATCGATAACTAAGTTAAATAGATACGGACTTAAAGCTGATCCTTGATGTAGGCTAATTCCTATAGAAAATTCATTTGTCTCACCTCCGGGTGTCCTAACCCTAGTCAATGCCCCATCGTACATATCTTGTATTATCTTAATGTAGGCAACACTCACCCTCTTCTTTTGCAAGGCTTTCCAAAGTACATCCCTTAGTACCCGATCATACGCTTTTTCTAAGTCAATGAAAGCCATATGTAAGTCTATTCTCCTACTTCGATACTTCTCCATCATCTCCCTTAGTAAATAAATCGTCTCTATAGTGGATCTTCCTGGCATGAACCCAAATTGTCTCTCAGAAATATTACTCTCCATTCTCAATCTATGCTCAATCACTTTTTCCCATAATTTCATTGTGTGACTCATAAGTTTAATCCCTCTATAATTTGCACAATTCTGAATATCCCCTTTATTTTTGTAAATAGGAACTAATGTACTTAATCTCCAATCATCAGGCATCTTTTTCGACCGTAAAATCTCATTAAATAGTTTACATAATCACAACACACATTTTTCTCCTAAACATTTCCAAACTTCAATCGGTATACCATCCGGTCCAACGGCTTTATCATTCTTCATTTTCTTAAGAGCTTCGCTAACCTCCGAGACTCTAATTCTACGATAAAATGACCTATTAAGCTCACATTCGCTAACTGTCAAGTCCTTCAAATCACAAGGGGAACCTTCACATCCATCATTAAATAGCTTATAGAAATACTCTTCCCATCTGTTCTTAATATCTCCCTCAGTAACTAAAACCTTGCCAACTTCATTTTTTTATGCATCTTACTTGATCCAAATCTCTCGACTCCTTCTCTTTATTCCTTGCAATCTTGTAAATCCTTTGTTCACCAGCCTTTGTCCCTAACTCCTTATAAAACCCCTCATATGCTTTAGCACGAGCATCACTAACTGCCTTCTTAGCCTCTCTTTTTCACCAAACGATACTTTTCCCAATTGTCAGAACTATTGTCCAAGTGTATCGCTTTGAAATAATTCTTCTTATTACGCACCTTTTCTTGGACCTCCTCATTCCACCACCAAGTCTCCTTATCTCGTGGTCCAAAACCTTTTGATTCTCCTAAAATGGCTTAACAACCATTTCAACCTTTTTTGCCACATTCTCCCACATGATACTAGCATCTCCTTCTAACTCCCACACACTTTCCTCTACTAACTTACTTCTAAAA
The DNA here is from genome assembly GCA_030549335.1 of Pontederia crassipes. Lineage (NCBI taxonomy): Eukaryota > Viridiplantae > Streptophyta > Magnoliopsida > Commelinales > Pontederiaceae > Pontederia > Pontederia crassipes. Next base: position 274,929 of record CM060198.1, on the reverse strand, counting down.
GTCTCTCGCTTCTCCCCCTTTAACTGCCACCACTTGATCTTTCGATCAAAAACTGTTCGGGATTTTGGTTTTATACATTTCATTTGTATATCAAGAACTAACAATCTATGTTGTGTAGTCACTCCATGCCTAGGAATTACTTTGCAATTAGTACAACGTCTTTTATCAGTATTTCTTGTCAAGAAAAAATTAATTTGAGACCTATGAGTTCCACTTTTGTATGTGATTAAATATTCCTCTCTCTTCCTAAAATAAGTGTTGATAATCTTAAGATCGTATGCTAAAGAAAAATCAATAATAGTTTATCCTTCCTCATTCAACTCCCCAAAACCAAAACCACCATGAACCCTTGCATGTGGTCCTGCCTCTTTACCAACATGTCCATTAAGGCCTCTCCCAATATAAACTTTCTCGGTTGTTGGTATACTTTCAATCAAACCCTCCATATCTGCCCAAAACTTCTCCTTGAGATGTGATTCTGCTCCTACTTGGGGTGCATATGCACTAATAATGTTCATAGTCTCCTTTCCAACAATTACTTTCACGGATATGATTCGATCCTCAATCCTTTTAACTTCCACAACATTCTTACTCCATTCTGCATCTGCGATAATACCAACACCATTCCTTCCATTTACCTCACCTGTGTACCAAAGTTTGGAACCATTTAACCTAATCTCTTTACTTCCCTCTCCTACCCATCTAGTTTCTTGCAAGCATAAGATACTAATCTTACGCTGGTCCATTACTTGTGCCACCTCGATGTGCTTCCCATTCAACGTCCCAATGTTCCACGAACCTAATCTGCCATTAGTATCATGAACTAGCTTCTTTAACCGCCTCCGTCCATTAGAGTGCAGTAGCTCTTGCTCATTTAACACTGCATTCAGGCGAGGATGCAGCGGCTCTTGCTCTCTTATCATTGTACCCGAGCTGTACAGCGCATTACTTACGGGTAACGACCTAGCATTAACACAATATATTCGTTGATCCATGTTCATAAGATTCGATAGGATTTTATGCTGGCTGTCGGGGCCTAACACAACCCTCCTCCTTTATCCGGGCTTGGGACCGGCTATAAAACCTTAAACCCTAAACCCTAAACCCTAAACCCTAAACCCTCCTCCTTTATCCGGGCTCCTTTATCTTGCATCTTTTAATTAAACAAAATATATTTTGATAAAAACTTTAAATCAGGATAAAGGACATAATCATGGAGAGTAAATCAGTGATAAAATCATCATCATCATACATAGATCAGAATTAATCACATGGAATAAGGATTAAGAAATCATAATCATATGCTTAAATCAAGTCGGAACCCGAGCCGAGTCGGGATAAACCCGGGTCGGGTAAGATATAGTCATCCTCGGTATAAATCAGAGAAACAGCCCGGGCCGGTTTCGGGTTACACCCGGGCCAGGTCGAGTCTTCTTCTTTTCGAAACCATTGTTTTGCCCTACTGTTCGTCGTGCCAGGAACTCGGTCCAGGTAGTCTTCAACCCGGGCCGGGTTCATCATGTTGCAGAGCTTCAAGAGCATCGGCATTGGCGATCCGGGCCGAGTTCCTCCGAACTCGGTCCGGCGAAGGACCTGCCTGGGTCGGATTTGTGTGAACTCGGGCCGAGTTCATCTTTTGCAGAAATTGCGCATCGCGCAGTTCGCGTTCCGTTCATCTTTTTCGGCGATGGCCGACATCAATTAATATCATAACTCATCATGCAATAACTAGGAACGACCTATAACATGCTTCAAGTCTAAAATCAAGATTCTATTACGAATCTACCCTAGTTCCATATCTTGAAGTTTTTGTCCGAGAAACTTTACTGCTATCTTCTTCTTCCTCTTCCTCTTCTTCCTCTTCCTCTACCGGTCCCTCTCGGTTTAGGTGCACGTCCGACGTCGTCCGGTGTGTCCCCTGTACGGCGGCGGCTGTCAGGGACAAGAAGAACCGAAAAGGGTGCACGTAGAGGAGAATTAGGGCCGGCTTCGTGAGAAAACGAAAAGGGGATTTTGATTTGCTTTGGCCTCATATTTATAGGGATTTAAATCAGAATTTAACTTCTCGCTGATCAAATCAAATCCAACTCAGATTTTATCCTCTCTTTATTCCCCTTTTTATCTTTTTCTTTTATTCTTTTCTTTTCCTCTTTTCCTGCTAAAATCCCGAGCGTTACAGCTAGAGGATCATGTTTAGTTGTATTGGCATAAGTTAAGAGTAAATGCATACAATTAATGTATATTACCGAGATTTACTTGGTGAATATAGTGGCTTCTTTGCTTTGGCCAACCGGACTGATCGTGTGCACAAGAATGCTTGGATAGTTTTTCAATCTTGGAGAGCTTTGGCAAGGAAGGTATGTAAAGATCTTAGAATATATATATATTTTTTTGCATCTGTTTCTTTTCTTATTAAATTATTTGTTGTGATTAAGTAACATATTTATGTTATTGCCCTCTTGTTAAAGAAACAAAAATCATAGCTTTTGTGTTACGCAAAAAGAGTGTCAAAACGCCTTTATTTTAGTTAACCATGTTGTAACAAGAAAGTCTATGCTGGTCTAACTTTTTTTTATCAATTATTATTTGAATTTTCATAGAGAGTGGAAATATCAAATTTATATATTCCTCTAAAAAAATCAATAGTGTGAGAGAAAATGGAAAAAATATAAATTCAAGGAAAAATGTTGTCTTTGCATGAACATGAAAAAAAAAGTTATATATGTTGGGAGAACAATGAAGACTCGACAAACAAAAATAGTGAAGTAAAGAGAAAAAAGAAGGATTGACACAATAAAATAGTTTTAATGTGTTGTAAAGAAGAAAACATTTACAAACAAATGAGTCATGATATATGCTATGATGATATAGACTGAATCTATTAATAGCAAATATCCATTAATCAAGTCTCTTTTCCAATACAATCAATAAAGGGTATTTATAAGGTTCTAAATACCCATATGCCAAATAACAACATCTTCAAGTCCTATTCAGAGTGGAAAGAGGCATTGACCGCACTTTGTGATAATATTTGTAAATTTTGAGTTTTGAAAATAATATTTGTAAGTCGTCACATTTTGAAATTGTCCTAAATTTTGAGTTCAACTAGTGTAGGGATGACCATGGTCGGTCCGCATCCATTAGGGTAGGGTTTGACCCGACCCGTACCACAACCCAGCCGATTTCTATCGAGTCGGGTTAGGTCGGGCAACCCCCTTTCGAATCATTAAACTCGAACTGACCCGAACCTTTTTGGGTCGGGTCAATTTGGATCAGATACTCGAGTCGACCCATTTTTATAATTTATTATTATAAGTAATAAAATTTACAAACTAACAAGTTTTGGAACTTTTGGAGCTTCTGTACTTGAAAAAAGCAAGTTAGTGATCACATGGGTGTTAGTCCAAAAATCATATTTTAAATATTTTGATGATAACAAACAAGAAAGATGATGCACTAATGTTGTTCGAAGTGTTAGTTTGAACAGGTTAAATATTTTTCGAAAAAAATATAGCGATAAGATTTTTGTAGCTAAAACGAACGACCGACATATTATCATGCGTCCGCTATGACATATAATGGAGGATCGAAACAAATGTTAGAATGACCGCTAATTAGAGAGAGCACAGACATTTTTAAATCGAACAACTGAATCAGTTTTAAACGACCATTCTGGGCAGCAAATAAAAGAACATGTATAAAATGGATGACCAAAGTAGTACCAGAATGACGCTAATTATAGAGAGCACAAACATTTTCAAAATGGACGACCGAATCAGTTCTGGACGACCGTTCTAAGCAGCAAATGAAACAACATGAACAAAACGGATGACCAAAGTAATTGCAACCGCTAGTTACAGAGAGCTCGGACATTAAACAAGCAAACGAAATGATTTCGAACAAAGAAGGGTCGTCGGAGGACAAAGAAGCGATGCTAGGTTTGCCACCTAGGTGCTTCAGATGGATACCGATGAAGAGGACAGGAGCACTCCGACACCCCATGAGTGAGCAAAGGAGCAAATTAAAATTGGGGCGTGGACTCTGCACTGACAACCACCTCTTTGCCCATCCTTTGGCCGGAATCCTCTAAACCCTCTTTCACCAAAACATATTCCTGCCACCCACCACCTGATCAAAATGTCACCCCATCTCCTTCCTCACCTCCGTCACCAGCCATGTCACCCCGCATAGATGTCATGCCACCTCACTTCGTTCAGCCAGAACCTCTATGCGGATCATGTCTCCAGCCAAAGTTTGGCTTTTGTAAAAGCCAAAAAGTCGGATAATCTCATGAAAGTTTTGCTGTTCTTGGGAACTCAGAAAATGGCCTAGAAATAATGGCTGCGGCAAGCAAAAAGGGAATTATCAAATAAGTTGCAGGTCCATATACAAGGAAGATCTGTGGGCTAATGCATGAAAATAAAATTGAAAAGTACGAAGGGCACGAAAAGCCTTTAGGATTATAAAATTGTGTACAAATTGTGTGTATGACTTTTAGGATAATAAAATTAGGTAAGAAAAATTAGGTCGAAATATGAATATCGCAAATAGATCACAGTAATATTGGATTCCTATGTCATTTCTAGACCAACATTACAAGAATGTCGGACTACCGACAAGTTCCCCATACCCTAACAATGAGAGCTGGTGAAATGTCAGATGAGGAACATGATAAAGGATCCATAAGATCGAAATAATTGTGATATACATAATACAAATGCTAGGATATGGTAGGATTAGAGAAAGGATATAAATGCCTATACAGATGGGAATATCTCACATCATTTTCATGTTTCAAGAAACAATTACCTTATGCCTATATAAATGTAGAAAGAAAATTTTAGATTCTCTTTGACATGCTTAACGTGAGCGTTTGTCAAAAGATGTGATATTTTTCCTCTTTTAGGTCTAACAATAAGCAAATGCATCAACTTACGTTTTAATGATTGAATCTCTTCCCAGGTGAAATTGGTAGGTAAATATTCCATAAATCACTTTGAATCTTAGGTATTAGAGAAACACGAGAAGAATAAGATGACACTGTAGTGATAGGCATAAGGTTTATATTACTCATGCATATGGCTATTCCGTCATTTGTAACTTGAACTCGACAGTCAATAAAATCTGCAGCATCATCAACTGCTTTCTTATAAGCCAGATCACTACAATCTGGATAGTCTCCGTCGGCTCCATTGTTTGTGATAACATATGGCTTTCCTGAAGCACCAAATAAGCAAAATAATTTTACAATGGAAGAGAGAATCCATCTATACATTAAGTAGAAATAGCTAAAAGGATCACACATACGTATCGTGGTCAATGCTGCTTTTATTGATACGAGAGTAGCATTCTGCAAGTACCGTGATGTATATCAACAGGGAAAAGACCGTGTCCTTAGCTCCCGCACTGAGTAGGCAGCTTAGTGGCAATCATGCACCGTTGGATCTCATTCGACGTGGGCTTTTATTTTTTAATTCTTCCAACTCTGAGGCCTAGGCTCGTTTCATTGGTTTTAGTGCACAGTCTACATCACTAGATAAATTTACCAAGTGGCAATCGACCATGGAAGGTGGGAAGGAGCCGGGAGAGGAGATCAGCATTGGTTCTTACCCGATGCTCTTTGGCATCTCCTACGTCTGTGTCGCCATTGATCTCATGGCGAGGAGGTCGAGGGTCCTCAACATACAGAAGGGTTGTCGCTGAATGTCCAGCGCTGCGGAGATGATGCTCAAGGCGAGTGCGCAGCTGCTGGGACTGGTTGTGCTCGATCGAACTCAGCGAAAAGGGGAGGCCTTGGAGGGAGAGCTGAAGAGGGCAGAGATGAAGATAGAGGAACTCAAGATGAGGAGAATTGAGGACGTGAAAGCCAATGAGAAGGTCGTCGGCATCTTTGCCGCCCATGAGCAGAGGTGGATTGTCGAGAGGAAGTGCCTTCGGATGCAGGTATGGGCCCTCGCCAACGAGGCGCGAGTCGCAAGGCCAAGCACAAGAAGGCTGTTTCGAGCTTAAGCAAGCGGCTGGGACTCGGGGAGAAACAAATGCTGCCAAAGCCTGGAAGAAGCAGGCCAAGATGGAGGTGGAAAAAAACTCAAAGCATTGAAAAGAAAACATAAAAAAAGCGCACCGTCGGATGAGATCCGAGGGTGCATGACTGCCGCTAAGCTGCCTCCATAGCGTGGGCACTAAGGAGGCGCTCTTTTCCCATATCAATAAGATATCTAGAAGAATTGATGCATCAGTTATCAGAATTACAATACATTACCACCTTTGTGTTATAGGAAAGTCTGACACAACGCCATCAACTGAGAAGCTTTTATTGTCGACAAAGGAAAGAATTTCTGCTAATGGATCATAACTATATATAGTTGTAGCTAAAAAGATTATCATTTGCAAAATCTGCGGCATGAATTTCCAACCCTGCTTTGTGGGCATAAGCGACAATATATATAAGTGGATGGCAGGAGATGGTTATCAGATGTTACTGGCCAGATGTATGTTTTTGGAACAAGGTAAATTCCATCAGCAACTGATTTGATAAATGTGAGATTACTTAACAAGTAACCATATGTATGTTGCTTTGGTGCAAGGTTGGTTCAATAGTATCCATATCAAGCTCGGAAGCGGAAGATATGAGTTTTGTCTTGGTGTTGCTAAAGGAATGACAACTTTGTCACACTGAGAAGTAATAACTTGTCATGTCCAAGTTATGTTGAGCGCAGAAACTATCATGCTGCAACAAAGAACAACATCCAAAATATTTTAGCTGGCAAGTAGCTGATGCAGAATAACTATATTTGATCTGTTTTCTAAAAGGTTTACTTGTATGTTCAAGTTCAACCAAAGGACAGTTGCATTCGTTTGCTTAATTACGCCATCCACAGAAAGTATGAGAAGCCTGCTTTGTAACACTATGAAAATTTTCAAATAAAAAATTAATTTTCGTATTTAAAATAAAGTCAAAATTTTAAGATTTGTTAAAGAAAGATAAAGTTTGAAAAGATGAAAGTATAGTTAGAGAAATGATAAAAGAAGAGGAGGAAAAGATAAAATAAGAAAAGTTTGAGTAAAAATGAAATTGTTATTAGATTAGAGATAGGAAAAGATGATTTTTAATTAAATTAGGAGTTGAAATTATAATGGCATTAGGGATTCAAAATTGAATTTGAATCTAACTATAAGTTTAGGGTATAAAAGACTCCTAATGGGAGTTAATATAAGAGTTTTATGTTAAAAAATGTCTAGAAGATAAAATAATATTATTTTATTCTAAAAAATAAGAAATAAGAATAATATTATGTTTAGGAGAAATAAAATAAAGAAAAGATAGTTGGAGAAGGATTAGGAATAAAATTTGTTGAAGGATTGAGTTAGGACTGATAAGAAAGTTGGAATTAGTAATTTTAGAGATAAAAATATTCAAAAAATAAAGTAATATTAATTTATTATTTTAATTCTAAAAATCAAGAAATATTATTATTAATTAGTTATTTAAAAAAAATTTGTGAAAAATAAAAGATAAATTATAGATAAGAAGTATTGATAGGAGTTCTAATTAGAGTAGCACTTGGGAGACTCTACGCTATAAATAGGACCCCAAAGCTCTCTTCTAATCCATCTTTCTCTTCTCCTTCATTTGAGTTTTTCCTCTATCTTGTGGCTTACGTTTTCTTCTTCCTTGGTGTGCGTGCATGAGAGTTTTGATCGGCCATCTAATATCGGATCTACCATCTTTCCAAGGACGCCGACCTCGTGAATAGTCATCGTAGAACCTCGACATAAAATGCACTCTAAATTTCGAGTTTTGAGTAGTATGAAATAGTTAAGATATGCAAGATTTCAGATTCACTTTTGGATACAATTTGTTAATGAAATAGTTAAGATGATGGATAAATTAGGATCAGTATTTGTTCTCCGATGTTCCATGAACAGTTTTGTATAGTTTTTATATCGAAATAGCACTATACCTCAAATTATGATACACCAAAATTTTAGGAAAACATCACCTGAGTTTCGACAGTTGGACCCGGCTCGTGTAATGATGAACTCGGCCCAGGTTCATCTATAAAATCTAAACCCTGCATGGTTTCATTATGTCATCGTAGAAGATGATGAGATCAGAAAATCTGGCCCGACCTACCTCGGACCCGACTCGAATTCTGTCAGAAGTAGAATAGATGATCATCCATTAAACACCGATCGAGTTTAACTAAACACGATTCGGGTTCGGTGTCAACTGGCCCCGAGTTTCGGTGTATCTGGCTCGGATTCCTAGAATAGATAATGTTTTATTTTTATTTTTAATTATTATGTGCAATGACTATTCTACCCTTGCATAATAATGCTTAATAGAGAAGAGTAAGAATCTTAATTAGGTCAACAGATAAAAGATGTAAAAGGGGCTTTATGTGCAATGATTGTTAATGGAATCGAATAGAAAATTTGAAAGTGAGTATTGATAGTCCCACCACCCCAATGTAATAGAAAATTTGAAAATGGGCATTAATAGCCCCATCATCCATGAGATTTAAATAAATGGATCTCACTTTTTATTGAGCTTGTCATTGCTCTACTTTTGATCATGATTGGATCCACATTGATCTTAAATGAAATTATCATGAATGTTCATAATAAAAAAAGTCGAGCTCTCATTATGATAATACATATATATGTCTTAGGAATTGTTTAAAATATAAGACGTAGTGAAAAAAAAGGTTGATCCACATTGCCACCTTTTTGGGAGAATGTGGCAAAAAAGGTTGAAATGATTGCTAAAGTCATTTTAGGAGAATCAAAATGTTTTGGACCACGAGATAAGAAGACTTGGTGGTGGAATGAGGAGGTCCAAGAAAAGGTGCGTAATAAGAAGAATTATTTCAAAGCGATACACTTGGACAATAGTTCTGACAATTGGGAAAAGTATCGTTTGGTGAAAAAGAGAGGCTAAGAAGGCAGTTAGTGATGCTCGTGCTAAAGCATATGAGGGGTTTTATAAGGAGTTAGGGACAAAGGCTGGTGAACAAAGGATTTACAAGATTGCAAGGAATAAAGAGAAGGAGTCGAGAGATTTGGATCAAGTAAGATGCATAAAAAAATGAAGTTGGCAAGGTTTTAGTTACTGAGGGAGATATTAAGAACAGATGGGAAGAGTATTTCTATAAGCTATTTAATGATGGATGTGAAGGTTCCCCTTGTGATTTGAAGGACTTGACAGTTAGCGAATGTGAGCTTAATATGTCATTTTATCGTAGAATTAGAGTCTCGGAGGTTAGCGAAGCTCTTAAGAAAATGGAGAATGGTAAAGCCGTTGGACCGGATGGTATACCGATTGAAGTTTGAAAATGTTTAAGAGAAAAAGGTGTGTTGTGGTTATGTAAACTATTTAATGACATTTTCCGGTTGAAAAAGATGCCTGATGATTGGAGATTAAGTACATTAGTTCCTATTTACAAAAATAAAGGGGATATTCAGAATTGTGCAAATTATAGAGGGATTAAACTTATGAGTCACACAATGAAATTATGGAAAAAAGTGATTGAGCATAGATTGAGAATGGAGACTAGTATTTCTGAGAGACAATTTGGGTTCATGTCAGGAAGATCAACTACAGAGGCGATTTATTTACTAAGGGGGATGATGGAGAAGTATCGAAGTAGGAGAAGAGACTTACATATGGCTTTCATTGACTTAGAGAAGGCATATGATCGGGTACCAAGGGATGTACTTTGAAAAACTTTGCAAAAGAAGAGGGTGAGTGTTGCCTACATTAAGGTAATACAAGTTATGTACGATGGGGCATTGACTAGGGTTAGGACACCGGGAGGTGAGACAAATGAATTTCCTATAGGAATTGACCTACATCAAGGATCAGCTTTAAGTCCGTATCTATTTAACTTAGTTATCGATGCTATAACCGAAAGTATCACAGAGGAGGTACCTAAGTTCGTGCTATTGGCGGATGATATAGTACTTTTGCGGGTTCAAGAGAAGAGATTAATACAAAATTGGAAATATGGAGAAATACGTTGGAGTCAAAGGGTTTTCATTTAAGTAGGAATAAAACAGAATATATGCATAGCAATTTCATAAATAAACAACTTAGAGACGATTTGAAAGTTTGGTTAGGGGAGGATATAATTCCTCAAGTGACAAAGTTTAAATATTTAGGATCAATTGTAAGACAAGATGGTGAGATTGATGACGATGTTAATCATAGAATTCAAGCTAGTTGGTGTAAGTGGAGGAAAGCCACTGGAGTTCTTTGTGATAGAAAAGTACCCAATAAAGTTAAAGGAAAATTCTATCGTACTGCTATAAGGCCAGCAGTATTATATGGTAGTGAATGTTGGGCTATGAAGGGATAACATGAACGTAAAGTGGGGGTAGCCGAAATGAGGATGTTGAGATGGATGTGTGGTCATACAAGATTAAATAAGATTATGAATGACCATATACGTGAACGAGTCGGAGTGGCTCCTATTAGTGAGAAAATGATAGAGAATCGTTTGAGATGGTTTGGTCATGTTCAGAGAAGACCATTAGATGCGCTAGTAAGAAGAGTAGATCAAAAAATTTGGAGTCCGATTAAAAGAGGGAGAGGGAGGCCAAGGCGGACACTTGGCGAACTAATAGAGCAAGATCTATTGGTGAATAATATATCGAAAGGTTTGGTTACTAATAGAGCGGAATAGCGTCGTATGATCCATGTAGCCGACCCCACCTAGTGGGATAAGGCTTTGTTGTTGTTGTATAAGACGTAGTGAAAAAATAGAATGAATAAAAAAGAAAAGAATAAAAAGAAAAGAATTAAATAGAACAAATTCTCATGCTAAAATCTTGCCAATTTGCCAACTATTACCCCTTTTGTTCCTCCTCCATGTGCATCATCGCCAAACTACTACCCCTTCTGTTCCTCCTTCACCAACATCCAATGCTCCGCCTATTCAAACCTATTCCCGCCAACCTCCACCTTACTTGAAGACCACTCCTATCCCATCACCATCACCATCCATGCCAACACTAGAAGACATCTCACCACCCCAATTTGAAACCCCACCAAATCCAGTTCCCCTCTTTGTCTAGTTCATCGGATAAGGGTAGTTCCCTTATCTCGTCCACACCGTACATTCATCTTAAGTTCCCAAAATCAAAATTTGTGACCACACCAAAGCTAATCCCACCACTGATGGTTATAATCTTCACCAACTCAACCTAGTGCCACCGCTATAGTACAAATGTCCTATCCACCTTGGTCCTCTCCTTTTTGCTCTTTAGTACGTCTTTGGCATACCAGTACATGTAAGATTCTTTCTTTTTCTTTGTAGTAATTCCCGTTCTTATTCTATTTCATCTAGAAGTGTCGTGTTCTTCTTATTGTTGTCCACCATGAACAAAGGAATCCTGATATATTGATGGAAAAGAGGAAAATAGAGAGAGAATTGGTCGATAAGTCTAAAGAAAGCATGAAATGTTTCAGAGCTTTGAGATATTTAGACCTCTATAAATAGAACATCGGTGAATTTTTGTATTATGAATAAAATACCCTTTTAAAATTTTTTTGTTCAACAATCAATATATTAGAATTTGGAAAAATAGTAAGAAGTCCAATTAATATTATTTATTATCTTACTTCATCTTTTTTCCATAAACTTTATTTGTGCACCTTCTTGTTTTGACCAATATTTCCTGATTCAATGTGCCATTCTCCCAGTTTCACTTCATAAAAAATTAATAAAAAAATATATCACATCATAATTGTATGGGTATAATGTATATGTGAAGCACCATTTGCTTCACACCTTGTGAAATAATATCTCAGCCATTGAGATCAGACCCAATGATTTAGATCATATTTGATTAGATGAATAGTCACGACCTCTCTCTGGCGATGTAGAACGCTCCATCCCTCCTCCCTCTCTCTCTCACATCGTGTTGCCGGAGTCGCCGGAGCCGACGGAGGAGGCTCTCTGCTGGATCATCTGTCATCACTGGAGTCATTAGCGAGGCTCTCGCGATGCAGCCCTTGATCGTTCACCGACCTTTGACGTCGTCGTCTCTCTCATCGTCGCCTTCTTCAAAATCATCCCATCGCCGGCGAAGGAGGCGATCCTCGCGGAAGAGGAAGAGAAGAGAGAGATAAAGAGAGGGAAGGAGAGGAGGAGATCGAGAGAGGCAGAGGAAGGTGGTTCGTCGGCCGCCGGAGTCCCTCTCATCGTCACCTTCTCCCGCGTCATCCCGTCGTCAGCAAAGGAGGAGGCGATCCAACGAAAGAGGAGGAGGAGAGAGAGGCTGAGAGAGGGAAGGAGAGGAGTAGATCGAGATAGAGGAGGGAGATGGGAGATCGAGAGAGAGGTAGAGGGTGGTGGTTTGCCCATCGCCGGAGTCCCTCTCGTCATCGCCTTCTTCCATGTCATCCCGTCGCCGATGGAGGAGGAAGCGATCTGATGAAAGAGGAGGATAGAGAGATTGAGAGAGGGAAGGAGAGGGGGAGATCGAGAGAGAGGGAGGGAGAGTGATTCGTGGGCCGCCGGAGTCCCTGTCGACCGTATGGATCGCCGACGAGGGCACCCTGGATTGAGAGAGGGAGAGAGAAAGAAGTAAATATCATGAGATAAGTAAAATATCGTGAATATCTCATGCATCTTCATCAGAGTCATTAGATCTAGTCTCAATGGCTGAGATGTTGCTTCACATATACATTATACCCTAATTGTATACATGAGGCTTTTGAAACTTAGCTCGACCTAGCCAATCAGATCAGTTGAGTCATCTCAAACTTGGAGGTTTATTCATATTTATATATATTTTGCGATATAAAAAATTAAAAATAAAAAATTATTGTGACATAAGAAATAAAGAATTTTTGTGACACATTATTTTTATATATTTTACTTAGATATTTATTATCCAACATTTTTTTTCATTCTCAATGATACATCTAAAATTCCATTTTTTTGTTGTTTTTAACTACTTTACCTGAATTTTTGTTTAGTAAGTATTTGATTGGTGATATAATTGTGATTACTTTATTATATTATTTTGATCTGAATGATTGCTTTTTATTTTATTATATTGTAATTTACTAAATAAGCTATATTACAACAATCTTTAGCCTATTTTATTTTTTTATTAATTTATATTATTCTATTTGACTGACTTGACTCATTGATTAGTCAATTATAATCAATTACGTATATTGAATAATATAATAAAAAAAAAGTTAGTGGACAACACTGTAGGTCAAATTTATTCTGGTCTACTTGGTGCGGTTCACGCGTCTTCACTCTTCATGGAGCAAGTAAAAAAAAAGGTCAACGCCAAAGATAGACTTAAATGTATCTTCCAACTAATTTAAGATTGGAGAATTAAACTTAGGCTAATAACTAAGCTAACTTTTATCAATTTTAAATTATAATTGTACTAATTAATTATGGCAACCACCTTTACCAATTAATTGGCGAAAGATAAGGTTTATAAATTTTAAAATTGTCGGATAATTTTTTTTATATTTACCATCCTACATTGCTAGTTGTTCGATATCGTATTTTATTGCACAATAACTGCTCAAGTGACAAATAAGATAGATATATTAGAATCTAATTAACTTACGTGTCTATTCTCATACACTCAATTGCGCATAGTGTATGCTAAATGATAGATATATGCTAAATGATAAAATAATTCATTTTAAAGAAATCTCTAATTATTTAATTTTAATTCAATTTACGGAACGATTCAACTCGCGTGACAACGCGTTGCGACACTAAGACGCATAGTGTTAATTAAAATTTAAAAATTAGCACCCGAATTCAGTCAATGCTACTAGTGTATCGTGAGGGTGGTCTTATTGCCACTCAAAAACTTGCAACGATCGAATCCATGAACGCCAATTGACGAGGAGCTGATGAAGCTGCAGCCATGGAGTCCCTCTTCCTCTCTCCTGCACGCCCTCGTCCTCTGGCTGTCCCTTGCAGCAGCCACGGCGCCTGCATTGCGGCGCTGCTCTGCTGCCGTCGCAGTGTCCGACGGGCAAACTCTTCTGTCCATCAAGGCAATGATCTCTGACCCCCTCGGTAACCTCAACTCCTGGAATAACTCGCAACACTACTGCAACTGGGACGGCGTCACCTGCGCCGGACGAAGGCACCCGGACAGGGTGCGGAGGCTGATCCTGAGCTCCGCCGGGCTATCCGGTGCACCGCAAATCGCCAACCTCTCCTTCCTCCGGAAACTCCATCTCGGCGATAACGACTTCGGCGGAGGCATTCCCCCGGAGCTCGGCAAGCTGTCCAGGCTGCATTTCCTGAACTTGAGCATGAACAATCTCAATGGGGACATACCCGTCGCTCTGATGCAGTGTTCAAGACTACGTTTGCTTGAACCGTCTGCGAACAACCTCACAGGAGTGATCCCAAAGAATATTGATCTGTTGAAAGAGTTGGAAGTTCTCGACCTTCTCCGGAACAGCCTCACTGGTAGGATTCCGGCGTCTGTAGGCAACATCACATTCCTCGAGGTGCTTGACCTTTCTCATAACCAGCTAGAAGGAGGCATACCCGAGACAATTGGTAAGCTGTCAAGCTTGGAAGTACTTTATTTGTCTTTCAACAGGTTGACAGGCAGCCTCCCTACCTCTGTCTTCAATGCTTCTTCACTCGAAACATTGGCAATCGCGAATAACTCTTTGGAGGGAAATGTTCCTGCCGACATGTTCGTCTCCCTTCCAAACCTTGCATATTCACTTTTCTACAATACCCATTTGCACGGGATGATTCCTCCATCCCTGGCCAATGCATCAAATATTGCCTACTTCGACATCTCCAACGGTTTCTTCACTGGAACAGTCCCCTCAAACCTCGGAAATCTGCCTCGTCTCTTTTACCTGAACCTCGCAAACAACCAAATCGAAGACACGTTAGAAAATCGTGAGCCCAGCGCAGGGGGCAGAGCGGACAATATCATAATGAGTATAGAGGTGAGCCGTTGTGCTACTCTGATACTAGGTGACGCGTTTTGAGAAAACCATGTGGGCCGAGGCCCAAAGCGGATAATATTACACGCTAACGGAGAATGTTACATATGATATCAGAGCCACTCCGTGTGGACCCCTGTGCATGATGGGGTGCGATCAATCAACGAGGACGTTGAGTCCCCTAAGGGGGGAAGGGTGCATGACGCATACCTTGAATTAGTCTCACATCCATAAATCACGGGAGAGATGCTGGGTATATATGGGAGCATGTCCTTCACTAGGTGTGACACTTTAGAAAATAGTGAGCCCAACGCAGGGGGCAGAGCGGACAATATCATGCTGAGTATAGAGGTGAGCCGTTGTGCTACTCTAATACTAGGTGACGCATTTTGAGAAAATCATGCGGACCGAGGCTCGGAGCGGACAATATCACACGCTAGTGGGGAATGTTACATAAGAGAAACCCTAATTAGGAATGTATGTAATTAAAATCAAAAGAAAGTGAAGTATCAACTCACCACATACCAAAACCCTAATTCCTCTTCTCTTCTTTCAAATTCCTTCACTAGTAGCACATGGTCTCCTCTTTCACTTGGATTTCGGATGTGGTAGGTGAGGAGATGAAAAGATGTCATAAAACATGTAGAGGGTAAAAGATAAGGCAGGGTAAACCGACTTTACGTCGGCCAAGCATAAATAAGAAAGTGCCCTTGGTATTCAGCTTACATTTGAGTAATTGGACCATTTAAGTAAATGATTTGGTATTTTCCATTTATTTATTAATTTATTTATTTACTTAAGACATTACATGTAAATAAGGAACTACTCCTCATTTGGATTCAAATAAAATATTTATAAAAATAAATAACCAAGGAATCAAAATCTAAATTTTTGTCTCTAGAACAAAAATCATGATTTCATAGATTTTTTGATTTTGTGTCTACATTTTACCTATCTCACACGCCACCTAAAAATTGTTAAAAATTACTTTTATAATTATTTGATATATAGGAACAATTATCGGGACTTTAGTTTCTCAAATTTTCCATTTTTTTTAAAATCACATTTTCATGCCTTAAGTAAATTTTCATGGCTTTCGAACGCCAATAGTTGACATTTAAGTATAAGTTTTAACATCACATTCATAATAATTATCCATAACATAATATAGCATCACATTCATATATCTAATTATGCATGGCTTAGTTAGGGATATTATGATCATCATTCATCCGAATCCGAATCCTCCTCCGAATCTCCACCACCACCTACTATCTACGATAAAAATCTTTTTTGCACCTCCGCATTTGGCCTCATCTATGACACCTTTTACAGCACATGTGAATTCAAGTGCGTGATTACTATTGATTGGGACTCTCTTAACATGCCTGATGTCCAAGAAATGTTCTCTAATATTAGTTGGTACCCTCTCATAATCTTATGTGAACACGTCTATCCTCGCTTGGTCCGTCTGTTTTACGCTAACATGACAATTGAGAATGATCGCCTCCTGACCTTTGTCCTTGGACATCACATCATTGTCGACCCCAATGTCCATCTCTTCTTTGGATTTCCGCAACCAGCAAACACTACAGGATTTGTTTCCTACGCCATCCACTCTTGACCTCCTGGTTCTCCCACCATTCTGGCCATGGTGGAGCTAGTGTTTGGCGGTTGCGCTTCCCAATACAAGACCGATGATGTCCACAAGCATCTTTCTCCTGAACTTAAGGTAGCACATCATGTTGGGTCAAAGTTTCAATGACATATGATTATATTTTGATGAAACAAACCTCAAAAGATTAAAATGCTGAAAAAGTCCAAGAAAAAGAGATAACTTTATGCACAAACTTTGATTACATAATTGACTATGAAATTATTAGATTTTGAATGAATATTAGCAAGCAAATTTGTAGAGAATTCTGTTAGCTTTCCATAAACTCCAAGATCATCTAATTTGGATAATTGTGCAGAAAGTTATGATCAAAAGAGTGCAGGTCGGTCAACCCGCCGGTCGAAGCAAACAAGGCCGGTCGACATGATACCCGTCAACCGAATAGAAGATACCGGTCGACCGACAACCACTGGGCCTGCTCCGGACGACGTCGAGACTATACCGATCGACAGTCCGGTCGAAGCACCGGTCAGCCGATCAGCTCAACGGCTATAAATCAAAACTGCGAGACTGTACCAGTCGAGACACCGGTCGATCGATCAGCTCAATGGCTATAAATCAAAATTGCAAGACTGTACCGGTCGAGACACCGATCGATAGTCCGGTCGACCGATCAGCTGCGGTAACTGGAGAAATGGTGCAACGGTCACATAGACCAGTCCAAAAGTGCGATCGACCAGCCTCCGAGTCAAATGAACAGTAATGGTCAAATTTGAAGGAGGAATTTATGGAATGATTTCTGGACGAATTTTTCACACATTGAAGACTATAAAAGGAGTGCCAAAGCCAGAGGCAAAGGCACTCATTCACTCATTGAAGAAAATTTCAAATTGTCAAAGAGAGATCATTTCTTGAAGTTTTCATTTTATAGCTTTTTCATTCTTTCTCTCTTCTTCTTTTGTGAGCTTAGCTTTGTAAAAGAGAGAAACACTTTTGTTAAAAAAAATTGAGAGAGCTTCTATGTAAAAGAGGTTCAAAGTCTTACCTCTTGAGCGAGAGAAATAGACTAGCTTCCTAGGAGGAGAGGTTGCCTTGCCTCTCGAAGCGGAGAAAAGGTGGTTGATGTAAAGGGCTTTCTTTCTTGCCCCATTTGGAACAAAGGAAGTGACTAGTGGAATCTCCGGCGGTCTCGAGGTCGAGAAGTCGGAGCGGGGACATAGGCCAAAGTGTGGCCGAACCTCGTCAACAACCACCGTGCCTTTGCGTTTGATTTTCTCTCTTTCTCTCTCTCCCTCTAATATTGAATTTATGATCTGAATCGTAAAGGATTTAAGAATCGATTTTAAGCTTCCACGATGATTTTTGTGAATCCGACATTTTCGAATTGAACACCAATTCACCCCCCTCCCCTTTTGGTGCCCTTTGGGATCCTACACATCACATCTTGACTCATATCATAACCCCTCGCTCTGGACATTTCAATGGAGTTCAGCATTTTGATCACTTTTTTCTTTATTGTGTCTGTATTCGTGATGGTTCACGTCTTATCTTTCCACACTACTTTCTCTATCATTTCAAAACCATGCAAAAGAAAATTCTAAATAGAGCTCCTAAAAACCAGTATTTGTATTTTGGCTCATGGATGACTAAGATCCTTGTTCACTTTGGAGTCATCATTCCTCTTGACGATGAATTCATTTCCACCTGGACTTGGGATATTATCACCTCTTATACCCTGCGCAGGAAACGTATTTGATGCGTGCAAAATATAACATATAATTAGTCATGCATTTAATCACATTTCGATTCATTTTCATATAGCATGCATCATTTTATAGACTTATTTGATTTAATTTTATAAAAATAGAAATATACTCAAATTATATGTTTTGTTGCAGAAAAAGTAAGAGAATTGAGTTAGAAAGCCACAAAAACAAATGACACTCAAATCAGAGTTAAAACAAAGTCCAGAAAGTGCAAATTAGTGGAGGCTGACAGTGCTGAAATGAATATAACGAGTCGTGATATACATGTAATGACCCATGACACAGGACCAATAAAGACCCATTACGACTCGTTAAATGCTCAGTTTTCAACTAGAAATCTACCCGAGTTATGGGCCATGACCAGAATGTTACGGGCCGTGAAATTTGAACTTTTACTCCGATTTGGACACTATTAGGGTCGTTAAATCAGTGTTACGGACCGTGAAAAGCACTGTTTGGACCGTTACAGGGTTATTATGAGCCATTACAAAGGTCATTTTCGAGATTTCTTCAACTTTTCTTGAAAATTTTAAGTCCGGATCGAACCCAAACTTTATCCTAAGCCTCAAGGATGATTAGGAAACATATTTACTCAAATTTGAAGGAGTTTTGAATGGTTTTAAAGACCTATTAAAGTCTATTCCAAATTTACTTATTTTAACATGAAAAGACTTCGAATCAAACTGAAACTCTACGAAAACCCTTGGTACCCTAGAGGCTATAAATAAAGGCCCTAGGAGATAGAAAAATGTATGCTTGAGACCTGGGAGCCATGTGTTATCACTGAGGATGTATTTCATGCTCGAAGAGGTTTTTTTGGGAGCAACTGCGGAATAACTCATCGTTTGTGTTTTGCAATGATCCTGAGATCATCACAAGAAGAATTATGTCTTCTAATTATTGTTTAGATGCTCCTTACCCATACTTTTTTTGTCTAATTAATTTTGTAATAGAGATATTTATTTTATTGAGAAAACTTCATGAACTCAATTGTTAGTCCGATTTAATATAGTTATTTCAGTTTGTTTCCTTCTTACTCGTGAGGTGCGCGCCCTGTAGACAGACGCCCGGCGACATGGTCGTGACATGTGCTATCTTACCGGTGTGATGATTACTATGCGACTTAGGGGTTTGTTTCCACGAGAGTTCATGAGGACGACAGTCCCGATGAGGATTAGATTGTCTTTTATGTACCCCACTTTGATGATGTTAAAAGGGGGAGTAGTATGGTAGAGCATGTATGCTAGGTTGTTATAGCATGTATGTTAAGGCCGTGTTATGGACCCTTGCACCTTTTGATGTAACACTATCCATGCTATATTTATGTCTAAAATGCTATGAAATCTGATATGAAGCAAGCACCTTTTTTATGAAATGATAATGAAAGATTATATGTGTTTTTTGGTAAAACTTATGATTGTTTATCATGTGATGATTGTTATATATGTGAAAGCAGTATGCATGTATTCAGTGGAGCATGAAATACCTATATGACATATCTGTATTTGCTCTCCATCGACTAATATGTTTGTCACCATCAAAAAGGGGTAGATTGTTGAATCATGTACTATTCGCATATTTTGATTATAACAAACACAATTGGCCGACAAATGTTACTAATAAGTTTGTCATGTGATACACATAGAGGAACAAGTTGATAGGAAATGAGTTGACGAAGAAACGACGGAGAACCATAATAAAAATCAATGATCGATCACACAATCGGTCAATCGAACAAGCGATCGATGAAAATAGAACACAGAATAATCTATAAATCAATGATCGGTTGAAGGGCCAGTCGACTGAATGAAAAACTGAAGAAAATAGAACACGAAGGCAATGGAAAAATCTACGATCCGTCACAAGACTAATTGACCAACTATGCATCTCAAATGAACAAAGAGTTAAAAGAAGTGGAAATTAGGAACCATTCATAGGACTACTCGATCGACTTTGGATCCAAAATTAACATAGAACTAAAAGAAGTGGAAATGAGGAATGAGTCATAGGACCGGTCGACCTACTATGGATCCGAAATGAATGGAGTTTTAAAAGAAGTGGAAATGACGAACCGATCATAGGACTGGTCGATCGATCAAGCGACCGAAACAAAAATTGAGTTGAAACACTGTGAAAAACTCCCAACCGATCGACCACCCTTGTCAACTGGTCGACTAACCCGGCACGATCTGCTATACTAACGGTTAGTTTTCAAATCAAATATTTTGCTTACTTTCCAAATCTGAAAGATCTCATGAAGTAAGCTACAAAAGATTATAAAAGAGGCGGGAAAAAATACATAGAGCACGGGCAATCAAGAAACTAAGGAAGATCAACCTCATTGCTTTTCTTCTGAAAAACCATAGATCCCTTTCTTCTTTCTATTGTAATCATTTGTGAAAGAGAGAGATTGAGAGAGATCTACAACTTGTAATCCTGAAAGCTCTTGTGAGAAAAGAGAATTGCCTTACCTCTTGAGCGGAGAAGAAGGTGCTTTCCGTGTAAAAGGGTTTCCTTCTCCCTTTGCTCTTTATCTCATTTTCATTATTATGTTGTGTCAACTGCATTACATTTAGCATTCTCATGAAAACTTTAAAAAGTAAAAGTTTGGAATTTCAAGATTGAAAACTTCTACGCCAATTCACCACCTCCCCTTTCTTGGTGCCATACAATCCTACATGACGAGAGGACTGTCACGGAGCAGACAATGTTTGATATCGCATGGGGTGAAAACTTTGTTGTGTATATATCAATTATCATTAGTTTGATTTTATATTACACTAATGATTTATTCAGTACTAGGGCCCATCGATCTTGTCGGATCCTCCCAGCTTACCTAGCTATAGCGGATGATGGTTCTTCTTCGGTGGAAGAAGAGGAATTCCACGATAATGGGGTGGTCACCATCAATAACATTGTTCGGCCGTAAGTTAAATAAGTTTTATAAATTTTATTGTAGTTTTGCTTATAAACACAAAATTAATTCTTCTTTATAAATTGGAGAACCACTTTTATACCATCTTCTACCGTGTGAGATGTTAGTGCTCTTGTCATTTCCCACTTGCTGGAAGGGGCAAAATCATGGAAAGATGTCCCAATTCAGGTGCGAGACGACATCTTTTAGGAGTTTACCATATGATTTTTTTTTGCATTTGAAGAATTTTTTTATATTATTTTTAAATTACTAATCCTTATAATATATTTTTAGGAAGCCAATCAGTTTCATCCGAAGTCTCGTCAGCCTTAGTTTTGAGTAGAGCATACAAAGATGTCCAAGGCATATTAGACGCTCAGTTTGGGAGTCGTTAAGTAGGAAGTGGTAAGTTTACATTTCAATTATTTTGATTAAATTTATAATTTTGCAAACTCTAAGTATTTGATGTTAATACAGGATGGATGAAAAATGGCAAAGAAAATATGTAAGGCAAAATTTAGCAGACTTTCGATGCCCGAGGCTCATATCCACACAGGTGGATCGATTTGAGCATCGACGACGCATGATAATGTAGGTACAAAATTGAATAATCAAACTTTTATCTCATCACATGTTCACTTGGTTGTTCACATTAGTGTAAATGATTTTTCAAGTGTACAATGCTTAAATTTTTTAGGATGCGTATAATGAGAAGATGGCCAAGATTATCATAGTACTCAGCCATCGTATAATGTATTTCGAAAATGATTCATGTTTGTATTGCTATATAAGACTTTATATGTTTATATGTTTTTTAATGTTATATAATTTATATGATTTATAATGTTTATATGGTTATATAATTTTTTTTATTTTGTAAAGGACGTTGTTTGGGAGGAGGTGGTCGACATGACACAAGGAGGATACCTGTGTGGCCTAGGACAACT
The DNA here is from genome assembly GCA_030549335.1 of Pontederia crassipes. Taxonomy (NCBI): domain Eukaryota; kingdom Viridiplantae; phylum Streptophyta; class Magnoliopsida; order Commelinales; family Pontederiaceae; genus Pontederia; species Pontederia crassipes. The sequence goes on along the minus strand of CM060198.1, from coordinate 252,719 downwards.
GCATTTGTTCATCCGTCGCACCTGAGCTCATGTTGGACAACATCAGGGACTCATCTTGAAGCAGCTATCTCAGCAGCTTTTCCAGCAACTTCCTCAACAACATCTCGCTCCCATTTTGTAGGTCATTCAGATAATGCTCCAGCCGCAGACTCAGTCCCCATAAGGACAAGGACCGAGTACATCGGATTCCAATCTTAGGAATGACAACAATGACGATAATAATTTTGGATAGAAACTTTTATATGATTTTGTTATGATGTGTGATATGATTTTGTTATGATATTATATCTTGTGATGTTTATTAGTTTTCATATGCACTACTCTTTATTATTATTGCGATGAATGTGAAGAATGCATTATCTATAGTTATCCTCATTCATGTCCTGGGTCTCATCAACCTCCATAGCGTGGACTTTACCTGTAGCTCTTTATTGTTCATTATTTTGTTTGTCCTTGTCCTTGTCCTTGTGACCATCACACTTTTCTGGACAATCTCTAATGTAGTGTCCCATCTTCCCACTTTGCAGACATGCTCCTGATTTCATACGACATACTCCTGCGTGAAACCTACATGTGGGCAAAGTGAATGTCATTATCAACCTCTATTTCTCTTATAAGGTTTAGAGTCCTCATCTCTTCTTTCTTGCCACTACTCCTTCTTAGATTCCTTACTTTGATCCTTTTTGGACTCCTTGTCTTTTTCATATTTGTTTTGAGTGTCAATCTCCTTGGCCAATTTGGATGCTAAGGAGATCGCCTTGGCCATGGTTTCAAGATCACTACACTTAACGTTCATATTGAGGCAAGGATTTAGCCCATTCACAAAGTGGTTTAACCTTAATTTTTCATCCTCTTTCAGAGGACTATACTTCTAAAGTTCTAAAAACTTATTGAGGTATTCTTCCATTGTCATACTGCCTTGTTGTAGGTTCACAAATTAAGCTTGTTTATTCCCCCTTACATGAGGACGGAGATAATGACTCCTAAAGTCCTTCTTGAAGTCCCTCCAGGAAATCGAATCTTCGTCTTCAAATTGGGTCCTAGTCACTGACTTCGACTAATGACGAGCCTAGTCAACTAGCTGATGGGTAACTAAGTTGACTGTGTCTTTCGGAGTAGTCCAAGGCTCTGAACTTTTCTGTGATCACATCTAGTCAAGCCTCAGCCTTGTCTAGATCCCTATCCCCATTAAAGGTTGGGTCTGTAACTTCAAGAATCTTTCAATCCATGAGCTCGAACGTCGATGGTGGTTCGAGTTTGCATTTCTTTTCGTAGCATCAACGATACGAGCCATGCTTTCAATCAGCTCCATCAGACCTCTTGAGACATGGCCTCTAGATGAGCCTCATTCTTCCATCCTTAACATAACAATAATTAACCACCCATTAGTTGGTCAATTATAAATACATATAACATAATTTAAACATTACATACTCTTATCTTTTGATGGCTGCTCGTGACGGTTGCACATAGACTTAGAGTTCTTAACACTACATTACCTAGACTTAGGTCCTAATCATCCTCTGATACCAACTATAACAACCCGAAAATTCACCCTAAAAGTTTTGGATATTTAGGGCATTTTTGCGCCATTAGCCCGTTCGCCATACATCCTTTAATAGCGAAAGACTTTAATATTTTACTAAAATTCATAATAAATAAAATTTTACTTGAACCATATAAAATCTTTTCCAACTAATAAGTCATGGGACCTCAAATAACTAAAGACTTCAATACATATCATCAATGTTCAACTAAAACTTATTAGACCTAAGCATGTGCAACACTTCGTCATGAGCTTGAGTTGTCATCCGTCAATTAATCTTAGTTACCTACACGAATCCAGAGTGCAAGATTTTCCAGTTAGAGTATGTAAAGGTCATACATGCCATGATATCCTATATACTATATGAGATGCATCATTTATCATCATAATAAGATAATATGTAAACATGCATGTCGATCATGAAATATATCATGATCCTTACATGACATTACATAACACTTACATTCATTTTTCATATAATAATCATGAAACATAAATATTATATCGTACCTGCTTAATTTCAGGTCCATTATCTGCATATACCATACATTAGAAATATGCATTCATATCATTCATCACATACATGCATAACATATCATTTTATTTCATTTTCATGTACATTCTAGGAGTTTCTTCATAACTCCTTGACCCTTACTTCTTGATTTCTTTTATACTTTATATCTCTTCGGGGTTGCTTTATAACCCTTTGGATCTTCTTTCGTTATTCTTTTCTTTCTTTATTATGTGATCCTTTGTGTGTGATCTTCACCCTTCATCTTTATCACATAATAACATTTTAACTTTCAATCCATATCATAAGTTATACTTAAGAACACACACATCATAATAGCGAGAGACTTTCTTTCTAGTCATCTTTAGAAATACACACACTTTATGTTGAGGGACATCATTCCTTGGAAAGTACATACTGATGCAGGACTTTACTTCTTGGGCTTTGGTCCCCTCAAAGTACATACATATGTGTAAGACTTTACTTTTCATTTTTAATTCGTCATCATCATCTTAACATTCTTTCTGTCATAAATACTTTAACTTCACTTTCATTCTTACTTTATCTTATAACATCTTTGATCTTAACATAGTTGAAAGAATTATATCACATCATCACATTGGCTAGCTAGGCCATACCCTTGGGAACACGCACATCATAATAGTGAGGGACTTTATTCCAAGGAATACACATACTATAATAATGAGAAACTTTATTTCGAAGAATATGTACACTATAATAATGAGCGATTTTATTCCAGACAATACACACTTTTTGATGAGGGACTTTTCTCCCTGAGAAGCACATACACAAATGCAGAACTTTACTTTACGGGCTTAGGCCTCTTTGAAATATATACATAGGTGCAGGACTTTGGTTCTCAACATTGATGAGTGAGACATTTTTCTTTAATTTTAGGAGCATTACGCTTTGCAATACATCGGTCATTCATATAAAAAATTCTTCTTATTTTACCCTAATTATGGCTGAACATACATTTCGTATATTTAGATTCATATACAACCATCAAACATCAATACATAGTAGAAGTACTTTGAAAATAACTTTAAATATATCATGCATTCGTCTTTTGGTCGGTCACGGTCATGACAAAGTGGTCACGCCTGTAACCTTGATGTGAAATGGTCCTGCTTGGCTTCTATGTGTTGGTCACGGCCGTGCTAATTAAATGTCATGGTCGTGCCACGTCCCTAGCACGCCCTTTTCACGACCGTGCCGCTTTGATCATGGCCGTGAGACAGGGTTTTTCTCATCTGCGAGAACAATATGGCATGTCCGTATTTTTGCCCTTCAGGTTGTATTAGGTTCGCACAAAAAAATAATGGCAGCCCGTATTTTCTCCATGTTGCCCGTATTAACAGCCTCCAGCCCATATTGAGCTCACGTCTTGCACATTTTTTAATGAAACTTTGGGAAAACACAATAGAAAACATCCTGAAAGTTCTAGGCCTAATCTATTTATCAATAGGCATCAAAAGCACATGAAAAAACATATGAAATCATCTATTCTTTCAAATCATGGATTCATCCATGATCTCAACATGGAACCTTAGAATCTAAACATGTTATCAAATGTATGAATCACATAACGTTTCATATCTAATGCATGATATGACCCTCACAATCCCTATCAATGACTAGGGTGTCCTTGAATCTCTCAATTTAAACATATAAACATTGAAAGAGGAGAGAGGGGTTGGATCCCTTTTATATATCTATGATATTGTTCTACCTCAATGTTAATCCCCTTTTCTTTGTCCATGTCCTCTTCCTCTTTGCCCTCTTCTTCTTCCTCGTTCTCTTCCTTTTTCCTCCTCTTATGTTGCAGCAGTCACATGAGAGAAATAAGAAAAGGGAGGAGAGGGAGGGTTTGGGAGTTTTTATAGAGTTTAGCCTAGGATATCTTAGGGTTTTCTCCAAATGACTTAAATGCCCCTATTCAAAAATTGGGATTGTTACAACAATTGTTCATTTACGTTAACCTTTCTCAAATCGACATAGCTCAGATGAATGATTAATTAGCAGTTAAATCCATATATTAATTCTAAGTATATTTAATTATATTAAGTATAATAATAGGAATTGAAACTATTTAGATGCTTAAATTAAATATGAGAATCAGAGAAGTGAAATATATTCTTTAACATAGAAAAAATAAGTTCAACATTTTTTAAAAAAATAATTTTGATAAAATTTAATGTACAATATTAAATTAATACATTTCCATGATATTTTTCCAACTTTGATGATAAACTTCTCCGTGATATATAAATTTAAGGATTAAATGTAACAACCCCAATTTTTGTGACTTAAGAAAATATTTTATTATTTTATTTTAGAAAATATGGTCATTAATATTATTATAATTAATAATTCTGAAAATAAAAGGAAAACAGGGAAGATGTATTGTGGAATTATTTAATTATTGAAATAAATCAGAATTTGTTAAAAGATATTAATTAAAAGATTAAATTTGATTTATATTAGAAGTTAATAGATAGATTGAAAATCAAGAATCTAAGAGCCCTATAAATAAATTCTTAGTATCGATCGTCAAAGGAGTATCGGTGTTCGGTGACAACAGCGTGACGTCGGGTGAGTGCAAGACGGGATTCAGTGCCGAACAGTTAGGCGTGATGACAAAACATGATTCGGTGATACGTAGAGGGGATCCGTAGGTTTATCGTAAGGTCATTATTCATTTTGGTGAAAGATCTATTTTCCATTGGAATCGATCGCATACGGCGCTGCACATTTTTTTGGGCGTTTATGCCTTCGATTTGCTCAACAGTCGGAGCAAAAAAATGACAATATCTTAGGACAGAAAGAAAGATTAAGGGCGCAAGTGTTCTGGAGAGATAATTGAGAAGAAATAAGAATAAAAAAAGTGATAAATCTTTCGCATAAAAAAAAGTGATAAATCTCTCGGTGGGAAGTGATCAAAGGCTTAGGGGAATAGAGGCCCCAAAGTGTTGAGAGAGGAGTAAAAAAAAACAAAGGGAATTGAAAAGGAGGCCGTGACATTGTGGCCAAGAGAGATCGATTTATTAAGCAAATAAAAAAAGGCGTAAAGTAAAGAGAGAGAGAGAGGGGAAATTGTGGCCAAGAGAGAGGAAGTAAAAGAGGGGAGAAAGAAAAATAAGTAATACGTGGGTGTAAGAGAATTGGAGAGACGTGATGGTGTAAAAGAATCGGAGAGAAAAGGAAGAAAAAAGGGGGCGTGAAGGCACTACTTGAATAAGTGACAGGAAAGTAAAATAAGAGAGAAATTAGATTCGCCAGCAGACAAAGCAAGTAGAAAAAATAGAATAAAATATGGAAAAAACATTAGGCTTTGATAAAAAGGAAAAATTCATTTTATTGATTTTTTTGAGCCGAGAAAAAATGGGTAAGATAGAAAAAAAAAAACTTATGGAGAGAAAGGACCGAGAGTGGTATTAACATTTTCATTTATTAGAAAATATTAATTTTATTGCTACTATTATTATTTGAATATTATATATTGATTGTATTATTATTGGTTGTCTTGATCATAACGTTATCATTCTTGATTATATCTAATCATCATATCCGGTCACATTATCATCATATTTAATTATATTTTATTATCATATTCACTCTTATATTATGATACTGATCATGTAGTCTTTCTGATTGAGTCTTGTTTCACTTAAATTAAATTACTAAAAATAGGCATTTTAGATAATTAAAATAAAAAGCTGAATGCTGCTGGGTCTTCATGTTCTCTGATTGTCTCCAAGCCCCTGTGCCATATTATTATTGAATTGAATTGAATGAGACAGATAGTGGACCTAAAAGTTTGAGACGTCATCATCCTTTGGAGAAGTTATGATTGTCCTGTGTTTGGTCATGTTTCTCTGTCATTCACGAATCATCGTTAGCGCTATATTGTTGGATGACTTGTCGTGGGCTGGTTCCCATTGGCCTACATGAAAGAAATATGCAGTTTCTCTTAATTGACCGAGCGCTCCCCATTGAATTGGATAACTCCGAACATTGTAAATTGAATTGAATTGGATTAAAATCGAATCGAATTGAATTGAATAGATCATGGTCATTTGGATATATTGACATTGTATTAGCAGTTGTTATTGACCTATTGAATCTAATCGTTATTGCCCAACGACCATTGATTATCGAATTAAAAATTGTCAATTGAACATTAAATTATTGATCAGGCAATTGATAATTGTTAATTGAAAAATTATTATTGATTTATATTGGTTTTTTTACCATAGCCTGATATATTATCCATATTGATAAATTATCATATTATTAATTGATCATCGTATTGATTACGCAATTGATTCATCATTGATCATATCGTATTTTTGATTGAACATATTGATTATTTAGTAGACCTTACGTATTGTGTATTTTTATACTCATGAATATTTTCTTGTACTAGATCCATGCAAGTGGCTACGCTCAGTGACAGACAAATGTTGCACATGGTATTAGAACGAGCTATTTAGTTTTATTATTTTCGCATTTATTAGAATTATGAACCTATGGATATATTAGTATTTTGATTATTATGGATTATTATTTATTATTTTTGAAATGTCATTCTCATTATAGTTTATATTCTACAAAAATATTTTATAAAAGATTGAGTAGCACCTCTGGGATGACTCTGAGTACGTGAAAGTCACGTGGATCTCGGGATGTTACAGAAGGTATCAGAGCAACCACTACAGGCATCCAGTAGGATGAAGTAAGTTTTTCATTATAATATTGATATTGAATTCTTACTTATTGAATTGTATCGTATTATTTATTGTTGGGTGAGCAAAAATGTCTTCCATGTTGATGACTCTCATCAATTTTATCGTGGACCGAGAAGTAGGTATCGACGATCCAATTCCCAAAGTGCACAGCAGGATGGCCAAGCGGCCTAAGGTCCATGAGTAAATAATGAATGGGTCAATGTACACCAGGAGAAACGATCGTGGCATGGATTATCACCATATGAATCTCATTCAACGTATAGAGAATATAGCAATACTCAAAGTCATAATGCTCATCCTCATGATGATCGAAAAGAGATTGTTAGCTTATAACCTCCCTAATTTGACGGGAAGGGTGACTTCGAGAAAGCCTATAGGTGGCAAGAAGAAATTGACCTGACTCTGGTGAAGATAGACTACGTTGAAAACTGCAAGACTATATGTTCTACGAGGCGTTTGACAGGTGACATTAAGCACTGGTGGAAAGCAATAAAGGCTGGCACTATCTCTGAGAAGGACTTGATTCCCTAGAGAAAGTTTAAAAGATATTCAAAGATCACTATTTACATGTTTCCCGAAGAGCGAGAAAACGAAAGGAGTACCAAGATCTACAAAAGAGTACCATGACGGTCAAGGACTACACGATCGAATTCTTAAAGCTGGAGAAGTATGGTACTCGACAACAATCAGAGAAAAATCACGTTAAGCAATGGGTGAAAGGTCTCAAGCCAAGCCTTTGAGGACGGGTAAAATGTTGTAACTATCATACCCTTCAAGTTGCGGAAGAGTTCGCTACCATGCTTGAAAATGACAATGCTACAAATGTAATTAAACCGAATTAGGTGCATACAGATAATGATCAAAATCATATTTGGAGTAAAGATAGAAGACATGAATGGTGCAGAAGTCACCTAAATAGATTGATATGTTAGGACACATGACTTGAAGCTTAATCAAGTCTAAACTGTAATCTTCACTTCAATTCGACTTTGGATATACTATAGTATCCAAATAGTATGTGTTATATGGAATGGATATAGTTCATAGTTTACTTTTCATAAAAATGAAAGATCGACCGTTGAAAAGTAGAGTGTTTAATGGAAGCACTCATATGACAATATTTCTAAGGAGGTTATCGATTAGCTGGTGCTCATAATTTGCCATAAAAAGTCGAGCACTTGAACTCAAAAGAAAAAGTGATGGCACACACACATAATGGTACGGAGGGAGGTCAACATCCAAGTATATTGAAAAATTATAGTATACTTGTTACTACATTAGTTAACCCAAGATCGATGACATTCTAATATATTCGTCAAACCTAGAGGAACATGTGGAATATTTGCATATTGCACTTTAAACATTAAGAGAAATAAGTATGTGCCAAAGTCTCGAAGTACAAATTTTGGCAGAAAGAGATAATGTTCCTCAAGAATATCATTGGCATGAATGGAATATCAAAAGATGGATGCTATAACTAAATGAGTTCAACCAAAGAATGTGTTAAAGAGGAAAAACTTTCTTGGACTTATAAGATATTATCAGAAGTCACACCAGATTCCTACATGATAGTGTCACCACGAACGAACCTCACTAAGGAGGACATAAAAAATTGAATGCCTCAAGAAAGGCTAAAATAAATTTAGAAAATGGAGAAGAAATTGACAATAATGTCTTTTCTGAAAATACCTTCAGGTCCAGGAGGTCATATCACCCACAACGATGCATAACACCGACATAGCGTGCGTCTTGATGCTACAGAAATATAGTTGCCTATGCATCAAGACAATTAAAGATGTCACTCCACAACTATCATTTTAACATAATCATGATTTTAATTAGCATATTAAGTTAGTCTAGATGCTTATATAGTCATGTTTGTGTGTAGTAATTAACATTCGGATTAAAGCATAATGGTAATTACATTATCGATAAGAGTTATAAAGAAATTATATAAGATTATTAGGAATAAATTTTAATATTTGGAAATATTATAATAAACATTTAAATATAATTAACTAAGTTTAATTAGAGGTTTAACACTAATTTTTAACAAAATAATATGATTAGACCTTTATTTCAACTAATAGGATTTTGAGCAGCTCAAGCAGGCACCAGCTGTTTAGAAAAAAATTTGTCCAAACCGCCATATGATGTATTAAAAATCTGAAAAATAAATATATATATTAAAGAGTATTATCCTCGGAAAGACAAAACATTGGCAGTAGTACATCCCTAGTAGAATGGCCTGAGAAAATTCTCCAAGGTCGCTTGGTTAAAGTAGAGTTCCTGATCCGAAATTGACCTTTGTTTTCATATGATCATATCTTTGTGGGTAGTTCTGCGTAAATCCTAAAATTTGGCATGGTTAATCCTCTCGAAGTTTCCCTAACCACAAGAATCATATACAAAGGACTTTCGTAGAAAGTTATGAACCCATCATTGCAGGTCGCTCACTCTGTTTCGAAACAAAGATAGATCCAACTTTTAAATTATGGCATGATTAGGATAAAGTGAAATTGGATTTAAAACTTAAAAATGTTTAATTAGACTTCACAAGGGTTCAGTGAGAAGTGGAACCATCCAATTTGGATGTGTATATGTCTGTATTTTTCATTCATAGTGATTCTTCTATCTGGTTCCAAGACATTGACAGAACAAGAATCGAATTAACTACTTTTTTATAGATTTATACAAGAAGTCAAAATCGCTAATTTTTATGAATAAATAATAAGGAAGTCTAGTTTTTTGAGAAAATTATGATCAGTTAAACACACAAGTCTGAAGAACAATATATAAATCAATCTTTTAGTGACACAGTATGCCAGAACACAAATTCTAGGTCAGATTGCCTTGAATTTTATGACTTGATCATTTGGAATTAGTGAATGACATTTGAGGGTTGGAAACCTTACTAATTCTAGTTTCTAATTTATCCCGAATCATAAGATTTGTTCATGTGGTTAAGAAATTATAAATTATTTATTGAGAGTCACTCAGTTTGAAATCATGAGACAAATTAAGCTTTGGAAACCTAATTTTAATGAATAAATAATAAGGAAGTCTAGTTTTTGGGAAAATTATGATCTATTTAAATACACAAGTGTGAAGAAACATATAAATCAATCTTTCAGTAACACAGTCCGTTAGAACACAAATCCTAGGTCAAATTGCCTTGGATTTTATGACTTGATCATTTGGAATTAGTGAATGACATATGGAGGTTGGAAACCTTACTAAGTTTAGTTTCTAATTTATCCATAATCATAAGATTTGCTCATGTGATTAAAAAATTATAAAATATTTATTGAGAGCACTCAGTCTGAAATCTTGAGACATCAGTTAATAATAATAATAGTCTGATTATGACATGTGTATTTTGATATTATTAAACTATATATGTTCATAGGACATGCTATTTGAAAAAAGTCTTTGGGACCGCATTCGATATACATTAAATCTTTGGGGCGTATATCGGGTGTCTTTATCCTTTGGGGCTGCTCTGCGTGCACGTATTGACTCATGATTTGCTCTGCGTATCTGAGACTTTTGATTGTGAAGCTCTACTTAATTGGATGACACACAATCATGGAGGGATAAGTATTGACCAATAATTTGCTCTGCGTATCTGAGATTTTTTATTGTGAAGCTTTACTTAACTGTATGACACACAATCATAAAGGGATACGTATTCGTCCATGATTTGCTCTGCGTATACGATACTCTTGATTATGAAACTTTGCTTAACTGTATGATACATAATCATGGAGGGATACATATTGACCCATGATGAGTATGTGCAATGACACATGTGTGGAGTTTAACTGTGAATATGATAATATCTTGAATATTTTTTATTTATGTAAAAGTTCCTATGATTTGAAAACTTATGTAATATGAGCTATGCTTTAAATATTTTTTCATATGAAAGAAATGTGATTATTTAAATGTTATATGAACTTGTATTGTTCCCGTATGTTGTACTTTTATTCCACTCACTGAGCAAACGATTGTTGCTCACATTATTCTTATTAAATTTTTCAGATAATTCTAAGTTCTCGAGTTGATTCGACTCAAAGCTTGCCTTTGATGCAGATAGAAGAGGCTGAGCCATTGGAGCACTTTTATTTACCCTTCACTTTCATTTTTTTTAAAAAATGCATGTAAGATTGTATAAAATTTGATAATCCTTGATTTTCTAATTAACTTTGTGAGAAACTTTTTGTAAGGTTGTATAAAACTTGATCCTGTGGGGTGTTATATGTGAGATGGTTAGTGGAAAGAAATTATAATGATAGTATGTGAATGATATGTCTTATAACTGTTTATTTAACTTTGATGAATATATATCCATCTTTTGTGTGTATTGGGAAATAACACAAGATAAGTAAGGGAGGATATTTTGTTGATTTTATTTATAGAATTACTAAACATAATTAAGCAAGATAATAATTGAGATTAAAACTTAGTCACGAAGTGGGGTGTGACAGAGTTTGGTATCAGAGCTTAGGATATAAGATTCTATAGACATTATGACTTAAATTTAAAGTTAGGTGACATTATTTGCATTAGATTGATAGTACATTCTTTTGATTATTTTTTTTATTTTATATTTTGAAGGAGTAAACATATCACTACATGAGTAATGTGGTGAGGGCCAATTTGATATTATTGGCATTTGTAAATTCGCTCCGCTTGACGGTCGACCTAATAGGAGTTCATTTTCATCTCATGCATCATGCATCAGTACAGGGTATGGCATTTGATGCCAATAATGATCCTCGCTAACTACAAGAAAATTGCCATTTTCCGACAGGCAATTTTCAACGAATAGAAATTCGTCGTAATTTGCGACAGATTTTGCGACGAAAATATTTTCGATGGAATTTTCGATGGTTACAACCGTTAGAATTGAAAATAATAAATTATGTAATTTGTTATATTATTATTTTATTTTTTGATGATTAGGAATGTCGATATTTCCGACGAATATTCATCCGACGGATTTTTCGACGATTACAAATGTTGGAAATGAAAAAAAAATTATATAATTTGTTATATTATTATATTATTTTTTGACGATTAGGAACGTCAATATTTCTGACGGATATCCATCCGTCGCACTTTTCGGCAGATTTTTTGACGGTCACAACCGTAAAAAATGAAAATAATAAATTATGTAATTTGTTATATTATTATTTTATTTTTCGACGATTAGGAACATCGATATTTTTTATGGATATCCATTCGTCATAATTCCCGACGGTCGTAACCATCAGTAAATATATAATAATTAGCGACAGTCCAAACCATCACAATTTTCGATGATTCCGACCGTCAGTAATAATTAGTGACAGTTCAAACCGTCGGTAAAATAAAAAATAAATATTATATATAACTACATATAGTATTTTATTTTTATAATTAAATAATTTTTTACAGTCACAACCGTCGGTAATTTTAAAAATAATTAATATTTGCCGTCAGTAATTAAAATTTCATTATACCACTTTTTTTTCCATTTTCCCACTTTCTCATCTTTCCACCTATATATATATATATATATATATATATACCCTCTCCTCTCTCTCTCCTCCTCTATTTCTTTATTTCTTCCCCCTCTCTCTCTCTCCCTCTCTCGCTCTCCCTCTCCCTCTCCCTGCCGACGAGCCTCCAAACCAGACGTCAAGCATCAACCATGGCGACCTATCCTGTCGGCGTCCCTCTCCCCTTCTCTCTCTCTCTCCGGCCCAGGCCGCCAGGCGGCCGGGCGGCCGGATCGATCGCCTGGCGGCCGGATGTCAGCTGCTGGCCTTCGGATTGGTCGCCTGGCGGCCGAATCTGGCGGTCGATGAAGCTGTCGAAAACTTCGGCGGTCATGACCGCCGAAGTTTCTATAGTTTTGTCGACCGTCGCAAATATCGACGGTCGTGACCGTCGGAAATTCGTCAAAATTTTAGGCATTTCTTTCCCAACCGTCGAAAATTAATTTGCGACGATAATTTTTTGGACGAATCAATTCCGTCGAAAAAACCGTCGGAAATGACGTTTTCGATAATTTTCAGAAGAATTACAGACGATTGATTCTCATATTTCTTGTAGTGGCTCTGTGATGATGTGATCATATTGAGTCCATCAATAATGTTTCATTATGACAATGTTAAGGATCAAACTATTGATTAATTTCTTGCAAAAAGATATAAATGAATATGAAGTGAAAGTAGCTTAGTGGGAAATGATGAGAGAGTTCATTTCTTTAAATATCCAAGACTAGTGTCTTATCTGAAGTGGATTGACTAGTGTCTCATCCTACCACTCCACATTATTTTAAGAAAGAAATTTATTTTGTATCATCAAAATCAAGAGTTACATTTTCAGATAAATGTTAGAATTTTCCCCTCTTGCATTATTTATATAGTAATGATAGAGAAGTTGATTAGGAAGGAATGAGAAACATATTTTGCTTCTCTCGTTGAGATAAAGGTAAAAAGGGTCATGATTAGAAGATATTCCAATCATATTTGAATTTGTTAAAATATTAAGATTTTCTTATATTATGTGTCGTGGAGATAGAGGGAATTCTTTATGGATCTAGTCCATAAAACTATTCCTACTTCTAAGACTTCTTATTGTATAACACCTATAAGATTAAAAGAACTGTAGGAGCATTCCGATGAGGTATGCATTTAATCGAAATTCTAGGCTTGGGCTTTACTCTTCAAGAAGAAAGATAAATTCCTTTGTTGGGCATGAATTATATACATTTTAAGTAATTATGAAGAATAACTTATTAAGAATGGGTAATTTGCTTGATAAGTTACAAGTATTAGCAGATTCTCAAAAATGAATTTAAGATAGGGATACCCTTGGATAAAGTTAAAGAATGTGATATCTCAAAAGTTATATACATTGATTTGATATGCTTATTATGAATTCTTGGCCTTTAAACCATTCATAAACTTATGATCCCTAATTCCTAAAGTCGTGTAAATTATGAGAAATATTTAAACACTATTTTGCAAAATTCTTATGAGAAAATAAAACTAAGAGACAAATTATGAGTGAATTTTGACTTTATCTCAATATGAGTTTGATCAATTATTTATCATGTAGTCATTTCTTCCTAATATTGGAAGAAGGCACAATGTGTTTCCTCTTACCCAATCTAAGGAAATGTGAACTAATCATTTACATATGACTGAGCATGAACAAGCTTGTTGATTTGACCAAGAACTTGTTACATAAAGAACGACTAGTTTGCATCTTATATCAAAAAGGAAATGCAAAAGATAAGAAAAGTCACATCCTAAGATATTGTGTTCTAAAAGTTTTGTAATGAGACATTGTGTTTTAAAATAAATACATTTGAACCTTATGAAGGTGTGATGAGAGGATATTTATTAGCCACCATTGATAGTCTTGTATTTAACATACATTGGATTATCCATATGTATGAGAATCAAATAATAGTTATGTATTACATCATGCAGATTAAAAAAATCCTTTGAATTTGATCACTATAATTGTTCGACTCTTTCGAGTGATTATGGTTATTCTAAATTTATGAATAACATACGTATGAATTGACTTTGAAGCTTAATTAGTTAATTCTACAAAATTGGGATTAATCTAAATAAAACACGTTGATAGAAAGATAGAGAAAATGGAACAAAGGATAGTTATGTTATTTTGAATAGTCATTAAAAATCAATTTGCAAAATGTGTCATAAGTAGTAATATAAGTGAAAAATGAATATGATCATGAAAACTTTATTGATATATATGAATGATCCTTAATATGAAATTAGAAATTACTTGTGTTGGATGTGTAGAGAGTAGAATATGAGTTTTCTTCTTCAGGTTTGAGAACATTAAATCTCAACAAGATTATACGGGATATTGAAGGTTTTGTAGGGACAATCACTAAGAGAATAGATGTTTATAATCCCATGAAAAGATTATGAGATGTATATATTAATAAGAAATGATAAGCATTTTATAGAAATGGATAATAATATTAGACTACGCATAAGGGTTGGAGAACCAATCATCAAATTAGTTTAGTGTTGAAAATTGACACCTACTTGATAGGATTCAAATTATATGATGATCATTACATTATCTCATATAGGGTGACTGATTAAATCACCATTGTCACTCCTTCATGGGTGATAAATGATTTGCCATTTCGGACTTTAGTACATCCATCAATTTTGAAACTTTAAAGAGTTGTGAGAAAACTTCTCGAAAGATTATCGGAGTGATGCATCCTCTGGTCATCTACTGAGAACTTTAATTGGGTGTTCATCAATCATGAAATGTTGGTTGGATGTATAGCGAATGAGCGATTAGAGGGAGATGCTTTCTGATCCTCGATCGCGAACTCGAATTGACATTGCAGCATTGTAAATCAATTAGAGAGGGAAAGTCTTATTCATCAATTTCATTATTACTTACACCTTACGAATGATAGTGATAGTCTTTAACTTGTGGATACGTGATAATCGGTGGTTGTTCCATCCTTCCCTTTATCTAATGTGTCTTTTTTTTTTGCTTGTATAATTATTATACTCATTATCCTTATTATGCATAAATCCTATCAAATATTTGAATATTTCCTTGCAATTAATTTTTCACTCTCAACTATGGTACTTATCTTTATTGGAACCTTATATAAAATTAGTCATGGGCAGCACAACTATATGATAGAATTAATCCTTTCATGGAATGCTAAAGACATCATTCAAAAGAATGTTATAGCCAAAAGAATTTTATTAAACTAATGAAGCCAAAAAATAAATAAATACAGGATTATTATGAAATATCAAAAAAAAATAAAAAGAGATCACAATGGTGAATTCACAAGGTCAACATTTCTTAAAAATAACATGAAGGAACATTATGTCCATGATACATAGACCCATATGAGATTTTGGCATGCATCAGAGATATTGTGTATTCGCGATATCTTTAATGTTTCTATGCTTTGTTGATATTGATCAAACCCTTGGCAGACAAGCTTATCAATCAACAATTATCAAGTTTCAATGTGTCACTTGGATCAAGATCTTTTCTTTTCCTTATAAAAAGATTCAAATGACTTCTATAGACACTGGTTATTATAACTATGATGACCAAGAATATGCTAAGTATAGCATATTCCTAAACCATCGTATGTATCCTTGGACTAATCTTCAGTTAGAAGTCCAACAACTGCAGATATCAAAGCTCAAATCATAAGAATGATCAATGTCAAATCTTGTAAAGCATATCAAACAAACATTCAAGAGCTTCTTGGTGATTTTTCGACATACTTGTTAATATATATATATATATATATTCTGCTTGTCATTATGCCATCAACAAGTGAAACAGAGATTTTCCTTGCTATTCCACCTAGCCCTCCATTGGTTTGCAAACCCTTGTTAGTATGTCCACATGCAATGGGTTGATGCAATATCTAGCTTTTCTCATCTCTTCTAGGATATGATATTCCGATGTGCTAGCAGTCGCATTAAAGCAAAAACCAAAGACAACAAAACATCAATAAAGAATAGTACATACAATTACCTTATGTTCATAGAGAATTAGATATCGTACCATCAATAAAATGCAGAGCAGCCTTCTGCATATAAAAAGCAACTCAATCTATTGAAGTATAATAGAATTTGTCTTGAGAAGAAAATATAGTATAAATTATAAAAATTAAGGATAAGGAACTTCAGAAATGAAAAATTACATTAGCGTTAGTGCTCTGGGCAAATCATTCAAGAAAGGAGGAAACTTGAAAGTAAGAATTATCAAATAACGAATAAGTATTCATTCTCATTCCTAAAAATAGGTATCCAAATTTCGAGGACAATTTTTTTAAAAGGAGGGGAGAATTGTCACGGACGTACTTCACAGCCATCATTTTAACATAATCATGATTTTAATTAGCATATTAAGTTAGTCTAGATGCTTATATATTTATATTTGTGTGTAGTAATTAATATTTGGATAAAAGCATAATGATAATTATATTATTGATAAGAGTTATAAAGAAATTATATAAGATTATGAGAAATAAATTTTGATATTTGTAAATATTATAATAAATATATTTAACTATGATTAATTAAGGATAATTAGAGGTTTAACACTAATTTTTAACAAAATAATATGATTGGACCTTTATTTCAACCAATAGAATTTCAAGCAGCTCAAGCAGACAGCTCACTAGCTGCTTAGAAAAAGATTAGTCCAAACCCCCATATGACGTGTTAAAAATCTGAAACAAATATATATATTAAAACGTTTTATGCTCGGGGAGTAGAAAAAAAATTGGCCGCAGTAAATCCCTAGTAGAACGGCCTGAGGAAATTCGCCAAGCTCGTTTGGTTAAGGTAGAGTACCTGATCCGAAATTAATCTTCATTTTCATATGATCATATCTTCGTGGATAGTTCTTCATAAATCCTAAAATTTGGCATTGTTAATCCTCTCGAAGTTAGCTTTCGATGATCACAAGAATCATATACAAAGGACTTTTGTAGAGAAAGTTATAAAATGCTTACTCTGTCCCCAATCAAAGGCAAATCCAACTTGTAAATTGGATTTCACACTTAGATATGTTTTATTAGACTTCACAAGGGTTCGGTGAGAAGTGAAATCATCCAATTTGGATGTGTACATGTGGAGAATTGAATTGTCCATTTCATAGTGATTCTTCTTTCAGGTTCTAGGACATTGTCAGAACAAGATTCGAATTGACTATTTTTTTATAGAGTTATACAAGGAGTCAAATTCTTTATTTTTTATGACTAAATAATAAGGAAGTCTAGTTTTCGAAAAAATTATGATCTAGTTAAATACACAAGTGTGAAGAAATATATAAATCAATCTTTCAGTGACACACAGTCTGTCAGAACACAAACCCTAGGTTATATTGCCTTGGATTTTGTGACTTGATCATTTGGAATAAGAAATTATAAATTATTTATTGAGAGACACTCAGTCTGAAATCCTGAGACAACAGCTAGTTAAGCTTTGGAAGATTGAATAGTTGGGAGTGTGAAGTAACATATGAATATAAACACATGAAATTACCCATTAGTATTAGAAGGGATTATATACATTTTAAGGTAAACAAGTGTTCATGCATCATGAGCATGCATTGCATATTATTATTATTATTAATTGGAAAGTGAAATAGCATCATTGATTATAGGAAACTAACAAGCTACAAGTGAAAGGAGAAAAATCTAGTAAACCTATTTGAAAATAAAGTACAAGATGAATGGATAAATTTACAACATAGCAAAATGTTATATGTTAGTATTTTTATTTATGATATTATCTCAAGCAAATATTATTACTATTATTATTATTGAAACATATTTTGAGCTATGAAAAGTATTTATGATATGTTTCAATGATTTTATATGAAATGGAGTAACCTTTTACACGAAAATGTTTTTAGGAAACAATTCTTGTGAAGTTAAAATAAGTTTTCCTTGATAACGATATGTGATTATGACATGTGTATTTGGATATTGTTAAACTCCATGTGTTCATTGGACATGCTATTTGAAAAAGGTCTTTGGGACCGCATTCGATATACATGAAGTCTTTGGAACGTATATCGAGTGTCTTTGTCCTTTGGGGGTTGCCCTACGTGCACGTATTGACTCATGATTTGCTCTGCATATCTGAGACTCTTGATTGTGAAGCTCCACTTAACTGTATGACACACAATCATGGAGGAATACGTATTGACCCATGATTTGCTCTACGTATCTGAGACTCTTGATTGTGAATCTCTACTTAACTGTATCACACACAATCATGGAGGGATACGTATTCACCAATGATTTGCTCTACGTATCCAATACTCTTGATTATGAAGCTCTGCTTAACTGCATGATAATGATCATGGAGGGATACATATTGACCCATGATGAGTATGTGCAATGACACATGTGTATAGTTTAATTGTGAATATGATGATATCTTGAATATTTTTTATTTATGTAAGAGTTCATATGATTTGGAAACTTATGTGATATGAGTTATGTTTTAAATGTTTTCTCATATAAAAGAAAAGTGATTATTTAAATGTTATATGCACTCGTATTGTTCCCCTATGTTGTACTTTTGTTTCACTCATTCAGCAAACGATTGTTGCTCACATTACCTTTATTGAATTTTTCTAATAATTCTAAATTCTCGAGTTGATTCGATTCGAAACTTGCCTTTGATGTAGATAGAAGAGATCGAGCCATTGGAGCACTTTTATTTTTCCTTCACTTTCATTTTTTTAAAAAAATGAATGTAAGGTTGTATAAAACTTGGTAATCCTAGATGTTGTAATTAAGTTTGTAAGAAACTTTTTGTAAGGTTGTATAAAATTTAATCCTGTTAGGTGTTATATGTGAGGTGGTTAGTGGAAAAAAATTATAATGTTAATATGTGAATGATATGTCTTATAACTGTTTATTTAATTTTGATGAATATATATGCATCATTTGCATTTATTGGCAAATAACACAAGATAAGTAAAGAAGGAGTTTTTATTGATTTTATTTATAGAATTGCTAAACATAATTAAGAAAGATAATAGTTGGGATTAAAACTTAGTCGCAGAGTAGGGTGTGACAAAAGAAGCACGAGAAGAATTACTCAATACTCGATCTCGATTTAGCAATTGTGATCTTCACCCCAAGAGTTAGTGACACAATGTGTGGGGTGAAGAGTTTGAATTCTCCACATACCACCAAAGTTGAGGTACACTTTCTAGCAACAAGATCAGAATATGTGTATAAAAAAAGAGATGTATCAAATTACTAAAAGATTACGAGTTTGTCATCAATTACAAAGCAAACTCAATTGAGAATATCTTAAGAAGAAAAAAAGGAAGGGTCAGTTGTTCGTTTTGGGGTGAGTCGATGGAATATGAGCAATGAGCAATTGCACCATTCAAGTCAGTTTAGTGACCATCAATGATGGTGCAAGGATAATAACACATCTTGCATGCAACTGAAATTACTATGGAAGGTCGGCAAATGTAAGTGGAGCATCGGATGTCACATGGTGTTACAAGAGCTTGGAAATCCTTAATATCATTGGAAAAAGGTAACGACGGATGTTGTTAGAGGGCTTCCAGAAACACAGCATGGACAGAATGTGATATGGGTAATAGAGGATCGATATTAAAGAAAGGTTAGTCCATCGGAAGCCTCATGAACATTTATTTTTTAAGGAGGTTATTCGACTACATGGACTACTGATGGAGCAATTATAGAGCATTCAGGATGTGGTTGAACTTCTACGTGACCTTCCATCCACAGATGGATGAGTAGTCTGAATGGACAATTCAGACCTTAGAAAATATGTGTCGGGCTTGTGCATTGGACTAGAGTGATAGTTGAAACAATCAGCTCCCACCGTCAGAGTTAGTATGTGGCAACAGTCGCCACTCCAACTTTAGACATGGCACCTTCGCAGCCATGTATATATAGTAGATCATGTCATTCATCTATCAGTTGGAGCGAAGTTGATGGATGATAGTTCTTGTTACAAAAGTAATGAAGCGATGAAATCTACCTCATCATGGAATGGTTGAAAACAACATACACGCGACGAATCATATACAAACTTAACGAGATTGAAGGAATTGAATCGAAATGGTGACATGACATATGTAGGATACATCATGAAGATGAAGATGGCATTTAGAAACGGAAAGTGAGATGAGAAAAGATTTCTTAGATTTGTTAGATAAATGATGTAGTTTCATTTACGCAAATTCGAGGACGAATTTATTTTTAAGAAGGTTATGATGTAACGACCCCAATTTTTCTGAGTTAAAAAATATTTTATTATTTTATTTTGGGCAATGTATCCATTAATATTATTATAATTAATAATTATGAAAATAAAAGGAAAATAGGAGAGTTTAATTAAGGATAAGATGTATTATGGAATTATTTAATTAAATTCAGAATTATTTAATTATTGAAATAAATTAGAATTTGTTAAAAGAGATTAATTAAAAGATTAAATTTGATTGATATTAGAAGTTAATAGATAGATTGAAAATCAAGAATCTAAGAGCCCTATAAATAAACTCTTAGGGTCGGTCGTCAAAAAAGTCTCTTTCTTTTGGTTCTCGGTGTTCAGTGACAGCAACAGTGTGGCATCTCAATAAAGAGAGGCATGACGTCAAGTGATCGCAAGACGTGATTCGACGTCGAACGACTAGGCGTGATAATAAGATGTGATTTGGCGACGTGTTTGCGATATACGTAGGGGGATCAGTAGGTTTCTAGTAACACCATTATTTATCTCGGTGAAAGGTCGATTTCCATTGGAATCAATTGAACAGGGCGCTGCACATTTTTTTGGGCGTTTATGCCTTCCATTTGCTCAAGGATCGAAGCAAAAGAAATGATAATACCTTCGGACAGAAAGAAAGATTAAGGACGCAAGTGTTCTGGAGAGATAATTGAGAAGAAATAAAAAAGGAATTAATCACATCACGCATCGCTTTCGCATAAAAAAAGGGATAAGTCTCACTGCAAAGAGATCAAGGGGTAACGGGAATAGAGGCGCCAAAGTCTTGAGAGAGGAGTAAAAGAAAAAAAAGGGAGTTAAAAGAGAGGCCATGACATAAGCAAATCAAAAAACAAAGGGCGTAAAGTAGAGAGAGAGAGGGGAAATTGTGGCATAGAGAGAGGAAGTAATAGAAGGGAGAGAGGAAAAAAAAAGGTAATTGGAGAGAGAAGGAAAAAAAAGGGGGCGTGAAGGCACTACTTGAATAAGAGAGAGGAAAGTAAAATAAGAGAGAAATTAGATTTGCCAGCAGAGAAAGCAAGTAGAAAAAAAATTTGAATAAAAATATGGAAAGAAAATTTAGGCTTTGATAAAAAGGAAAATTTCATTTTATTGAATTTTTTAGCCGAAAAAAATGGGTAAGATAGAAAAAAAATTATAGAGAGAAAGGATCGAGAGTGGTATTAACATTTTCAATTATTAGAAAATATTGATTTCATTGCTATTATTATTTGAATATTATATATTGATTGTATTCTTATTGGTTGTCTTGATCATAATGTTATCATTCCTAATTATATTATTATCATATCTAATCATCATATCCGATCACATTATCATCATATTTGATTATATTTTGTTATCATATCCAATCTTATAATCGATTATGATACTGATCCAGTAGTCTTTTTGATTGGGTCTTATTTCACTTAAATTAAATTACTAAAAAATAAATGTTTTAGGTAAATAAGATAAAAGGTGAAAGCTGGTGGGTCTTCTCCATGTTTTCTGATTGTCTCCAAGCTCTTGGGTCATATTGTTATTGAATTGAATTAAATGGAAGTGAACCTAAAGATTTGAGACGTCATCATCCTTTAGAGAAGATATGGCTATCCTTTGTTTGGTCATGGTCCCCGCCATTCACGAAACATCGTTAGCGCTATATTGTTGAATGGCTTGCCGTGGGTTAATCCTCATTGACATACATGTAAGAGACATGAAGTTTTTCTTAATTGACCGAGCGCTCCCATTGAATTGGATTGAAACTGAATCGAATTCAATTGAATAGATCATGGCCATTTGGATATATTGACATTATATTAGCAATTGTTATTGTCCTATTGAATCGAATTATTATTCACTACAAGAAAATAAGGTATCTGTGACGGATAATTTTGTCACAACATAAGTGTATTCCATCACAGATGCTCTTCAGTGATGGGCTTGTGACGATTTGCTTCCGTCAGGGCGCACAAGTTGGGGACGCAGGGGCAAACGCGCACTGCGTTTGCCTCTACGTCCTTGCATCCCGCGTTTGCAGGTGCAAACTCAATGCGCCAAGTAGACGGCCGTCCACCACTGGCCGTGAGATGAGAGAAGAGAAGAGAGGAGAGGAGAGGGAAAAAAATACTAAAACGTGATCTTCTTTGCCGTAGAAAAAATTAGGTAGAGTTATTTATTTTTTTAATAACAATAAAAATATATTAGTGGATCAAAGGAAAAAAATAAATTTGTGATAATATTGTGACCAAAGATAAAATAAATAAATAAATGTGATCATATTGTGACAAATATTATTGTGACGTTTTTGTAGTTATCACTTTTGAGTTACTAAATATTTTAATTAGAATAGTGGTCACAAAAACGTAACAAAAATATGGTGAATTTCTGATAGACGATCTTGTGACAAATATTATCGTCACATATCGATCACTCAAATGATAAATTTGTATCGGTCACAAATTTCTCACAAATCTATCAAATATTATGACAGAATTATTTCGTCACAAAAATTTTGTCGCAGAAGTTATATTTTCTTATAGTGATTGGCCAACGACCATTGATTATCGAATTAAAAATTATTAATTGAACATTGAATTATTGATCAGGCAATTGATAATTGTTAATTGGAAAATTGTTATTAATTTATATTAGTCTTTTGACCATAGTCTGATATATTATTTATTATTTTCGCATTTATTAGAATTATAAACATATGGATGTTTTAGTATTTTGATTATTATAGATTATTAGTTATTATTTTTAAAATGTCTTCTACATTTATAGTTTATATTTCGTAAAAATATTTTATAGAAGATTATGTAGCGTCTCTAGGACGACTTTGAGTACGTGAAAATCACGTGAGTCTCGAAACGGTATATTAAATATGCTTAAACATACTTAAAAGGAAAAAAAATATGACCACGATAACATTGAGAAATGGATAATAGGGATTAAGGGAAAAAATGAAAGTAACAAGAAAAGTCGTATAGAGAAAAGGAAAAATAAATTATGCATGGCAGATGCAAGAGGGATATGGAACATTTTAAAATAGTTATATTTATTATCAATTAACTAGATGATTGTTGACTTTTTACACATATATATATATATAATGCAATTGGCTAAAAACAATTCATTTGAAAAATGACAGCCTTGGTGGGTATAAGGTTGTATATATGGAACAATTTAGATGTCAACCATTACCGACAAACACATGGAAGACTTTCCGTAGTTTTCTGTAGCGATGGAAATGACATTGTACCAAACACATATAGTAATAACAATTTATTTGGTTTCCTTAATTCATTGTACACTGAATTGTGAGCCCCACGGGACATATTGTTGCTTCCTGACTTCGGCAGGCCTGCGATGGAGGTGATCATTGGAAGCAAACTTACATCTCTATATGTCATTGACATTATTTCCTGCTCTTCTAAATTTCCGGCCATGGCCATCAATTATTGACTGCGTGCTTCGTCCAATGATGAGCTTGTCACCAGAGCTTCTGGCGCAGCTTGTCTCCTCCTACGTGGTTAAATCGAAGTAAACGTGGGGATCTCGACAGTAAGATGATATCAACAGGGACTTAGAAGACGCCAAACGGGATCAAACGGTGCACCATTTTAAAACAATAATAGAGAGGCAGTTCATCTCATCATTGGCATCCATTTCTTCTTCCTTTTCCACTCGCAGCTTCCTTCCACCATTCTGTTTCTTCTAACTTCGAGTTCATGGCCGAGTCCCTTGCTTCGGGTGTGGCTACTCCATTGACGAGTCTTCTGCTCGAGCCTCTGGTGCGGCGCGTCTCCTATGTCGTCAAGGTTGGAGAAAAAGTGAAGGATCTGGAGGTCAAGATGGCAGATCTGAACAATCTATCCAGTGATATCAGAAGAGAAGTAGAGGAAGCTGAGAAATGGGACCAAACTCGACGGCGCACCGAACTACTGAACGGGTGGTTGGTCAGAGTTCCTCTCATGGCGAAAGAGGTGAGTGGCATAAAAATTAAGTATGAAAAACTAGGAAGGTGGTGCTTTGGCAGGTGCTCAGGTGACATCATCTCCATGTATAAAATCGGGAGGAACGCAACCAGGAAGCTCGCGGAAGTGACGGATTTGTACCAAAAGTTGGATGAGGCGAAGAAGAGCGGCAGCCTCACACAGGGGGTGCCTCCTGAGCAACATGCCTCCTATATGGTTAGCATGGAAGAAAACGTGAAGGATCTGGTGGCAAAGATGGCAGATCTGGACAAGCTATCCAGTGATATCAGAATTCAAGTAGAAGAAGCTGAGGAATGGGATCAAACTCAACGGCGCACCCAACTAGTGGGAGGGTGGTTGGAGAGAGTTCCTATCATGGCGAACGAGGTGAGTGACATAACAACTCGGTATCAACAACTAGGCAGTTGCTCAGGTCACACCATCACCATCTATAAAAGGAACGCAACCAGGAAGCTGGCGGAGGTGCTGGATTTGTACCAAAAGTTGGATGAGGCAAAGAATAGCGGCAGCCTCACTCAGGCGGTGCTTCTGGAGCAACGTGTCACCTACATGGTTAGCATTGAAGAAAACGTGAAGGATCTGGTGGCAAAGATGGCAGAACTGGACATGCTATCCAATGATATCAGAATTGAAGTAGAAGAAGTTGAGAAATGGGATAGAACTCAACGGCGCACCCAACTAGTAGGAGGGTGGTTGGACAGAGTTCCTGCCATAGCGAACGAGGTGAGTGACATAACAACTCAGCATCAAACACTAGGCAATTGCTCAGGTGCCATCATCACAGTGTTTAAAAGGAACGCAACCGGGAAGCTGGCGGAGGTGAAGGATTTGTACCAAAAGTTAGACGACGCGAAGAAGAACGGCAGCCTCACTCAGAAAGTGCCTTCATCCGCCGGCCAAGAAATGCCCGATACGCCCAACTTGATAGCGACCGAGTCCAACCTCAGCAAGGTTCTCAGTTACCTATACGATGGGGTCGGAGTTGTCGGGATATATGGTATGGGGGGAGTCGGCAAGACGACTCTCTTGAAAAGTATCAACAACAGCATTCTCTCCCTTAACAATGTCAACTCCAGTTCTGGTGGTGCTGCTGCTGGAGGTGGTCGTGATGAAACGAGAGTGCATTTTCACCATGTAATATTGGTCACTGTTTCAAGAGATGGCGCTAAGGTTCAAAGGTTGCAAGATCTCATCGCTAAAGAACTCAAACTTACATTCACAAATGATGACAGAAACTCGTGGTCCAATAAGATTTTCAATTCCTTGAGAAACAAAAGTTTTGTGCTGTTGCTGGACGACGTTTGGGAGCGTTTGGATCTGAATGCGATTGGCATCCCAAACGTAGGAAAAGGATGCGTCGTGGTTTTCACTACAAGATCTGAGAATGTATGTGGTGAAATGGAAGCTGAAAGGAAAGTTAAGGTGGAAGTTCTGACACCAGAGGATGCATGGCGCCTCTTCCAGGAGAATGCCAAAAATGAGTACATCAAGAGCGACTCGGAAATAAGAAAGCTCGCGAGACAAATTGCAGAGGAGTGTAAAGGGCTTCCCCTTGCGCTCATCACCATCGGTCGAGCCATGTACACCAAAAAAACCATCGGCGAGTGGAGGCATGCTCTGGAGTCCCTCAAGAAGTCAAAATTAGCTGCAGCCATTTCAGATGCAAATGCAGATATGATTATGGCACCGCTAAAGTTCAGCTATGATAATTTGATGGATGACAAAACACGGGACTGTTTCTTGTGTTGCGCCTTGTTTCCTGAAGATCATCGCATTACCAAAGAGGAGTTGGTCGAATGTCTTTTGGGCCATGGTGTGATTGACCCTCGGGACTACAGTGATATTGGTAAAATATACGACTATGGTGACACTCTTATAGGATATCTTAGGTCAGCATGCTTACTGGAGTCAATTCAATCAGTTTATGGGGAAGAGTATATAAAAATGCATGATATTATTCGAGACATGGCCTTATGGATTGCCAACGACTGTAAAAAGAATAATAATAAATGGATTGTCCACGCAGGACTTCAGAGCGAAGAGCCACTGAGAAAATTTCATAATTGGGAATTGGCAAATCGAATATCACTCATGCTCAATAAAATGAAGACACTTCCAGAACCCAAACAGAGCTGTCCTAATTTATCTACTTTGATGATCCAAAAAAATTCTGATTTAGAAAGAATTCCTGAGACCTTCTTTCGACATTTTCCAGCATTGACCTATTTGGATTTGTCACGCACTGGTATCAAGATATTTCCAGAGGAGGTAACAATGCTTGTTCAGCTTCAATATCTCAACCTTTCACATACGGACATTGGATCATTAAGCTTAGGCTTGAGGAATTTGACTAAATTAAAGTACTTAATCTTAGATTCATGTGACTGGCTCGAAGATATTCCAAAAGAGTCGATTTCTAGTCTCCCAAGCTTACAAATCTTGGGCCTTTACGGAAGTATTAGATTTGATTTATCCATCGTGGACACAAAAGTTGAAGAGCTAAAGAGGTTGAAGGGGGGGATAAAAGCTCTCGGACTTTGTGTGATGTTGCGAGAGTTCTCATCCCTCGATGAATGTGTTGATCGTGAAACCATTTACAAGCTGTCTGTCACCGGGTCTCCAAGTGATGCACCAGTTCAAGACACGTTGATGGTGGGTGAAAACATTGATATCCTGTGGTTGGATAAATTTGATTCATTGCAGGAATTGACAATGAAAAGTGATGATCAAGATGGACAGCCTCCTCGATTACGTGAACTTATGCTCCAAGATTTAAGTAGACTGGAGAAGATAATATGGAAAAGGCCAACAACTCTAGAACCATTTCCTCAACTCACGACTATCTGGATTAAAAGTTGCCGAATGAGGGGCATTTCATGGATCCGACAGGTGACACGTCTTATGTTTCTAACTATAGGACACTGTGATGAATTGAGCGATATAATTATTACTGATGAAAATTACCAAGAAAGTCACCGAACTCAAGACGATTGTACTCCACCAATTACATTTTCTTATCTCAGAAGGATCACCTTGTCACGTTTGCCACGGTTGCATAACATCTACGAAGGAACCATCTTTTGCCCCTTGTTACAAGATTTGACAGTGGAGGGCTGTGAAGATTTGACCAGACTACCGTTTAATTTCGAGTCACATACAACTGACAACAGACCATTGCGCATTATCGCAACAACAGAATGGTGGGAGACGTTAAAGTGGGAAGACAACAATATCAAGTCCCAGCTTCAATGCTTCGTGACAAGGTAATTAATGCAGCTCATTCCTTTCTTCCCACTAATTGTCAGGATGTTCGTTTATATCTCTATTTTTTCAACGGTATCTTCTCCAGGTTGTGTTTATTTTTTTATATTACAACTCCTTATATTAGAGAACTTACTCGACTTCGCATAATTTAAATATATTTAAAAAATATTTATATATTTTTATTATGATATATAAAATATAAGTGCTATTTTTATATTATACAACATATCTATAATATGTTACAATTTTGGAATAAAAAAATGTTAAGTTTAAATTTTATAATAAATAAAATGACTATAAATATTATTTTATATTTTATAATATTATAATATGTCACATCTCTCTCTTATTACCAAATTAAATCACATCTCTTTATTCTCTCTTATTACCAAATTATCAATCATATAAATATTATATTCATAAAATAATTTTATATATAATTATTTTTTGTAAATTTTATCTCTCATTTTTTTACTTTTTTAAATAGATGAATACAAAGAGAAAAAATATAATAAAAATAAAAAAGTCAAAAAAATAAAAGAGAAAATAAATTAAATGATAAAAAAATAAATATTTATTAATTGTTAGATACATAAATAATTTATATATAATAAACAAAAAAAATAACTTTTTAATAAATAAAACTTTCATTCTTCGACACACCACGCTCTACTACCATATCTCTCACTTCACCACCCATCATCATATTCTTTCATTAGTTAATTATCAAACATATTCTTAGTGTAACTCTAACTAGTCACCATATTCGACCATAAAAACTTAAATGCGGACCTTATTTTTTTCTCCTATTTGTGCGGCATGACTTTGGCAGGAGAAGAAGAAGCCCGAGATTGTGAGGGTAGAGGATGTTAGGTAATAGAGGACATCATGGTTGTGGAAGTTAAAAAGAAGACTTGAATCTGTCGCACACAAGGAGGGTACAAATTTTATTATGAATATATTGTGAATGGATTTACTTTTGTAGTATTTACATTGATAATCGCGACCTTCAAAATTGATTCATTTATTAGTTCATCCTGCCATTGATTACCATCGCAAGATTCTGGATTTCCGAAAAAAATATAGCAGTCTTCATTGTAAGTCGTCTCAAGTGTGAAAATGAAATCTCGCACTCACGGGGCTACATTACATTACATTCGGTACTGTAGCACAAGATGGCATTTTTTGGGTGCTACCATTAGTATGTCGCAAGCGCAACGTGCACCAAAATATGGTGCATTCGGGTATAGTATCCATGTGGCATACTGTATCACTTCTATTAAGTTCCTCCGGATATTTTAGTACCGTGGATAATGTAGCTTATTTTTGCATCGGTTCGCGTGCATGTTTTTTTTATTATTTATTGTTATACAATCAATCTCTCCGATTTATTTGTGTTTATATTTATCTATTCTAACAATTTTAAGCTATTATTATAACACTCAATTTATGGTATATCTATATTTCGGAACCTTACCCATATTATTATGTTAGCTTGATTAAAAAATCTTGATCATGTCAACCCATAAGCTTGGATCCTCGACTTTCAAAGATACTATAGGGTAAACAAGATAAAAAAATTTAAATGCAGAGCTATTATATTTGTTGATGACTATCAAAACTTGGACAAATGAGAATGAAAGATACTCTCCACTACCTAGTCGAAAGATATTGTACGAGTCCATATTAAAGGAAGTTGAAAGATATTCTATAATAAGTGTAACATAATAAAAATGAAAAGATTGATGAGTACTCATCATGATGGGCAATACTTAATGATATTATTTTTCCTTTATGATGATGACTCTAAATCTCATTATTGGCTATTTCTCATAGTATGATAACTACTAGAAAAATGATAATTACCGACGGTAATCAGCCAAAAAACCGTCGACAATACGATTACCGATGGTTTTTCAGACGAAATCGATCCGTCCGAAAAATGAACATCGTAAATCGATTTGCGATGGTCGTAAAAAAATTGTCGAAAATACCGACGGTTCCAACCGTCCGAAAAGTCGCGGCCGACGGTTCTAACCGTCCGAAATGTCCGGTGGTTCCGACCGTCGAAAATGGTTGGAACCGTCCGAAAAGTCCGACGGTTCTAACCGTCGAAAGTTTTTTACGACGAAACTGTCGAAACTTTCGACGGTCATCGCGGCCCGCGAAACTTTCGACGGTCACAACCTGTCGAAACTTTCGACGATCGCAACCGTCGCAAAGAAATTTTTAAAATTAAAATTGGGCCGCCTGCGGCAAGATCCGGGCCGCAGGCGGCCGATCTGGCTGCGGGGAGGCCGATCCGGTCGCGGGGGGAGAGAGAGAGAGACAGAGAGAGAGGGGGGGAGAGGTCGCCGGCGGGTCGTCGTCCGAGGGAGAGGGTCGCCGGCGGGTCGGTCAGCAAAATAGAAGATGGAGAGAGAGAGGAGAGAGGGAAAGAAGTGGAGAATGGAGAGTGGAAAACTAGGATAGCACATATATATGGGAGAGAGTTGGGAAGCGAGAAAACGAAAAAAAGTGGGGGAGAGTATTTTTAAAGTTACCGACAGTCGAAACTGTCGGTAATATGTTATATTATTATATAACGTTTATTTTTTAGTTTACCGACGGTCAGAACCGTCGGTAATATGTTATATTATTATTTTTACTTATATTATATTATTTTTAAAGTTATCGACGATCAAAATCGTCGGTAATATATTATATTATTATATAATATTTACTTACATATATATAATATTTATTTTATAGTTTACCGACGGTCCGAACCGTCGGTAATATATTATATTATTATTTTTACTTATGCTATATTATTTTTAAAGTTACTGACGATCAAAATCGTCGAAAATTATTTAATTATAAAAATAAAATATTTATATAATATTTATTTTTTATTTTACCGATGATTTAAACTGTCGCTAATTATTACCGACAGATTTTCCGACGGTTACGACCGTAAAAAATATCGACGTTTCTAATCATCGAAAAATAAAATAATAATATAAATATTTACATAATTTATTATTTTCATTTCCAATGGTTGTAATCGTCCGAAATTACGACAAAATTTGCGACGGATGCATATCCGTCGGAAATATCGACGTTCATAATCGTTAAAAATAAAATAATAATATAATAAATAAAATAATTTATTATTTTCATTTTCGATGGTCGTAACCTTCAAAAAATCCGTCGAAAATTGCGACGAATGGATATCCGTCGGAAATATCGACGTTCCTAATCATCAAAAAATAGAATAATAATATAACAAATAAAATAATTTATTATTTTTATTTCTGATGGTCATAACCGTAGAAAAATTTGTCGAAAATTACGACGGATGGATATCCGTCAGAAAAATTGACGTTCCTAATCATCAAAAAATAAAATAATAATATAACAAATTACATAATTTATTATTTTCATTTCTGACGGTTACAACCGTTGGAAAATCCACCGAAAATATTTTCGTCGCATACTGCGACAGATTTATATCCGTCGGAAATTGCCCGTCGAAAAATGGCAATTTTCTTGTAGTGGATGATGATGTTACTCTTTTTGTTACACTTATCATGTTATTATCATTCAATATTTTATCTCGTGCCTACCACTTATGATGTTCTTGTCATCATGATATTATCTGTTATGATCATGTCCTCATGATTATATTCATGATGTTATTGAATTTGCATGAGCATCAATGCTCGTGGAAGGTTTCATCTCTCTTATGTATTCAATATCATAGGTAACAATCTTTCTTAGTAAAAAAGAAGATGGATGGTGCAGGCAAAAGATCGAGCTCATGATGTCCTTTGCAATGAAGTCAAATCTTCCTATTTTTCATTTTCTATTCTATTGAGTTATATTTATCTTATGCAAACTTTTTAAAGTTTACTTTATTTGATACTCAATTATGTTATTTTGTTAAAAACTTCTGCATTCTTTTATTATTATATCTTCTATTTCTTAATCAAAAGTTATTTTCCTTTTGAATAAATCTTTTTTTCTTGTTCACTAGTCAGAGTCTTACTATTAATCAAAATAATCTACACGATCTCCATAAGGTCTCGGAGGCATGTTCTGTACGTTAGATTGGATGTGTTGGCTGCACTTGAAAATGAAACCAAAGTTCCTCCAAAGTTTTTGGTTGCAAAGGGGGCGAGGCCCCTCCTTTCTCTGCGTTGGCAAGGGGGGCCTCACCTCCCTCTTCAACCTCCGATGTTCGTCGGAGGACGTAGAGGGGTCGAGCGCCCCCCACTAAAGGGAGCAAATCTTTAATGAAGGAAATGTGATACTTTTGAAAGTGTCACCTACTAAAGGTGTTATGCGTTTTAGCACGAAAGGCAAATTGAGTTGAAGTGTTAGAGCTAGTTGGCGATGGGACATGTAAGTTGGCATTGCCACCATCTTATGCAAGAATTCACAATGTGTTCCATGTTTTCATATTGAGAAAGTATCATCATGATGACTCCAATGTGATATAAATTGAGGAACCAAATCTCAAGGAAGATTTGACTTATGAGAAATAATCGATGGAAATCTTGGAGTATAAGGAGCATTGCCTTCAGATCAAAGTGATATTGATGGTCAAAGTGACATGAAGGTATTACCAAGGTGTTGAAGTAACTTGAGAACTTGAAAGAGAGATGTGGGAAAAGTTTCCCCAACTTTTTTGTAAGTCATTTCACGTTATAAGCAAATTCGAGGACAAATTTTTATTTAAGAGGGGTAGAATATAACATTCTAAATTTTTACATGGACCAAAATGACCTCAAGTAAAATGCATCTTTGGGGGGGGGGGGGGGGGGGGGGGGGTGGGCAGAAGTGACATCTGGCTAAAGGCAAAAAGTAGACCAATATACCCCTAAAAGTTAGAGGGCAAATCAGTCCTTTGACAAAAAGGTGCAGAAATTAGCCTTAAAACTCTCAAAACCCTCTCCTCCTTCCTCATCTTCTTCCCCATTCGGCTGCACATTCTTCAAGAGCTTAGGAGAGCTTTTCATGCTGATCTAGGTGTTGGAAGGGAGAAATGAGATCCAGGTCGAAGAGGAACTCGGTTGGGGGTAACGGAGAGCTAGAAGAGGTGGAAATCATCCCTAAGAACGTTTAGGGCACAAGGTACGAAATGGGTGAACCCACACATCTCTCATTCTATTGTTCATGGAATGAGGGCATGATTGAACTCTTTCAAATGGATTTGATTCGATTTGTGATGTTTTCATTGTTCCTTTTAAGGGTTTGGTAATATACGTCTTGATTGGAGGAATGAATGGATTCTCTGGCTTTATCACTATTTTATGAACTTGTAAATACTAGGAAAGTAGTAGGTAATCTAAGGAAAGAATGAATATGTGATTCGAATTGTAAACGATGGATCAAAACTTCGTTATTTTGATTTTTCGATACAGATCGATTGACCGTGAGGAATAATACTTGGCTAAGTGATGCATGTAGAATTGATAGCAAACGCTAGCAAGTACACTAGTCGCTCAAGTAATAAAGTGAATGAATAGAGTTATCATTCGCATGAGGACGGTTAATAACTTAGATTTTATTTGAGCCTTATTAATTGAGAAATTTAGAAAATAGTTGATTTCATATATGAATAAAAAGAAAATAATAAAAATAAAGTAAACAATCACTTGAAAAATAATGATTTAATGATTAAGGCATATAATTATCACCACTAAAATGTAATGAATTTTTTCAACTTAGAATTAGTCGAATCAATAACAAAGTGAATTCACAAAATTAGTTAACCAATGTTTCAGGCTTTAACTACTATTTTAAGAACAAGTAGAATAAATCAATCCTTTCGATTCTTAACTTATTTAATTAATCAAAAGATGCATTAAATCAGAATTATGATTAAGGGCTTTTTCAAGTCACCTTAATGGCTTCACAAATTAGGTCTCTTTCGATTTTCCTAATTGTGGCATGCAATAAATTAAGATCAATCCTAAAAATTATTATGAAAATAATCACTTCTTCTCATATAGCAATCATATCACAAATCATGAAATCAAAGAAAATCATTAAACATGAAATTGTAATGCTATTAAAGATTCAAATTAAACTAATATTATGAAAAAGAATCCAAAACATAAATAGCGTTCAACTAAGATGACCCTAATAAAGAAATAAATCTAAGAATAACAACATCAAATTTAATGTAAATGATTGGGAAAAGAAGACGAAGAACTCTGGCAGCCACTGTGCACGTGCTCTCGCGAGTTTCCGGTAGAGCTTCGCTATTGTTCTCGATCTTCTCCTCTTTGTAGGCTTGAAATCTATACTCTAGGGATACTTTTCCAGGCCATCTTCTGCCTCCTTTTACAGGTTTTCTCATTCCCAAAGAAAAGAAATCAAAATTCTATTGAAAAAATGGATAAAAATGACTTTAAAACTGCCTAATCGACCGTCGTCACAGCCTTGAAAGACTTTATCATGACTATGACAAAAGTCTGTCAAGGCTAAAAAGTAAGCCAATTTTCTGCTAAAAAATCTCTCTGTCACGGCCTTGACACTAACTTAGCCACTTGATTTCGATATTTTCTCATATCCTCTATGAATAATTTTTAGACTTAGGTAGAAATCAAATTTAAAGGAAATTATATGAAAACAAAACAAAACTCCTCTTTTCTAAACATAAAAACATTCTAAAATGCTAATCAAATGGCCTAAACTAATGCATAATTTTTTCATGCATCAAATACCCCCAAGCTTAATATTTTGCTTATCCTCAAGCAAATTTCAGATAAGGCACATGGATCCATTACAAAACCAATACTTTTCTCCCACTATTCCTTTTACACGACCATCACCAGAGTATCTATTCTCAACCAATACCTAGTCTTGTAGAATCTTAACCTTTAATCATGTCTTTCTTGCATATCTACAAATAATATTAGTCAATCTCATAAAAGTATCAATATTGAATCACAAGTCTTTAAGGAGCTTATTTTCATGCTATTATTATTTCACATTTGAGCATTAAGATTTTTTTTAATTAAGAATTTAGTAATCCTCCATATTGCACAAAGTGGTCCATGTAACGGGCTTTCCATCGATGAATCTCATAGTAGATACTCTTAGGTCGCTAGGCAAGAATCCCCTACGGATCTAATTACTCAGACACACCAAAGTTTCAGATGGTACTTTATACTTTTCACTTAACTGTTGAGGCTCAACTAGCCCTCTTTTCATTCACTTTACAATTATATATGTTTGTCATATTTAGCATAATTATAAGATCATGAAAGACTTTATGTTTTCAATAAAGATGCAATTATAATCAAGACTAACATTATAGTAAATAATAGAGAAATTCATTATTTAGAAGCTAGTCCTTCTACTTAGCACCGAACTCAATCCAAATCACAATACTCTGGTGATACCCAATAAAAAGAAACAATGATTGAATTTCATAGAATAAGCGATGTTCTGAAAATAAACTTAAAGACAATAAAATATTAAACAAAGATAAATGAGATGGCACAATTTTTTTTTCAAAAATTTTCATAATTAGATGCATGTCAAACAAAATAAGATGATCGAGTAAAAATGTTGAAAATAAACATGCCATGCAAATGAAACAAGATTAAGTCCCACCCCCAAGCTTGAACCTGACACTGCCCTAGTGTTACGCCTGTACATAAAAAACTATGAAATAATATTAATCTATGATAAAATGCAAAAGGAGTAGAGACAACCTGATGATTTCTAGGTCGGTCATGTTGCTTCAAAAGGCGGCTCAAAGGCTTCTTTTCGACCATGATTATGCAGCCTCAGGGGACTGTCACGGTCGTTCTAACGTATGTCACCGTCATTTTGGATTGAGTAGGTGATCCACAGTCGTTCCCTCCTTCACAGTCGTGCATGCACAATCGATCAATTCCTAATGAATCGACGAGCAGGGAGGAAGAGGTGGTCGGCGGTGATGTCACATGTGAATTGCTGAGGTCGCTAGAAGCTTGTTGAACAAAAGACACTGGCGGAGGAAGAGGTGGTCGGCGGTGACGACAGAGGGACCGATGCGTCCAAAGGTCAACTGGCGTCAGTGAAGGCAAGAGGCGGTGTCGTGGACTCATGGCGATCAGAGATGGCGGGAATCGAGATCGAAGATCGGAGTTGCAAGTGGCATGAGGGTGGAATTGGGGATCACGCCCATGCACCTATTGAGATGAGTATTGGACGATCCGATTTGCGCCATGTGAGTTTTTGGATTAATGTCACGTTTCTTGAAAAGTAGAATAACAAAATAAAATAATGAACCTAATAAAAAGGTGCCCGATATGTTTGAGTTTGTAATGGCCATGCGGGGTCCTCGGAATGGCCGTGCTAAGGCATGTGCAATCAACTCAGGTACGACATTTCCATCCTTCTGGGAACAATATGCTAAAAGAATCATTAATCTAAACTAAACTTTTAATATTGTCTAGCCTAAATTAAAGAATCCAATACTAATGCTAAACTAAAAAATTAGTGGACAAAAGTTTAAGAGTATTGTTTTAAGTTATAGTCCTTAGCTTGACTTTTACCCTTCAGTTACCTCAAGTGTCTCGGAGGGATTCGAAGTGACATTTTTCCATCTTATTTCTGATGTATTGTTCAAGGCATTGTCCCTCCACTTTGAAAGAATTACATGAATCTTCTTGTGGAGCTTGATCCTTGGGCTTCCAATGCATCGAATTTTGTGATGTCTAAGGTGATGATGATGTGTTCCCTTCTACCAATGAATGATTTGGAGGTAATGGTGAGATGATTGTTGGACTTTCTAGAGCGAATTTCTTCTTCTCACTTATCCATCTTCCATAATATATTCACTTGTCTCCTTGACCCTCCATTGAGTAGTTCATGTCTTCTGATAATAATTCTTCATCGGTCGTCTTTTTCTTGGATTGAAATATTGCAAGTGACATGGGCATATAATAGGTACATATTTATCCACAATATTATCCCTTGGAGAATGAGCAATCTCAGAAGCCAACTTTACTTTCCTCTCTAATTCTTGAAATTTTACCTGTATGACATCAAACTTAACATTAAAATTCGGAGACTGAGGAGGGGAAGAAATAATAACTGGTTGTTGATCCTTCAACTACGCCATCTATGATTGTAGATTGTTGATGAGTTGATCTTGTAGGACAGATTTTTTCTCTATAACACCAATCAATTGGCACAACTTTTCTTCGATGTTGGAATTTGACTCTGAATGGGTGGGTGGAGGAACATCATTTTTCATTTGGATCTTGGCCTCCAATTGCTCTAGTTGTCCCAGCAACTTCATAAAGACTTTTTCTTGAAGTTGAATTTTTTCCTCAGCCATTTTCATAAACTTTAACAAAGTGTCTTCAATCGCAGAATTTCCTTGTTCCATGGGAATGAGTAGAATACTGTTATTTGCAATTTATGAAATTTGTGCTTCATGATCCTCAAGCATCTTTCTTTGTTCTTTCAAATAATAATCTCCCGTAGTCTTTGATTTTATTGTCATTTAAAGATATTTCTTGGTCACACAAGATAAAGAGATATGAAAGTATGTGAACTAAAAAAAATCTGCAAGGAATTTAACAAAAAAATAAAGGATCTCAAATAATAAGTAAAATAAAAATAAAAGTTACTAAACACCGTCCCCGGCAACGGCGCCTAAAACTTGATGCATGTAGAATTGATAGCAAACGCTAGCAAGTGCACTAGTCGCTCAAGTAATAAAATGAATGAATAGAGTTATCGTTCGCATGAGGACAGTTAATAACTTAGATTTTATTTGAGCCTTATTAATTGAGAAATTTAGAAAATAGTTGATTTCATATATGAATAAAAAGAAAATAATAAAAATAAAGTAAACAATCACTTGAAAAAATAATGATTTAATGATTAAGGCACATAATTATCACCACTAAAATGTAATAAATTTTCTCAACTTAGAATTAGTCGAATCAATAACAAAGTGAATTCACAAAATTAGTTAACCAATGTTTCAGGCTTTAACTACTATTTTAAGAACAAGTACAATAAATCAATCCTTTCATTTCTTAACTTATTTAATTAATCAAAAGATGCATTAAATTGGAATTATGATTAAGAGCTTTTCAAGTCACCTTAATGACTTCACAAATTAGGTCTCTTTCGATTTCTCTAATTGTGGCATGCAATAAGTTAAGATCAATCCTAGAAACTATTATGAAAATAATCACTTTTTTCAGATAGCAATCAAATCACAAATCATGGAATTATAGGAAAGCATTAAACATGAAATTACAATGCTATTAAAGATTCAAATTAAACTAATATTAAAAACAAGAGTTCAAAACATAAATAACGTTCAACTAAGATGACCCTAATAAAGAAATAAATATGAGAATAACAACATCAAATTTAATGTAAACGATTGAGAAAAGAAAATGAAGAACTCTAGCAGCCGTTGAGCACATGCTCTCGCGAGTTTCCGGTAGAGCTTCGCTATTATTCTCGATCTTCTGCTCTTTGTAGGCTTGAAATCTATACTCCACGGATGCTTTTCCAAACCCTCTTTTGCTTTCTTTTATATGTTTTCTCATCCCCAAAGGAAAGAAACCAAAATTCTATTGAAAAAGTGGATAAAAATGACTTTAAAACTACCTAACCAACCGCTGTCATAACCGTGAAAGATTCTGTCATGACTATGACGGAAGGCTGTCAAGGCTGAAAAGTAGTTAGCCAATTTTCTGTTAAAAAATCTCTTTGTCACGGCCATGATAGAAATAGTCACGACCGTGATAGTAACTTAGCCAATTTTCTACTGTAAAAGCTCTCTGTCACGGCCATGAAAAGAACTGTCATGGCTGTGACAATCGTCTAAGTTGTTTTAGGACCTTTTCTTGCGTTGATTTCGATGTTTTCTCATATTCAGCCATAAATAATTTTTAAACTTAGGTAGAAATTAAATTTAAAGGAAATTATATGAAAACAAATCAAAACTCCTCTTTTCTAAACATAAAACATTCAAAAATGCTAATCAAATATCCTAAATTAATGCATGATTTTTTGTGCATCACTAAGCGATAGGATTAAAATGAATCATTGTATTGAAATGACACGTGAGGCATAATACTTAGCCCTTATGAATCGATATATGTACGGAAATGGAAATGACACAACTTCGGAATGTCAAGGATTGACCACCCTATGAGCGCAAGGACTACCAAGTATCTATTGATAAGGATTCATTAAATGATTGATTGATAACCTAATCTTGAATAGAGGTTAAGTGGCAAGAACATATGGATAATGTTATAAATGGACATTTCAAAAAGTAAATGCAATGGAATGTTCTTAGCCACTATAGAAATGGATAATTGGGCATTAAATGACCATAATATAGATTTATGGAATTGGATTCTAAATTGAGAATTGGCTTTCATAATCTATTTTGATATCTTTATTGAATATTAATTATTGTTTTAATCGAGATACTTTATGGATTATTTAATTATTTATTTTATGATCCTTACATATAACTAATGAGAGGTGGACCTCCCTTGCATCCGAGTTCGTGCAAGTATGGAAGAATAGGCCATGGTGACGACCTCGGTTAGGCCATAGTATTTTATATTGTCATGGATATGGGCCTTTATTACAGATCAAGTGAGGAACTTTTATAGAGTCTATGTTGTGGACTTCGAGACTTATTTGTATTTGGGCTATCCGCCACTTATGTCATTGGGGTTAGTGCTTTATAGCCCATTACGTTTTACCGCTTCTGTTATATTTTTAAGTAGAATAGTTTATAATTATTTCTGTGTCTGCCTCAAATTATTGTCATTGGTTTTGTTGATCATGAGTCAACTATCGTATTGTCCATCGTGTAACGCGCTTTAGGATCCGCTTGCAACACGTGTCGTGGAGCTGATTTCTCTTTAGAAAATGGTCACGTGGACGCCACGTCGACGGAGCACTCGTGGAACGGGCCATGGTCGGTTAAAAGGACATTCCGTGCAATGAGTTAAAAGATTGACGACATTCATGTTATAAACTAAAGTTGAACGATAGCGCTGAAAACAACCAAAGTTAAAGAGCATTTGACGTAATTTACTTCTATTTTACTGTTTCGTCGTTCATTATCGAGTATTATTAAGTCGCATTTACAAGTTCATCCAAATTAATTAGTCTACGCCTAGTTCGTCCAAAAGTTAAATTCATTAATCTCTTGTGATGCATTTAATGCAGCTCATTCAACGAAGAGATCGAGGTGTGAAGCATTCAACGTTATCCCTTTCCCAATAGAGATTTTTTTTAAAAAAATTTGAACCTGTTTTTCCATAGAGTTGGAAGCATTTCCTGGAGTGAGAATCAACCGCACATTGGTAGTAGTTCAATTCTCCTAACTCCCTATATTATGTGCTTAGGCCTCTGTGCAGTATATTATCAACCCAATTCGTATTTGAATGCATTTTTTATTTTATTTGGTACATGTGATTAGATTGTAAGCCTTACAACAGCTGTAGCTAAGCTTGTAAAATGTTCATGTTTTTAGGTTTTTTGTTGGGTAGATCCATGCGAAGGAAATGACATTGCACCAAACATATATTGTTTACCATTGATTTGTTTTCTTTAATTCAATGTACACTGAATTTGTAAAACTCCAAGATTTTTTTAGAGTTATTTAACAAGATAACTAGTCAAAATTACTTATTTAATTAATTTTAATAAAATATTTTCTAAAAAAATAAAGGATAGTTGATGTCAAGTAAAGATAAAAGTTGAATTGAAGAAAAAAAAGAAAGAGTAAAGTGATTTAATTAAAGATAATAAAGTAAGGTTAGAAAAAAAGCATAGTAGAAGATTATGGAGATGTTATATCGAGTCTTTTTGCAGTCAATATTATTTTAATAAAAAATTTTAGTATGACCCAGAAGATTAGAGATGTGGTTGGTCTCATTAACAAAACAATAATAGAGAGCTAGTTCGTCTCATAATGGCACACACATGCAGTTCGTCTCAAAACATATGATATCCATCTCGTCATTGGCATCCATTTCTTCTTCCTTCCCACTCGCTGCTTCCTTTCACCACTCTGAGCATATATTATTGTTATGAATTGAACCATATAATTATTAGTGACGAAAATGAGCATGAAGGCCGTCCAACTGAAAATGATTGTACGCCAGATATAGAATTCTCTAATCTTAGAAGAGTATCGTTACACCGTTTGCCACAGCTGCATAACATCTATGAAGGAATCATTGATTGTCCCTTGTTAGAATATTTGGAAGTGCGGGATGGTGGGAGGCTTTAAAGATGGAAGATGACAACATCAAATCCCAACTTCAACCCTTCCTGGATTTGAGTGTCCCAGATAGTTCATCTATTGTTAGGTAATTAATACAACTCATTCGTTTCTTCTCGCTAGGTAATTAATACAAATTGTGTTTATATGTTTCTCCTATTAGAACTCCTTATATATGATCAAAACTGCTTTATTTTACATTGTGCCATTGTGGAGGAACTGCGCCACAAATTTGGGAAATTTGTGGTTAATTCATAAGATGTCCATGGAAATTAATTCATAAGATGGGTTAATTCCTCACATTCATAAGATGGGTAACTCCTTATACATGGTTTAATTCATAAGATGTCCATGGAAATTAACTCTTTTTATGAATGACGGTGTAATAACATTAATCCTGTATTTTTTTCTCTTCTGGTGGTAGAGCAAATATCATTTATTATCACGTAATCTCTTTTCCAGCACTTGAAATCTCCCAAATTGTAGGTGTATGTTAGAAGCTGCTACATTAATGTCTGCAAAATTCAACATGTCCTGTTTGAGTAGACATTAGTTATAGCCATATTGATCTCTAATTAATTAATTTATTCTTGTTCTTGAGCTTTTTGGGTGGGTGTCGGATTCCTTCATGCAACAGTTCCAGCAATTTGAACATATGTTGCCCGTGCTAATAAATATGTTCAAACAATTATGCGAACATGAACCATATTGAAGCCTAATTGACCAGCACTCCCGTTCATTATTTTAGGTTCAGTTATGAGCACATTAAACATGACCATGTGC
This sequence comes from Pontederia crassipes, assembly GCA_030549335.1. Classification (NCBI taxonomy): domain Eukaryota; kingdom Viridiplantae; phylum Streptophyta; class Magnoliopsida; order Commelinales; family Pontederiaceae; genus Pontederia; species Pontederia crassipes. The sequence goes on along the minus strand of CM060198.1, from coordinate 210,761 downwards.
ATAATGCCCCCATGATTAATTTATGGGGATTTAAGAATCTCAGGATCAAACAAGATGAATAATAGTTATTTAAATGATAAGCATAAAGAAATAGTCATAATCACATCATCTGTACTTTGCTTGGGAGGCCAAATGCTGTTTGCATAGCCTAAAAGAGGTATGTGTTACCTAAAGTAAAGACCAAACCACCACTATTCTAAAAATTGGATTGACCTACCAATTGGTTCACAACTCAACTGGTTTATCCCAATTTTAACTCAATTCAATGGGATTTTTGTATAATAATATTACTTATAATTATTGAGAAATATTGTGTATAAAACTTTATAAAATAACTAAACTACTTTAATTATTATTAAATTCTATTTTAAAATAATAATTTTGTTTATCAAATACTATAACTAATGTAATACGCTAAATTCAACCAAAAATCATGATTTATATATTGTATTCTCTTTCCACCTATAATTCTCATCAATTTTGTTATCCTCTTAATATTTTTCTGATTTTTTTATTATCTTCTTTTATATTTCTGTGCTGCAGGGATGATGATGATGATGATGATAGTGAAGAAGAGGAGCTCGAAGATGACGAAAAAAAAAAAAAGAAGAAGATGAAGAGGAGGAGCTTGTGCTCAAGGGCATAACAAAGGAAGAAAAAGAAGCTGGAAAAGAATGGTAAAAACATTGATCAGGATGAGGGGGATGATGATAAGGAGGAGCAACCAAAAGTTGGACCCGGAGTGGTTTCCTAATATGTCTGCTTTTGATACGCAACGCTTGAAGGATGAAGGCTTGGCATGTGATCTAGAGGACGCAAGAGCTTTACAAGACAAATGTAGGGTTGAGCAAACTCAAGATCGGGTCCGGATCTAGGCGGACCCGGTCCTGACCCGACTTTTGTTGGGTCAAAATTTTTTTGATCCGGTACCGAACCAGGACTCGGACTCGGATCCGGACTCGGGTCTGAGTCAGACCCGACAGACCGGGAATCTGACCAGGTTTGCATCCGAAAATCCGGAATCATTATTTCGAAGAAATTTTACAAAGTAAAGAGTGTTGACAGGCAACATGCTAAAGATTACAAACGTATACGACATCCAACATACTAAGAATAGAATTTAGACCACATTCTGCGATACACATTCTTCACATCAGCTTACATAAAGTGGACATTTTGCAATACGCATTTTTCACATCAGCTTACATAAAGTGGACATTATGTAATACACATTCTCCACATCAAGATTGTTCACATGTTCATAACGAAAGTCTAAAAATGAGATATTCTCCATAACTAATGCACATTCTGCATCTTGATTCCAGGCAGGAGGAGGAGGAGATCACAGAGTAAGGACCTTAGGACTTGAGCTGAAACAATCTGAAATGGCACATTAATGATGATATCTCAGTGTTAGGACCTCATAAACATTATTTGCTATGCACTAAGTTGAAGATGTATTGCAGAATGGCAGAGCCAACTTGGAAAATAGTATTGAAGATATATAATACAGTGATGCAAATATTTAACTTCTAGCTGTGACAGATTTCTAGATAATGAAACAAAGGCATGACCACTGAGTACAACTAGTACAGTACAACACAGAGAGACACACACCAACAAGACTTTAAATGATACATATATGCTCCAGAGATCCTTAGTGGTTGGCTCTTCTTTCTTTCTGAATTCTGATGTCAAAGGATGGATTGAGCTTTCCTGTCTGCAGAATCATGTTCATGAATGGAAGCCTGGCTCAGCAATATGAATTAAGACTGAAATAGCAATATTCTAGATAAAAAGAGCAATACTCTATAAATAAGGCAGGGGGTTCATTTTTAACCTGCATAAATGGGTTTAATGGAATTCTAGATATGTCTCACATAATCTAAAACTTAATGATGCCATGAGGTATATGCAGAAGGTTGGTAAGACATGAGAAGAATTTGCTGCTAGTCTGCTACAGAAACATGGAACATATTATTCATATTATATATGTCACGATTGTTTTGCATATTGTTTGCAATGTAAAAATGTACAGAACATATATATATATATATATATGGGAAAAGGTTTGGTGCGGCCGGTACGGATGGCCTCAGCAAACGGCCACTAAATATCTACCATCCACTTAGTGATGAACGTCACGAATTGATTCAGTTGTGCAGTACGCAAGCGCTTTTAATCTGAGTCATCCGATCACCATTCAAGATACTTGATTCAATGTAGTGATAATAAGAAGTCCCAAGTAGTCGTCGTTCTCTCATTTTACTTCATTTATTCTATCTCCACCTGATCTGCTCTTTGAGTCACTCTCCCCTCTCTCGGCCACCTTCGAGTTACCCCATCACGAAATAATCGTTCATTTTTTCACGATTGTTTTGCATATTGTTTGCAATGTAAAAATGTACATAACATATATATATATATATATATGGGAAAAGGTTTGGTGCGGCCGGTACGGATGGCCTCAGCAAACGGCCACTAAATCTCTACCATCCACTTAGTGATAAACGACGCGAATTGATTCAGTTGTGCAGTACGCAAGCGGTTTTAATCTGAGTCATCCGATCACCATTCAAGATACTTGATTCAATATAGTGATAATAAGAAGTCCCAGGTAGTCGTCGTTCTCTCATTTTATTTCATTTATTCTATCTCCACCTGATCTGCTCTTTGAGTCACTCTCCCCTCTCTCGGCCACCTTCGAGTTGCCCCATCATGAAATAATCGTTCATTTTTTCACGATTGTTTTGCATATTGTTTGCAATGTAAAAATGTACATAACATATATATATATATATATATATATATATATATATATATATATATATGGGAAAAGGTTTGGTGCGGCCGGTACGGATGGCCTCAGCAAACGGTCACTAAATCTCTACCATCCACTTAGTGATGAACGACGCGAATTGATTCAGTTGTGCAGTACGCAAGCGGTTTTAATCTGAGTCATCCGATCACCATTCAAGATACTTGATTCAATATAGTGATAATAAGAAGTCCCAAGTAGTCGTCGTTCTCTCATTTTATTTCATTTATTCTATCTCCACCTGATCTGCTCTTTGAGTCACTCTCCCCTCTCTCTGCCACCTTCGAGTTGCCCCATCACGAAATAATCGTTCATTTTTTTGTCATTTATCTTGGACGACGATGCTTAAAAATGCAGATGTTATTTTTTTATTTATATCTTATAAGTCTTACAAGATCAACTTGTCCATCTGTTAACGTTTGAGCATAAAATTTGTTCAACAAGAAAAAAAGTGATAAAATGACTCCAATTCACTTTCAACTATAGGAAAACTTGCAATGTTTCTCTAACGCTGCAGCAACAAAAGAGGAGAGCAACAAGAAACATGCACATTCCATTTCTCACAAATACTATCCCATTTCTTAAACTAAATTTGGTTCATGGTCACTACCACCTAGGAGAATATGATGGTGTCTATTAGGAAGAAGATATTGAAGCATCGAAAAAAAGTATCTCGTGTCTGCCATGGAGGATGATCATATTAGATCACGTTGTCAAAGCCATCTAGAGGTGGAATAGAGGGGATCTCGGCGTCTGAGAGGTGGATCAAAGAGATATCATTGTCTCATAGGTGGATTAGAGGATAACTCATCTATGATGGGAAAATTCGAGAACAGGGAGAGAAGATCGCGAAGATATTGCAGAAAAATTAGATGGGACACACGAATTTACCCATATTCACCCTTTGATTTACAATCGCCACACAGATTACATCTAAAAATAGGCTATATATAAGCCTCTCCAAACCGGGTTTAAAATCCAAATAAAATAAAGAGAAAACCTAATCCGAACCACACGGCTGGCTAAACAAAAGTCCAAACCCGTCTAGGTGGATATTTCACACCAATGAGAGCCTTGCTAGCAATATTCTTCTTCAATCCGACAGCAGTAGAGCACCACTCGAACTTTGCACATGTAACTGCTTTAGTCAGAAAATCAGAACTATTCTCTGTTGTATCAACCTTTTCAAGTTGAACCTCTTTCTTTTCCACCTTTTCCCGAATGAAATGGTATTGGATGTCAATATGCTTTGTGCGTGAGTGAAATGTAGGATTCTTAGCTAACTGAATAGCAGCTTGATTATCACATCTCACCTCCATGGCACCTTGCTCAAATTCGAGCTCCAAGCACAACCGTCGTAATCATATGGCCTCTTTTGCAGCATGAGTAAGAGCCATATATTCAGCTTTTATAGAAGAAAGTGCTACCACGCTGTCTCTTGCTCATCCAACTTAGTGCAGCTCCAAATAATGTAAAAACATATTCGCTAGTGGACCGTCTACTATCAATGTCTCCACCCCAATCAGCATCTACATGGCCTACAATATCAAGCCTCTTTCCTTTTCCCGTACCTTTAAAACACAATGAAAAATCTGAAGTTCCACGAAGGTACCTGAAAACTCTCTTGATAGCATTCCAGTGTTCCCTACTTGGGTTAGACATATACCGGCTTAAGACTCCCACTGCTTGGGCTATATCTGGACGTGTGCACACCATGACATACATCAAGCTGCCCATTGCACTTGCATATGGCACACGGTTCATCTCTTCGACTTCTTCATCCGTCTTCGGCATTGCTCTGCAGAAAGTTTGGTTCCTAAAGACATAGGAGTACCCACTGGCTTGCAGTCCGACATGTTAAATTTCTTCAACACTTCTTTTATGTACTTCTCATGTCCTAGCCACAACTTTCGCTTCTGACGATCCCTTCTAATTTGCATACCCAAAATAAAATTCGTCGCCCCCAAGTCTTTCATATCAAATTTCTTGACCAACAAACCCTTCACTGAATTCACCATCTTCATGTTGTTTCCAATCAATAACATGTCATCCACATACAGTGTAAGAATGACAAATTGATCGCCAACTCTCTTCACGTAGACACAGTGATCTGAATCTGAATGTACAAACTTAAGTTTGAGCATATACGTATCAAACTTCTGGTACCACATCCTTGGCGACTGCTTCAATCCATACAAAGACTTCTTCAATTTGCACACCAACTTCTCTTTACCTTGAACTTCAAAGTCTTCTGGTTGTCTCATATATATCTCTTCCTCCAAGTCCCCATGAAGGAATGCCGTCTACACATCCATCTGCTCTACCTCAAGATTATATGCTGCTGTCAGAGATAGAATAAATCTGTTTGAAGTCATCTTCGCCACGGGAGAAAAGATCTCATCATAGTCGACTCCCTCAATCTGAGAGTACCCTTTAGCAACCAGCCTCGCCTTGTACTTCTCTACAGACCCATCCGGTTTCAGCTTTCGCTTAAACACCCATTTACAACCAATTGTCTTTCTATCATTAGGCAATTTACACAAGCTCCATATTTCATTTTTATCCAGTGACTGTATCTCATCTGTCATAGCAAGCTCCCACTGATTTGCATCATCCATAGACCTTGCATCTTTTACAGAACTATATTCTTCTCCGATGATGCTCAAAGCATGAAACGTACTTAGAGCACTAAGAGAATATCTAAGAGTGCTCTTCTTTCTCGTGTCGATCTCCTGAGAACTGGTACGGTACCAATATCTAGGTCTTCATCTGAATCTGCATCTTCAACTTCATTGACCGAGTCCTCTTGATCAGATTCTAGAACAAACTCAACTGAAGTATCTTGTGAAACCATTTCTGCAACGTCAGAATTAGAGTCTTCTTCAAACACTACAGCTTTTTTGGGTTCATCATTTTTCTGAGCCTCAACTTGGGATTGGGTTTCACGGAAAACAACATCCCTGCTGTATACAATAGTCCTTGTCTTTGGATTCCACAGTTTATAGCCCTTGACCCTTTCCTTGTATCCAACAAATATGTTCTTCTCAGACTTACTGTCAAGCTTACCCCGCTTTTTCTTGGGTATATGAACATACGCGTCACATCCGAACATCCGAACATGAGACAGATTCGGCTTCTTCCCAAACATTACCTCATAAGGCGTCCAATCCTTCACTGATGAGGTCGGTGAGCGATTCTTCAAATAGTTTGCTGTGGCTATAGCTTCTGCCCAGAATTATTGTCCCAATCCAGCCCAACTCAACATACATCTGGCCTTCTCTATGAGTGACCGATTTAACCTTTCGGCTACTCCATTCTGCTCAGGTATATATGAAGTTGTCTTCTGCCTTGCAATACCATTGTCCACGCAGAACTGCTTAAACTTCTCTGAACAAAATTCATCTCCATTATCTGTACGAAGGACCTTGATCTTGCTGCTCAATTAGTTTTCCAGCAAAATTTTAAATTCTCGAAACTTATCGAAAACATCTGACTTATTTTTGATAAAATAAATCCAACTGTATCTCAAAAAATCATCTATGAAAGAGACATAGTACCTGGACCCTCCAATAGATGGAGTCAGAGTTGGTCCAAAGACATCACTATGGATCAATTCGAGAATCTTCGTTGCCCTTGTACCTGTGTATTAAAAACTGACTCGGTTCTATTTTCCATTGAGGCAATGTTCACAGAACCCGAAGCTCATAGAAGAATAACTCCTTCTACCATCTGACTTGATGCTATGGTAGAAAGTTCTTTCTCACTGATATGGCCTAATCTCTGATACCACAACATAGATGTGTTGTCTTCATCTTCTTTGACCTCTTCAAAAATAAATTCGCAGTCCACAGGTATTGTCTCTCCGAGCAACTTGTACAATGTGTCAAAGCGAAGCCCTCGTGCAATCACAATCGACCCTCTGATCATCTTGCACGAATCCTTGTCGCAACTGAATATAACACCCGAATCAGCCATTGTACCAATAGATAACAAACTCCTGCTCATAAGTAGTATATGCATCACATCTGGTAGAGTCTTCACCGTGCCATCATTCATCCTCAACTTCATCCTGCCACGTCCAATAATCTGAACCGCAGTGTCATCTCCGAGCATGACATCCCCACCATTATACTCCTCATATTCATAAAACCAGTGTTTATGAGGTGTCATGTGGTACGAAGCACTAGTGTCGATGAGCCAGACATCCTTATTTGACTGTGCCATACATGCAGAGGCCAGATACATATCCTCTGCTTCAACCTCCTTTTTATCCGAGGTTGACTCGGCTTCTTTCTTATGAACCGACTTATTTTTGCAATCTCATTTCAGATGGCCCCACTCTTGACATCTCCAGCATTGCACCTTCTTATCTCTACTCTTCGAATGCCCACGAGATTTGGATCTGGACCCTCTCTGATTTTGATTCTTTTCTGATTGCCTTCCTCTGGCCGTCAGCGCCTCTTTACCAGAATTTGTCGATCCCTTTCTTCGTGTTTCTTCTAATAACAAGGCAGCACATACACTTTCATATGAAAGTTCTTTATCCCCGCTACCAATCACGACAATCAGATTGTCCCATGAATCCGACAGTGAACAGAGCAATATTATTATCTTATCATCATCTTGAAACTTAATACCGATTGATACAAGTTGACTGATCACCGTGTTAAAGTTATAAAGATGTGTAGAGAATGAGTCACTATCATGCATTCGAAGATTGTAGAGTTTCTTTCTCAGAAATAACTTGTTAACCAATGACTTACTTTGATATAGAAATTTCAACTTCCTCCACAGATCTCTGGCTGTAGGTTCGCTCATCACATTCGTAAGAATTGAATCTGCGAGACAAAGTCGAATCAAACCCTTCGCATTTCTATCAATCCGATCCCACTCTTCAATCGCCTTTGGATCTGCCTGACTGGAGGAGGCCCTGTCCGCGACCTTCGCTGCCTCCATGCCTGGCCTCTCCTTCTCGATTGCCGTCCAAAGATCTCGATCACAGAGGAGATCCTCCATTTTCATCTTCCAGAGATCAAACCGTATTTCATCAAATTTTTCTATCTCAATACGTGATCCTCTTGACATCTCGAATAAACCCTAATTCCTCGAACAACCTGTGCTCTGATACAAATTGATGGGAAAATTCGAGAACAAGGAGAGAAGATCGCGAAGAGATTATAAAAAAATTAGAGGAGACACACGAATTTACCCAGGTTTACCCTTTGATTTACAGCCGCCACACAGATTACATCTGAAAATAGGCTATATATAAGCCTCTCCAAACCGGGTTTAAAACCCAAATAAAACAGAGAGAAAACGTAATCCGAACCACACAGACCGGCTAAACAAAAGCCCAAATCCGAATCATACGGACCGCCGTCAGGGGGCCCCGAAACCCCCCTTTTGTTCGTACGTCAGCAGCACAAGTAATTGGGTAATACTCAGATTCCCCTAAGCTCACGTGGGCGAACCCGGTGTGAGAAACAAGAGGCCCTGAAGTATTCATCAACCCCAACAATATGCACCCTAAGGAGAGAGGAGAAATCCGAGTATGGACCGTTGCTGCCCCTGCACGATAAGGGGGAAGAGGAAGGGATCCCGCTGCCGCCATATGTGAAGGGGATAAGAGAAAGGTTGGAGAGAGGTCCTTAATGATATGAAGGGCTGGAGAGAGAAAATGGCGTTTTGTCATGAGTGTTTAGATTCTAGTCTTTGATATTTGATCTAACGTACGAAAATGGAAAGCACTTAACTTTTAAAAAACCAGCTATAAAAAATTGGGTGGAATGTAGATCAAGACGTAGATCTTCTAATGAACGACTCACCACAGTTGGCCATTCGCTGAGGCCATCCGTACTGTCCGCAACAAACCTTTCCCTTATATATATATATATATATATATATATATATATTATTGTAATGAAATTATGCAAGGAGAAAGCTAAAGTAGAAATATAGATTATTGTTGCTATGCACTAAGTTTTCATTGATAAAGAAAAATAATCTGATATGTCAGACTCAGAGAACACTAACCTATTTGAGAAGGGAAATAGCTTACTTTGTGGCACTTTTCTCATGTTCTAGGAAAAGAAAGAGAAGCATGGATCATTAGAAATTGGCTCATGTGGATAATTACAGCATTACAAAAACATAGAAAAGTCAATAAAAATATAACAGTATTACAAAACGAGATAGAAAGATAAACATAGAAAAGGTCAAAGTTCACATACTCATAATTGAGAGAGTTAATACTGTTATCATGTGATCCAATTCCAATGATGAACTTGAGGGTCCAACTTGGGTGCTACTGGTTGCTTCTGCATAAGTGTCAATCAAAATGCCATAATCAATAACATAATTAACATATAAATAAATTAAAGAGTTACACAATATGTAAATAGATTAATATAACTTTAACCTATAATTATATTGTTTGTGAGCTCAAATTGATCAAAATCTTCTTCAACTTTAAAACATAGTGATGATAACCAACTTTGTGTGCACACGAGAGCTTCTGCCATTTTTGGCAATAGAGAACTCCTAAAGAAATCAAGAATGCGTCCTCCAGTACTGAAGACAGACTCCGAAGGAACTGTAGAAATTGGAATGGCCAAAACATCACGTGCTATTAGAGCGAGAACTCTATACTTTGTGGAATTGACCTTCCACCAATTTAGGATATCAAAGTTCTCTTCGCCCTCATAAGGTTCCATCAAATATCTTTCAATTTCATATTTGTTATCAGTATTATTGTTTTCCTTTTGAAGCCTACTCCATTGATGAATCCTTATTGTCTTCTCATTAGCATTTACATTTTCAACCCCATTTATAGAACTTGTATTCTCCACTTGAAAAGTTGAGCCATTACTGATATCATGTGCATAATAGTCATACATACGAAACATTGTATCTTGAATTTTTGTAACAACCCTACTAGCTATGACTGAATTATAAAGATCTATATAGTTCCATTCAACATAGCCAAGTTTATATCTAAGATCTAATATAACAATAATAAGTATTAATGGATTAATGTTTCAGGTTTTTCTCAATACTTATCGTATTTAGATCTCATGTCGCAAGCCATCTTTTACAAGTGCATATCATGACCATTACTCCATTTTGCAATTTGAGATTGAACAAATACAATCTTATGAAAGCAAGCACAAGATGTCACAAATGAAGAGCCAAATAAGTTGCATATTGCATCATAAAATATTTTTAAAAACATCATAAAATATTTTTAAAAATATCACAAAATTTCGAGCAGTATCCCAATCTTCAGTTGTTGGTGGCACATAATCATTGTCTTTGAAATGTAGTTGGTATCCCCTATCTTCTTCATCCAACTTCTCAAATACTTTTTAAAATTTTTCAGCTCGTTCCAACATTAAGTAGGTTGAATTCCAACGAATTGGAACATCCATAATAACACTATATTGGTTGGTAATTTTCTCCTCTTTTATATATCTTTTGAATTTTCCAAATCATGTTGGAGACGATCTCACGTAGTAAATAGCCTCACGAATTGATACAATCGTTGATTTCATATCATGCAAACCATCTTTGACCAGAAGATTTAGTGTATGTGCACAACATCTGATGTGAATAAAATCACCATTACAAATCAAACGTTTCCAACTATTTAATCTCTTTTTCAAATGACCAATAGCTTTATCATTGGCCGAAGCATTGTCAATGGTGATGGTGAATACCTTTTCAATCTCCCATGCTAATAAACACTTTTCAATAGCTTTAGCAATGTCCTCGCCCTTATGACCTTCAATTGGAGAAAGATTAAGAACTCTTTTATGTAAAACCCAATCTTCATTAATATAGCGTGCTGTGAGACACATATAACACAATTTCTGACAAGGATGTCCAAGTGTCAGTGGTTAAGAAAATACGTGAAGAGGACTTCTTAAATAATGCTTTGAGTTTATCCATTTCATCAAGATATAATTGATAACAATCTCTTGCGATAGTAAATTTTGAAGAAATCATAAATCTAGGTTCCAAGTATTTTGAATACTTACGAAAACCAGCACCTTCTATAAGTCTAAAAGCTTGCTCATCACATATCACAAACTCAGCCAAGGCTCTTCTACAGTCATCATAGTTATATGAATGAGGGACTAATGGTTTTGCTGCTCCTTGTAAGCTTTGTGTCAACATCTTCTGTCCCTTTACTTGACTTCTACGAGAGAACTTCTTGCATTTTTTTAAATGCTTAAATAAATCAATAGTCTCATGCTTATTAGGGTCTGCAGCAAAATCATTTTTACAATATTTACATCTTGCTCTAGCTTCATGATCTGAAGTAAACTTTTCAAAATGATTCCAAGCTTCAGATTTGTTTTTACTAGACTTTCTCTTAGCTAATTCTAGTTGAATGGAAGTATCATTAGCATCTCCAACAGGGTTTGGATTAGATTGTGCAGACTCTATGACGATGTTATCCAAAGTAGGATTAGACCCAATATCAGTCATTGCGTTATCATCCATTCATAAAGTTTGTACGCTGACTTTGATAAAAAAATCAAACGTGAAATACAATCAGCAACTTTACACTAGTAAATTTATTACATAGAGATATCAGCTAGTAAACAGTAAAGTGGTAAACTTACATTTTTGAAAAATGCATTACATAGAGCTAGTAAACTTATATAGATCTACTTTCAGACATCACAAGTGAATTGTCAAGAAAAACATGTGAGGAGATTAAATAAGTAGCAAGTACAAAATGGACCTCTAACTAATAGAGCTTGAGCATGATGGAAAAGTAAAAAACAATAGATGGACAGACAGATCATTGCGCATGTCGGCATGTGAGGCAGATTAAGTAAGTTCAAAACTACACATTTTTACACATGTTTACATTTCTACTTTTACAAATATTTACAATTCAAAAGAAAAAGGGGGAGATTCGGCAGCAGACAACATACCTTATACAACGACCAACTCGACCTTTCGTCCACTGCAAATCCAGCATCCATGAAATGCCGATGGCAAAGAGGAGCAAAAGAATAGATTCAGAACTTAGAACTAATAGAAGAGAAGAGACAAGAGAGTCTCACGCCGACCAGAAGGTCCGACACCGGTCTAGCGGGGGTTCAGTGAACAACTTACCTCAAAAGTAAGAAGACAAGAGAGCCACGTCGTCCATGACGGCCTCGATCTACTGTCAGGCAAGAAATTCGACACTAGAGAAATCAACCGGCCAACGGGTGACTGACATGAAGAGGGACAATCGTCAGAGTGAGAAAAAAAACTAAGATACCAACCCTCAATCTTGCTCGTTGTCTGTCGGCCTTACATAGAAAGTCAGAGGAAGAGAGGAAGAAGAAGAAGAGAGTCAAGAGAAAGAGGGAGAGCCCAGAGGAGATCCGAGAGGGAGAACCTGTTACCTGTTGGTGACAACGATGGCAATACGGCAGCGGCAGCAGCTATGGCAACACGGCAGCGGCGGTGATGTTGATGAGATCCGGCGAGACGAGAGCGCGGGTGGTCTAGACTCTAGGGATTTCAATCTAAAGTTAACGGGTGAAGTTAGGGCATAGATGAATCATGAATCGGCGAATCGCAGATCGCTGCACGGGTGAGGGGTTATTGGGTTAATGGGTCACGGGTGTTACGGGTCCTGGGTGGCTACCCGGGCCGGGTTCCGGGCCGAGTTTCTACGCTCTAAACCCGGTCCTGACCCGGAACCTGTCGGGTATTATCGTTACTAGACCCGGACCGGGCCGGGTCATAACCTACCCGGGCCGGGTATTTTTTCCGGTAGCCCGGGTCGGTGCGGTCTGGGTCATTTGCCGAAGAAATTATCAATCAGGTACTTAATTATCAATCATTGGCCGAAGAAATTTTATGCAAAGAAGATGGAGTTGCCAACTGAATTTTTTAGCAAAGAAATTTTAGCGACTTTCAGGAGGTGAAGTTGCAAACTATACTTTTCTTTTATATGTGCCGATCAGCGGATGACATGTGTTTAGATACAATCTAGTAGATGGCATGCAACATTTTGATGCAATGATGCGTTAAATATTAAACATTATTTTGTATGCGTAATGTAGGAGTTTTTAATATATGACGTTTTGTGGAATGCAACATGGCTAGTTGTTGTTTTATCCTATCAAAATGAACTGTGTTGTTGACATGTATATAATTAACTGGAATCTTTGTCACAATATGGTATATGGAAGTGCAAGGTTAACGATTCTAATCTTGGGGCCAATTTATAAAAAAAAAAATTATCCTTAAGCCAATTTATAGTTTCATCTCTGTGTGTTCTTGGAGCCTTAGGTTGCTCAAAATCCCTTTGATCTCCGCTGTGTTTCTATATTTGAATGCTTCTAATATAATCTGGATGTGTTGACATGCGAAGAAGTTCATGTGAAGAAGCCAAAGCATCGTCTGGAAAACGTCAAGGAGCAACAGAACTTACAGCATCGGTCATCATTATTATTGTGCATACATATCTGAATTGTGGCCATTAATTCACAACTGAGTACCTGATTGATAATTAATTGTTGTTCAAATGCTGTCCGAGAATTAATTGGATTATTACTAGTTGCAGAGAACCCAATGATCAGACGTCTTATAGGTGACATTTACTTGTTTCTGTCAATTGCAGCTCAACGCTGTCCATTTTTTTTTTTTCGTAAACAGAGAACATTTCTGAACAAAGAAATTCAATAAACAGCACCAATCAGAAAGTTGGTGCTGCTATTCAAGACATCCATTTGAATCGGGATTTTAGCTAAAGCTAGGAGCAAATTTCTGTGATTTCCCTCCACATTTGAGATGTGTTTTATATATTCCATTGTGGTGTACATTTCTTACAGTAATCACCAGAGAACCAAGTTTAGAAATGGCATCCAGGATGATAAATCGAAAGGTCATCAAGAAAACTACTGCAAGTTAACATTTAGTAATGGCAAAAGTAGCAGCAGATAAAATTATTAATCAACTTAAATATAGCTGCAGATTGTTGGATTCAAATTAAAAACAACCAACAGCAGCACAAATTGGAAAGCAGCAGCCAAATGATTATATCAGTTGTTTGTTGGCTCCATTTCAGGACTGGTTATTCTCATCAGTTTCTCTTAGCGCGCTGATGAAGATGTCCTTCAAATGGGAATTTGATGCAGCCATTCTCCTTGACATGATGTCAAAGTCCCCGCCAGAGCTGGTAAGAAAGTCGATGAATGATAAATTGCATGCAGCAAGTACGCACCAATCACGATGAACTCCATTAATGTTACTTACGGATCAAAAATAAGGCCTCCTGCTTCGCGAATGATCACTGCTCCAGCAGCCACATCCCTGAAGGATGATCTGATTAATTTGGTGGATGCTAGTATCAACAGTCATAAGCTTTTAATGTTAACAGTAGTAATGAAACATACCATGGACCGCCAAATCCTATCTCGTAGCCTATATCAAGTCTGCCACAGGCAATACCACAGAGGTTTAACGCAAGGGACCCACACATTCGAATCGATCTTACCTGCATTGAGTAACAACCTAAATATCACATACTATCTACGTAATAAACTCAGATTTGCATGCTAAAAGAGTCCAAGATCTGTGGCAAAGATTTAAGTGCACTTATTGTCCCAGCTAAAACAAGGCAACTCATACAATTCAGCTTGAAAACATATCATCATATACTAACTGACACGTGTGTTCAGTTCTGTGTGCCATCCAGCACCTAGCATGGCCCATTCGCCCCCATGCTGACAAAAATTCAAACCATTTCTAAAAAAAAAACTTAAAACCACTTTGGAAGGAAAAATAAATTTACCTTGAATAGCAAGCTATTGATCCTATTAGTAATAGCATCAACGGTTGATTGATCACGTTTAGTTCCGGCCTGCTCAATTTTTTTCAAAGAAAATTAAGTTATTTCAAGTTGTAGTATATTATTTGCATGATCAATGAGGCTTGAACAAGAAATACCACTCTCAACTATAAGTCAAGAAATAAATATGATGGTGAAAATTTCAAAACTCAAGCTACAGGATGGCATACTATTTTTTGAGAGGATAAAGGATGGATGGCTTTTGCATTCATCCAATTTTATTTAAAAAAGGTCACACTGTACATACACAATTTAAAGAACAAAAAAAAATGGTTGCATTGATATTAAGATATTCAGCAAAGGATTGTGTCTTTGAAAAAGGAAGAAACAGTGAACCCAGCCTTGCCGCAAGAGCCACAAATTATAACACAACTGTTCTCTTTCAGACAATGATAAACTACCACTGCTTTAACCCCACTTCATGGCTTAGCTGATGAAAACTTTTAACTAAAACACTGGAAATGTAAAGACCATTCCTAGACAAGTAGAATGAGCCTGAGTATAATGTTTACGTTTCTCCTTTGGTGACCAAGAGTTTGCAGGTTCCAACCTTGGAAATAGATATGTGAAAGCAAGAATGACCATATGCATATGTGCATACGGATCCACGTTATCCAAGGAATGCTCACTACATAAGCTATCCTTTATTTTAGAGATATCAGCTCTCTTGTTGAAGATTGATATGGCATTATCAGCAAAATATGTGGTGTTTCAAAATATAAGCTAATGATTGTAACTGCTTGACATTAAAATGCAAACAGGAAAAAAATCATCAAGCAAGTACCACACACCTCTGTTACAAGAAGAACCTTCATAAGCTATTTTTTATTTTAGAGATACCATCGCTCTTGTTGAAGATTGATATGGCATTATCAGCAAAATATGTGGTGTTTCAAATTATAAGCTAATGATCGTAACTGCTTGACAGTAAAATGCAAACAGGAAAAAAATCATCAAGCAAGTACCACACACCTCTGTTACAAGAAGAGCCTTCACAAGCTCATTTTGGGATGAAGCTGCAAAGTGTTGGATTATTAGTGTTTTTCTACTAAAGGATTATGTTTGTGACGAATGACTTGGAGTAATATCATTTCTTAAAGTCGTTCTATATTCTCCTTGCACAATTTACCTTTTATAGGAGTTCCATTTAGGAAAGCACCTCGCCCAAGAACACCAGTAAACAGCTACAATGACAGCATTCAGAAGTTTAGTTCATTGTCATAAAGGTAAGAACATGAATAAATGAAGATCAATCTTGTTTTTCATATGATTAATCAAGGACATAAAAGACAATTTGTAAAGATGGTGACAGGTATAAACCAAAAAAATTAATCCAAAGTTATACAAGAAATATTGTCACTAAGATCTTTCAAATATATGCTATTATATAGACATAAATCTACAAATTTTGAAACATTAAACTTCTAAGACGTGTGTTGGTCAAAATTCCGAAGATATAACTAAACCATGTTAATATCATTTGATAAGTGATAAGTAACCTATCAACTAATGCCGCATCCAAATATGTTCCTTTAGTTTCTAATGGTTTACACGCAAAAAAAAAATCACATGCACAACTGCTCCAAATTTTTTATATGATAAGATACTGATTGTTCAGATCACGCCTAGTTCTGTCCTCTATATATAAACTCTAGGGATCTACTTTTTGTTTAATTTGTAGAACTAAATAAAACACGTACACACATAAGAGGCAAATTTCCAAACTCCATGAATTACTAAAGATAACAACAGTATCTATGCAATGCCTTATGGAACTTAAACTGAGAATATTTCTTACCTCACCAATAATTGGATTGTATACAACTCCTATGGTTGGGATTTTTCCAATAGTAAGACCAATAGAAACGCAGACAAAAGGAAACCTGTATGAATATCCGAACACCGCATAAAAACAGGCAAAAGAAGAAAAACTGCAATAGAAGCAGTTGATATAGTACCCATGAACAAAGTTAGTAGTTCCGTCAAGTGGATCAACTATCCATGTAGGATGATCAGTCAGCTCATCAGTGCCAAATACAGCAGAGGTTTCTTCACCAATAAACTGTAATAGAAGCAAACATTCAGCAGGCCGTATGATGAGGAGACCCCAATGACAACAGAACTATCGAAGCTAGAACAATTCAGTAATCCCGAGGAAACAGACGCACCTTATGTTCAGGGAAATGCTCCTTAAGTTGCTTGAATATGAGCTCTTCGCACGCCTTGTCAGTTTCCGTCACCAAATCTACCTGTCGGCAAATGGCACTAATTTTATCAGTTAAATCTTCGAGGGCAAACGAAGGAACGAGAAAAGAGCGAGTCATGGCGAGGAAAGGACAACCTGCCCTTTGTGCTCAACATGCTTCGTCTGGTAGAAGGCTTTGCGAATAACCTGCGACAAACAAAAGATTAGACCCGGCGGTTCGGATCAGAAGATCACAAGGAAACAAGAAAGCGTTTCAGAAAGGTCACCTCTCCTGCGCTCTTCGCGGCGTCCACCGCGACGGCGAGGAACTCCGAGAGCGAGGAATCACCTGCGGAAGCGGAAAAGACTCTGTGAGAGGAGGACGACGAGACTGCGACAAAAAGTGTTTGCGCGCGATGATACCGTTCTCGACCATGATCGCGGCCTGCGGAAGAGGAAGACGAGGAGGTGCTCGACGAATCGCCTGATCGATCCCAGAGAGTGTTTAACTGCGTGGATTTAGGCGTTGCGTTGTGTCGTTGCGCTCGAGCGGGCGAAGGGGGTATTTATAGAAGCGAGGAGTATTTATATTCCCATGGCGCTGCATGAATAAAATTTCGATTCAGAACAGAGTTTTTTAAAAAAACGAAAATTCTAAATAATTACAAATATGCTTATTTTTTAGAAAAAAAATATTATTATTTAATCTAAGATTGTCAAGATGTGAATCTAGATCTTAAGATCTTACGATTTTACAATCTTAGGAACCCCTTTCGATCTCGATCTTATTTTGAGGATCTTATGTATACGATCTTAATTTTGATCATACGATCTTACGATCTTATCCGATCCTATACGATCTCATATGATAAATATAATAATTTAAATATTAATTTAAAATATATTCATGATAATAAAAATTAATTTATATGAAGTTAAATATATTTTCTTTTATTTTTAATATATTTTCATATAATTTGACTTAAGAATCGATAAAAAATATCTTAGCGGTGTATCATTTAAGATTTCAATACGAAAAATTTATCAAAAATATATTTATTATTTTAAAAATATATTAGTTTATTAATAAATAAGATCTTACGATCTTCGATCTTATGACCCCAATCCGATTTTATATAAAATCCTGAACTTGACAACCTTGATTTGATCTACTATTATTGTTTTTATTACTTCCAAACAAATATTTAATCCTAATATAGTATTGTTACCATTATCTCGGATAGAATATTTTGTGTCAATTCCCACTTCTACTTATAGGCCTAATTTTCCTTTTTAATCAACTTATTTCTTATATCGATTAAGATCTTGTGTAAATATCTAGAATCTTAAATCAAATAGGATTATAATTCATCCTGAATTCTTGACTAGACTGTTTCCTTTACTGATAATTCTATGTTTTCAATATTAATTCTGAGCATTAAAAATAAACTTTTTCAATATTTTTTTTCCTGTTCCGAATAACAACATTTTATTTAGTTTTTTTTTCATCCCTTCTTTAATTCCAACCTGTCACCTCTTCGTATTTCCTAGCACGTCATATCGGCTGCTCTATGAGTCTTAATTTTTTTTTCTTTTCCGTCTAATTATTAAACAAACTAGACAGAAAATGAAAAAAAAAATATTAACATCTATAACATAAAAAAATGAAATGCGTGTAATTAATGCAAACTAATATTATGCGAGCATAAATTGTGATAGCACACAAGAAAAGGAACCCGAGACAATTGATAGAATAAGGTTCCTTATTTGCTGGTCTATAGAATAAGTTTATTCTGTATTTCAAAAAAAAAAAAGAATAAGTTTATTCTGTTAGAAGACTATTTATTAGTCATTAACTTGATTGCCATCATGCTTTCTTGTGTTTCTTCATTCATATTTTTCTATCAGATCATGAATTTGGTTTTAATCAAAGAAAAGAATTTGATGCTTGTGAATTTAAATCTGGATCTCAAATCTACCAGTCGAAAACCAACTACTTTTTTAGGGGGTAGGTACAGAACAAGGCTCATGGCATCTCATGTACATGTGGCCGCAGGTTAAGACACGGGGACAAGAATTTGGTATGAAAAATGATGAGCAACGCAGAGGGCATATTCGCACAACTACTACCATGCACAATTGACAAAATCCAGGAGACCAAGCAAACATTGCCATATATACTTTTGCTTGTGAACTCATTTTCTCAATTTTTCTTCTAAAAAAGTGTTTTTTTTTTCATAATAAAGTCACAACATTAACAATTGGAACACTCCTTTTATGGTGTTGCCAAAGCAATGAAACATCATGTGCCAATTGTACTACCAGTAGGAATTGTATCATTGCTGTGCGAATTGTTCTACTAGTAGGAATGACATAGATTCATACACTCCTCTCAATCTCAAGTTCCTCTCATTGTACCACCAAATTGTCTACAAATACCTACGGTATGAATCACCAAACGAAAAGGAAGGTCAGTGTCAAGAGAGTCGTGGTCTTTAACTTTCCATTTTGGGAACTAACTTCTTTCCTCCATTGAGAGAAGTAGGTAAGTGCTCAGTCCTGATTACCCCAAGGATAGAGATCCGGTTCCAGTTGAAATTGAGTGAAGTACATGCCAACAGATCAAAAATTCAAAGAGATAAACCAGAGTTCTTTGATCCATTTCACCTTTCAGAATTTTTTGGCAAGAATCAGTGACTACAATTTGGCAGATCGATCCTTCCCAAGCCAAAAATTTACGAGAAATGAATCAATTATTATCTGCAGCGAGATTCCAATGCAAACTATGAGAAACAACGATATATCAAATGAGTGGGTGAACAATGTGAATTGGCGTCACCTGTATAATGTGTGCAGCAACACATGGGAGGACTAGCAATCCTGACTCCCCCAGTGCTCCCTGAAGTTGTTCTACAACAGCTACTAGTACAGGCAGTGTTTTCTGCAGACAGTGTTGGCGAGGTTAAAAGTTGGATTACAATTTTCTTCTCTACATTTAATATATTCATCAGTAAACGCAGCATCTGAATCTACCATGGGATCAGTAAAAAAAAACAGAATCCACCATTGGAGGATCAAGATAATGGAAAGCACATAATGACCATACTAGGGATGGTTCACAAGATAAAATTAGAAAAGTAAAGAAAGTGCATCAAAAAAAAATGTTGAATTTTGTTGCTGATACCCTCATTTTCATAAGCAAAGTTGAACTTGTTTGATATCCGAGCTATCCATTTATTTTGAATCCTTATGACATTTGGGGCACCTAACTTTTTTCATTTACAGTTTATACCAAGTAAGTTGCCATATGACTCATGCGCTACCACAAACTCAAGTAATTTAATTTTTTCAAGAAAAAATATCAAGTATCAACAAATGAAAAAGCAGCTTTATTAAATACGCATGTGAAATAAATCTTTATTTAAAAGATTTATGGAACTAACCTGGCTAGCAACCAATATGACAGCACGTGTATTTTCTTTCTTCGCAAAAACTGATATTGGAGAGAGAACTGACAGGCTCTGGACAGCAACGCCATTGAAGACCAAGAGCATGACATGTAGAATACTGAATAAAGAAAATAAACATATAAGCTTCGTTTCAGAAAGATTTACTTACTTTTTTAGTTATGATGCAATGAAATCACAGGAAGTGTACAACTCTGGACACATTTGACGATATGTCATCTTTCAGTCACAGAGTCATGAAGCAACTACTTGGACTAGATTAGTTAATAGCCAAAAGTGTTCTCCATATTTTCTTTAGAGGAATCTCAAAAAGTTTGTATGCTGTCCTTCATACTGGTAAGAAGAATAATAGTCAAGAAAAGAATAAATATATAAGAATCATTTTTAAGGGTGCTTGCCAAGTTGGAAAAAGATGTGGACCTAAACTTGTTTTAAAATAAATATCAGTAGTATTTGTTTTCACAAAAAAGTAGATTTGTTTTTAATTTCTATGAAACATTTTTTGGAGTGTCTACTACACATGATTTGTTTAACCATATAGTATATAAGAGAATATTGAAAACATTTTGCGTTTTAAACCAGAACAGAGTTCTTGTATAAATTTCAGAAGAGCAATAAATATGATCTTTCTATTCCAAAATGACCATGCAATATGCTCATATGCTGTGTCCTAAATATCATTTGCATTCTTTTTTTTTTTTTTTTTTGAGGACTAGTGATGCATTTTTACATTTTCAAGTATTAAGAATGAGAAATAAACCTTAATGCCCATGGCAGATGGTAATCAACAATAAATCTCACAGCCATGGTTAAGAAATCTTATCTTCTGGATAGTAAATAATTAAGAAAGTAGTTCCAATTACTGTGTTATATTTGATGGGCTATAGATAAGTGTCCATGTGAGCTGTAACAAAAACAAAAAAGATGGGAGAAAACTTGTGATAGCTTAACAGCATACAGTCCCAGTCCCATTGCTATAGCAAAAGCTGATGGTTCAACTGTTAAGAGCAGCGATCTTGATCTGCTGACTTGCATCCATGGCACCTGGAATACATTATAGAGATGAAAAAAATATGGATAGGAAACAATTCCTTAAATGAATAAGTAAAACATTGTATTTTACCATTGAGCAACTTGTGCAATATGTATCAATGAGAATAATTGTGTGTACAAACAGAATAAAAGTCAACAAAATTACCCATATTGAGCATATTATTTTGTTTTTCTGGTGACAACAGTATTAAACTTTCTTATTGATCCATATAACCTGCTGATAGAAAACTGACTGATCATATCAATTTAGTAAGACAATAATTTCTAACCTAAAAATTCTTTTGCATTCTTCTAGTTCATCTCTAAGAAAATCTCATGTGGCTCAAAGCTCACACAATTGATCTCTAACTATGTAGTAGAATGTCAAAGTAAATTCAGAAACGAACATCTAACTTAGTGAGTATCCACAAAATGGTCATCAAACTTCACTTTGTAACATTGTGATTATCGAACTTCAAAAACTTTTCAACCTAGATCATCGCCACCGGCTGTTTCTTGGTGGATCGCCTACGTGGAAACAAATCAACATTTTCTCTCTTCTACACATCATATTTTAATTTTTTTTATTTAAATTTAAATTTTTTCTTTTGTCTCTTTTTCAATTTATTTTAATGATGATCGCGACTGAAACTTTCGAAAAAATTGAACAAAGGGCAGCAGCCCCAAAAAGGGGTAGCCATCTCTTGCTGACAATAGAGGAGGGCGAGGGTCGATAGCCCCTTTACAAGGTTATTCTTTTTTTGTTTATTTTATTTTTTTATTATTTTAAACTTTAAGTAGAGAGAGAATGACCTTTATAACAACTTTTTTCATTATTTATTTATTTATTTATTTATTATTATTTCATGCTCTCTCTTTTTTTGTCATTTTCATTTTCTTAATGATGATCTCGACTAAAACTTTTGAGAACTTGAATGAGCATATAGATACAAAATTAAGTTGGAGTAGAGAGAAAAATGTTGGTGTGGCATTTTTTAAATTTTCTTAAAATCTGATATGGATGAAAGAGAAAATGCTGACTTAGTGCCACGTAGGTGATCCATCGAAAAAAAGCCAATAATCGATTGTGCTGTCCACGACTGTTTCTGAAGTTCGATGACCATGAGGTTACAAAATGAAATTGGGTGACCATTTTGTAAATACACATGGATGATCGTTTCTAAAATTTACTCTAGAATCTCAAGATCTCAACTACTAAGCCAAAGTTGGAATGTGATTGTTCTTTTTACTTCTTTGAAAAGGATGTAATTCAGCATTTTGTGAAAATTTTCTTCGTTCTACTTAGAAAGTTTTCTTAATGTCACTACAAAACATTAATAGTAAGCTACCATCATCTATTCATTTTATCTAATACTAGTGAGGCCACAAGTAATCATTTGTAATACAGGGGATCCTATTGCATTTGCATTAATGATCTCAAACGAACATTTCTAAAAAGGTGGATTCGAGTTATGAAGGTACTCAACATCTAAAACGAAAGCTCTGTTAACGCCGCCACCCCCGCCGGCTGTGCCACCCCCGTCTCCAGCATTCCCTGCTGGGCATCAACATCACCCCTGCCCTAACCAACCTTTACCTGCTCACCATGCGTCGAAAGGCAAATCATCAAACGGCTGGACAACTTTCTCCCGACCAACCCCTCGACATCGTCCGCCGGAACAATGCTTCAGGTGCCTCAGCAGCGGCCACTTCGCGTGTCACTGTTCAGGCCTTGTTCGTTGTCTCTACTGCAGGGGAGAGGGCCACCGGCGTGCACAGTGTCCCCGACGTCCTGCTGCTCCACCTGGCCCCATGTGCAATGTTCGGGCGAACATTTCGCCGTCAACTCCAACCATTGATGTCCAGCGGTCGCCTGAAATGCTTCAAACGGTGGCGTTCCTACGGGGACGCATCGTTGGAGAGGCTGATGGTGTTCCCCCTGATCCAGCCGCTCTCTGATCATCCATCATTGCTTGTATCAGAGCGGCCCCACCTTTTCACCTGAGCACCATCAACGCCGCAAGCCCCTCTATCCTCCCTTCTCAGTGTCGCGTCCAATGGAGGATATGGTCGGAAGAAACAGGGGCATTGGCGGCACCTCCGCTGGTTCGCAGGTCAGTCGACATCCGTGGGATTCCACTCCATCTTCTCCGCCCGGAAACTGCCTTGACGGTGGCCCGACTCTTCGGCAACCCTCTATCTGTTGCCCTCCTGACCTTGGGATCGCCAGATGTCTCCTCCAACTCAGTCGAGATCGAGCAGCAGCCGGAAGCAACCCTTCCTCCCTCGGTTGTCCTCCGCGATGGCACCAACAGCTTTCTCCTCCGGTTGCAGTATTCTAGGTCAGCACTGACGTGGGCGAACATCGTCGCCGGCGGGTCACTTTCATCATCTCCGGCGGAGGACAGGGGACACATCCTCAGCCGTACTAACAACCATACGCAGGGTGTACGACAGCCAGCTACAGTGTCAGACCACTTTACTTTATTTCAAAAGCCCCTGCTGTCGTGCCCACACCCACCTCCCCATCTGCACTCAGACTCACCGCACCCAAACCTCATCATGCACCCCAACCTCAACATACTCAACCACCTGACTCAAAGCCGAACCCCACCACCAATCCAGCCACCACAGGCTGCATGCGAACACGGTCCGGGCCCAGGACACGCACCCGAGCCAAAACAACTCAACTTTCCACCCCTCCTCTGGCCCGACGCCGACGTCGACCCCTCATCTGGGTCCACCGCCGGTGATCCTTCGCCATCTGGCGAGCCTGCCACCCACCTCACCGCCACCCTCCCTCTATCCGCCACCGCCTTCGACAGCCTTAAATCCCTCCTCCTCTGGCCCGACGCCATGCCGACCCCCTACCAACCTCTGGGCCCACCGCCGGTGATCCTTCACCGTTTGGCAAGCCTGCCACCCACCTCACCGCCATCTGTCCCCTACCCGCCACCACCTTCGACGGCCTTACTCCATCGCCCAACCCCTTACAATTGACTCCCCCCTCGATCCCTGGCAGCCAACTGCCCCCGTCCTCCGCCGGCGACCCCCCTTCCACCACTATGACATCCTTCACTCAATTCTACCACCGCCGCGTCGCCGGCCTGGCCGCCACACCATCGCACTCCGCCGGCATGGCCACCACACCACCGCCACCTGTTGCTCGCGGCCAACCCACCCTGGTCGCATCATCCCAAACGGTCCAGCTGCCAACCTCAGTAGCTACACCTCTGGAAGTGCTCCCACAGGGGTCTTCGGCATCCTCAGGGGCTCAGGCGGCCAGTGAACCTGGACCGCTAGCAGGAAGATCAGAAGAAGAAATCAGGGATGTGGCAACTGGGGCAGGCTTTCGGGACTTGCGTCGCCGAAACAGGTCCCGCTTGGACTCGGCTGTGAGGCTGTCAGTATGCCGACCTCTTCACCGCCTACTGACAGTTTCACAGAGCCACATCCGGAGGCGGAGGGTCGAGTCCTCTTGCCTCGCCAGTGGGGAAAGGGTGACTGTTTCATCATGAAGGTGCTGACCTGGAACGTGCAAGCTCTTGGTGATGTGGACAGGCGGCGTACCCTTGGTCGTTACTTGCGGTTATGGGATGTTGATGTGGTTCTACTCCAGGAAACCAAGCTCCAGGATTGTGGCTCTCTTGTGTGGTTTCAAATTGGGGGTTCTCGTATTTCGAAACACATCTCCTTGGCCTCTATTGGGCGATCTGGGGGTTGCATTATTGGATGGCGTGGAGACTTATTCGACTTGGCAGAATCCTGGGTGGATAGATTTTCATTATCGGCTCATCTCAAACTTCGAGCGGATGATAGCTCGTACCTTATATCATGCGTCTATGGCCCTTGCTCAGCCTCGCTTCGAGCTACGTTATGGGAGGAGCTCCAGGCGGTACGGGCCCGAACTTGATGGCTCATTAGTGGTGACTTTAATGTCACACTTGACATGGATGACCAACCTCTTGCCCGCAGTGGGAGAGATTACGGAGCTGAAGAGTTCAGGGATTTCATTGACTCTCTGTCATTGTTGGACTTTCCCGCATCTGGTTGCAGGTTCACGTGGAGGAGTACGGCGGCCTCATCGGCCCGGTCGAGGATCGACCGTTTTCTGGGATCTCTCGAGCTGGCAGAGGCCCATCATTTCGCGGATGTACAGGCTATGGACAGACCTTTCTCGGACCACACTCTTCTCTTGTGGCGGTCTGGGGAGGCCACGGCTCGCCGATCTCACTTCCATTTCGAGCGGTCCTAGCATTTGGAGGACGGCTTTCGCCAGCTGGTGGCGGATCAGTGGCAGAGTTCTTCTCCCTCTGACACGGCGACCCGGACCCCTCGCCTCCCACCTAGCTGGGTTGTGGGCTTTTCTTCAGGGTCACTGGAGGCAGATTCGGGAGGAGCGGCGGAGTCGGAGGACCGGGGCTCTTGGTATTATCACCAGGTTGGACAGGGTGGAGGATTCTCGTTAGCTCACTGAGGCGGAGCATACTGAGCGCAGACAGGCTCAGTCGACTATCTGCTCGGAGGATCTGAAGGTGGAGATTGAGTGGAGACAGCGCTCTCGCCAAACCTGGCTACGCGAGGGCGATGCCAACACTCGTTTCTTTCACCTTTATGCGAGCTCCCAGCGTCGACAGAATCAAATTAATCGATTACTTGTTCAGGGGCAGCAGATTTCTGGCCAGCAGCACATCATGGATGCCATCTCAGCATATTATCGGGAGACCTCTAGGCGACAACCCCCAGCCCCCTGGAGGTGGTCGCCTGGGGGAATCCCGAACCTCACTG
Source organism: Pontederia crassipes (assembly GCA_030549335.1). Classification (NCBI taxonomy): domain Eukaryota; kingdom Viridiplantae; phylum Streptophyta; class Magnoliopsida; order Commelinales; family Pontederiaceae; genus Pontederia; species Pontederia crassipes. Next base: position 184,608 of record CM060198.1, on the reverse strand, counting down.
ATGACCATACTTCTCTTCTTTTGCAGGCTTTCTCTGAGGAGGAGGTTATCGAGGCACTTCGCGACCTCAATAGTGACACATCTCCCAGACCGGATGGCTTTCCGGTGTTCTTTTATCGGGAGTTTTGGCCAGTTGTTCGGGTGGACATCATGGCGATCTTCCACGAGTTCACCAGTGGGAACTAGGGTTTCGAGCGCCTCAACCGGTTCTTTCTCTTCATGCTGCCGAAGCGCGCCCCGGCTGAGCGTATGGAGGACTTCAGACCGATTGCCAATATCTAATGCTATATACCTCTTGGTGGCTCGGGTATTTGCTAATCGTCTGCGAGAGGTGCTCCCAGATCTCATTCATCCTGGACAGTCAGCCTTCATCCATGGCCGCTCCATCACCGACAGCTATGGCATGACCGCAGAGATCATCGCGCACTGGCGATGGACCTGCAGTCGTGCCTTTCTTTGGAAGGTTGACTTCTCCAAAGCTTATGACTCTGTCTCATGGTCCTTTTTGTGGCACTCCCTACAGGTCAGAGGTTTCCCCATGACTTGGATTGAGTGGATGAAGCGATGCGTCTGTTGGGTCAAAGTTTCAATGACACATGAAATTATATTTTGATGAAACAAACCTCGAAAGATTAAAATGCTGAAAAAGTCCAAGAAAAAGAGATAACTTCATGCACAAACTTTGATTGCATAATTGACTATGAAATGATTAAATTTTGGATGAATATTCGCAAGCAAATTTGTAGAGAATTATGTTAGCTTTCCATAGACTCCAAGATCATCTAATTTGGATAACCGTGCAGAAAGTTATGATCAAAATAGTGCAGGTCGATCAACTTGCCGGTCGACGCAAAGAAGGCCGGTCGACAGTTCGGTTGATCAAATGAAGATGTCGGTCGACCGATCCAGAATCGGTTGACGTCGAGACTATACCGGTCGACAGTCCGGTCGAAGCACCGATCGACCGATCAGCTCAACGGCTACAAATCAAAATTGCGAGACTGTACCGGTCGACAGTCCGGTCGACCGACCCAATGCAGAAGCTGCAGAAATGACGCAACGGTCACATTGACCAGTCGACCGGTCCAGAATTTCGGTCGATCGGCCTCTGAGTCAAATGAATAGTAACGGTCAAATTTGAAGGAGAATTTTGTGGAATGATTTCTGGACAAATTTTCCACACATTGAAGGCTATAAAAGGAGTGACAAAGCCAGAGGTAAATGCACCCATTCACTCATTGAAGAAAAGCTTCTAGTTGTCAAACAGAGATCATTTCTTGAAGTTTTCATTTTATAGCTTTCTCATTCTTTCTCTTTTCTTCTCTTGTGAGCTCAGCTTTGTAAAAGAGAGAAACACTTTTTTTCAGAAAAATTAGAGAGCTCCTGTGTAAAAGAGGTTCAAAATCTTACCTCTTGAGCGAGAGAAATAAATTAGCTTCCTAGCAGAAGAGGTTGCCTTGCCTCTCGAAGCGGAGAAAAAGGCGGTGGTGTAAAGGGCTTTCTTCCTTGCCCCATTTGGAACAAAGGAAGTGCTAGTGGAATCTCCGGCGGTCTCGAGGTCGAGAAGTCGGAGCGGGGACGTAGGCCAAGGTGTGGCCGAACCTCGTCAACAAACCACCGTGTCCATTTGAGTTTGATTTTCTCTCTCTCCCCATTCATATTGAATTTATGATCTGAATTATAAAGAATTTAAGAATCGATTTTAAGCTTCCGCGACAGTTTTTGTGAAATCGACATTTTTGAATTGAACACCAATTCACTCCCCCTCTTGGTACCCTTTGGGATCCTACAGCGTCACCACCGCTTCCTTCTCAATCCTGGTCAATGGCTCGTCCACTAGCTCCTGGATTCAGCCACAAAGAGGGGTTCGACAGGGCTGCCCCCTTGCTCCTATGCTTTTTATCCTAGCGGTCGATGCGCTCGCCAGATGCACCCAGGCTTCTTGCGCCGCCGGTCTTTTCAGGGGTTTCGCTGGCAGCCTCGTTCCACTTCTTCAGTATGCAGATGACACATTATTTTTTATTGAGGGCTCTACGCATGAGGCTAGGCGGCTAGCCATCATGGTGGATCTTTTTGGAGCCGCATCCGGCCTGCAGATCAACCATGCCAAATCATCTTTCATTTCCTTCGGTATGTTCCCGGAGGAGGAGGATGCTTGTGCTTCCGAGCTTCGCACCCCGACTGGCACCTTGTCGATCACTTACTTGGGTCTTCCTTTATCTGACCATCACATCGGCTCTCGTATGTGGACACCGGTTATTGAACGGGTGGAGCACAGGTTGCGGGGTTGGAGTTCGAGGCTGCTATCACGTGGGGGCTGTGTTATTTTGCTCCGCTCGGTCTTATCTTCCTTGCAGATTTACTATATGTCCGTTCTTCGGTTGCCTGGGCAGGTTCAGAGGAGGATGGATTCCTTACGGAGTAGATTTTTTGGCAGGGGAGTGCCTCTGATCACCGGTCCATTCATCTTGTTTCTTGGCAGATATGTTGCCGCCCTACCTCCCAGGGTGGGCTTGGGTTCGTGATCTCCAATTTACCAATTGGGCTTTATTGGCTCGATGGGTCGGACGGATTATGGGACCTTATGATTGTCTTTGGCGCTCGGTTTTCTTCGTATGTTATGGTCAAAACCTTTCTTGAGATTCTCGGGCTCGTCTCCCACGTGGAGCATCTGCTTTCTGGAGGGGTGTCGCAGCTCTTCTTCCCCTGATCCGGCCATTTTTGGTTCCTTCCCTCGGCTCTGGTGAGTCCTTTTCATTCTGGCATCATGATTGGCTCCCGGGGGGGTTTTGGCAGCATCCTTTAGTCGCCTCTTGGCACTTGCGGCACATCCAGACTCTTCAGTTGCGGAGGCATGGTCACAGTCTGTCTGGTGGTCCTGGCACCAGCTCGTGGACCCCCACCTTCAAGACTGCCCTTTCCGACACATGCTTCCCTGAGCTTATGGTCCTCCATCAGCGGATCGCTCCTTTTCGCCCGGACGCCTCCAGGACCGATGGCTGGCTATGGGTTTCTGAGACTTTTCCTTCCACCCACTCAGATCCTGGACATCCTACATGCCGACTTTAGATGTTTTTGGCGCCTCTGGGTGCCGCTTAAGGTCATGGTTTTTGCTTGGCTTTTGTGGCATGGACAAATTCTCACTAGGAGATACAGGACGAGGTGGGCACCCCAGGCTGACAGGCACTGTGTTTTATGTGGTGACGCGGAGGAGGACATCACACATCTATTCTTTGGGTGCACTGTAGCCCAGGAGGTTTGGGTGCGGCTGAGCTTATTTCGGAGTGCTCCTACCTTGCCGGAGGAGCTATGCCACTCTCTCAGAGCCCACAGCGGACGACGTCAGACGACTTTTTTGGCGACATTTTTGACCAGTGCCTGGGCTATTTGGCTTCAGCGCAACCGGATCATCTTTTATAGTGAGACTTGCCAGCTTGAGGCGATTGTACACCGCTGTTCCTTTCTTCTTCAGGAGTGGGGTTTTGGCTAGTGATTGTATTTTCTTCTCCTTTTGCTGCTCTCATCTTGAGGGCTCACACTAGTACTTTTTCTTTCATAATGATATATATACACGGATGACACCCTAACTTGGTGCTCATCCTTTTTCTCCTCAAAAAAAAAAGGTCTCAAACATCAATCTAAACAACAAAGTTCATATAGAAGTATCAGATTGACCAATTCATGTGATGATATCTTTGATTAGCCAATGCATTATCATTCTTCTTTATTAGTACTTTTCTCCTATACCAACAGTCGTGTTTTCTCCTCAAAAAAAAAAGTCATGTTTAGCTCTTTGCACCTCAAAAAAGATAACCTTGTCCCGTAGTTTTACAGAAAGTGCCCCTTAATCTATCATTACATGTGAAGTCCATGAGTATTTAAAAGTGTTAAAAATGCACCGGCAGTATTCAAGTCCAATTAGTTAAGCATATAAAGGCTAAGCACCCTCTTTCCCTGTAACATTTATTCTACAAACAGATGCAATATCAGATTGTCCAAGTATCATAAAAAGGGGTTCATGGAGGTGTGACATCTTCATATCAGTTGTTGGATCAAAAAGATAACTATACCCTTTCCTTCAGCCTCATCATAAAAGAAGAGATTATAAGTGTCAAATAAAAATTTGAAATCCATGGATGATATGAAGATGTTACACAATGTACTTACACATACATTGAATATATTTTAAAAGCTTCAGCATATGAATATTGTCTTATGAAAATTAAATTTATATGTCGAATTCAACTTAGTTACACTCATGAAAAATTGATTTACAATTTAATATGCCATAAAATTTTGAGAAATGGATTACTTTGAGTAATTTAGCCTATGATGCAGAAAAATGAAGTAAAAGGGAGATAGAAACAAATATTGTCTGATATGTAATGAAACAAGTGATTACTTCTCATTTCCTGCCATCATGATACTCCACTCTGAAGCATTCACAATTATCTTGATAGTTTCCTTTAATAACAAATTATCAATTTCTAAAGAGATGATATTTGACAGAGTTTTAACAATTTAATATCGAGAAGGATAACATAAGTAAAATCACCATGAACTACTTTCCATAAATCAAATGCAAAGCACCAACAGGCAACAGCTATTGAACGTATATCATACAACATGGAGTTGACACTAACCAGGCTAAGAAGTATAGCACTAATCATTGAGAAAGACCTACGATTCCGATCCACTAAATCTCCCAAACCTACAAAGAGATATATTAGAGATTTAATCATCTGTTGAACTTACATGGTTACCATAACAAAAGATTACTGATTATTATATTTGAGGACCACTTCAAGTATATTCTAGGAATGTGCATTATGGAATCCATGAAATTTAATACATTTGACAAAACAATGGCATACGATGATCTAAACAAGTGAAGACATACCTTTCGACGAATCATGAATAACCTGAAACAAGTAAATATGAGTTCCTCTATATAAAAACAGACCACATTTTGAGGCAAACAAATCAAATATATGATTTTAGATCAAGTATTTACTTTGAAAGGAGTTAGATTCAATATATGGATAACAATAAGGTTACTAAGTTATGGGACTACCTTCATGATCATAGACACACCAAATAATATGCTAAGCAAAAAGAAAAGTCCCAAATAACTTATTTGATGAAAAATATCAGTATCATACACACATAAGCATGCAATTGAAACTTTTGCAATATCTTCCTTCAGAATGGTTCAGCATTGGCAATACAAGGATAAGTTTTTTTTCTATTTTCAAACTGTATGTATTGTCAAATTATCATGTGTCTGGATATATAATATTTACCTGTTTTGATATTATCCTAGGAATTGGATAAAGTTGGCAGTCATCCTTCCCTTTAAACAAATGGTACATAAGACTGTTATGAGATCCATACCAAGTATTATTCTCACTAGGATCATAATATTTGTCCTGTTAGGTTGTTATATATTACATTTACATAGTGGTTGAGGAAACTTTTTCAGAACAGAAACAATAAGGTGAATATGGTCTTTCTTTTTTTTTTGAGGAGGTGAATATGGTCTTTACAGGTAGGTGTGAGGGAAATTTTCCTAACAGATACTCATAGGTATCAAAATTATGTTTTCAGGTGCAAACTGATTTTCGACTTTTGTGTTTGCTGTAGGTAATATGATTTTTTTTCTATAGTTTATTAGATTCTTTGTAATTTGTAATGGTAGAATCTGGCCTTTGGAGAGGAACAGTAATTGGAGATATATACAAACATCCCATGTCTAGGTGGAACATGCCCAAAGAAGAGCTCACATTTACTTAGCTAGTTGCAGAGGGAATGAATGCATTTCGAAGCAATGACCACACTGAACTAAGAGGATGATCAACCACGTTGAACTGGAAACATGATCTAAACTCCTAAGGAATACAAGAGTGATTAATTTCCATAATACGAAAAAGCCTTACACAATACCATGCAGAGGTAAAACCTCCAATAATTGCAATCTCTTTTATCCAAGAAGCAACTACAGCGAGGAACAAGTTAAAGTGCAGAGATAGGATGACTTCTGTCAATGCAAGTTTTCAGATTCTTCCAATAACCACGGATACCTCTCAAGGTAAACACTAATGATTAATTATACTGCCACAAACTGAAGCTAGCATGGCCATATTCATTAGTTGGGTGGACTACACAAATTTGCATGATCAATAATTAGGTCATAATCAATAAAAAAAATTATAACGGATGACTACGGAATCTCCACAGTCATCTTTTACCCCCTGAAAAGGATTGTCAATGTTAAGAATATAAAATAATAGATGTTGCTCTTCCTAACGGCTTAAGCTTTTAGGAAAATTGGGCAGCACATCAAATTTAACATGGTATCAGAGCCAGAGGTCAAGGGTTCGAACCTCGTTAAGCTCTTATTAAAAAGTAATTTCCTCCCTTAGTTGTCCACGTGTTGGGCTTGGGCTAGACCAAAAGTTGTCAGCAGCCCACACGTGAGGGGGAGTGTTAAGAATATAAAATAATAAATGTTGCTCTTCTTAACGGCTTAAGCTTTTAGGAAAATTGGGCAGCACATCAAATTTAACAGTCAATCAACACTTATTTTGTTAAATAGAGCATAGACTGCTTCCAAATATGCCACAAACTGTGCAACAGACAAGTTTGTACCTAGAACATGAGACATCATTCCAAAACAAAACACAAAAAGAAAAACAATGTGCCATGTTCAATATTTTTTAATACCTTTCCAAGGATAAGAGGAACCAAAAGAGTAGTCACAAGGTTCTTTAATAATTGTTCAGTAGGCACAGGTACACCAGCCCCTGCACCTATCAACTTCGAGAGTGAGAATGGAACCTGAGAGTCAGTAGATTGAGGTTGAGCCAACATTCAGATAAAGAAAGTATAAAATTATATGAAGGAGTCCTTTATTTTACACTTCCTCATCGTCATAGAACACACCAAGGAAAAAAATTGAAGAAAAGAACCCAAAGAAGGAAATAAAAGCCCCTCGAGAAATGAGAAAATAAATAACAAACAATAGTGGGATACCCAAGATTCAGCAAGTAGGATTGGTTAAGTTTAAACTACAGTTCCCCTATAAAAGGTTAAAAACTACTGTCAACTCTCCTTCTGAGAAGAAGTACATGCAAAGACAGAATTCATTTACTGGTTCCAAAAAACATGTATGTCGCTGGTGCTAAATTGAAACTGCATCTTGTCATGTGTTTAGAGAATAAGTACATACAATGATAATGCCTAGCAAATTAGAGACCACTGTCATGGCAAGGGCAAGGGCAGAATTTCCTCCTACAAGCTGCATCAACACAATTATGTCATTTTGTGCATCCTAGTAAAATTTCTGAAAAGAGTACAATGTGATTAATCATGGATGATAGGGAAAAATAAAACTTACTAGAGTCAATGCAATCCCACTGGACAGGGTCGTTGGCATACAACAAAAGATAGCTAATCCTGTTAAAGAATATTTGTAATCATGAAAGGACATGACAGAAAACTTCAAAAGTTAAGAAAGACTAAGAAGTTTTTTTTTTTTTTGAGGGGCAAGAAATACTAGGAAGTTGTGGCCTAAATATTTTTGTCCGCATACCAGTAACCAACTCTCGTGGCATTAGGCTGATTTGTAGGATTAGCCTTGAAAGAAAGGGAGTGAATAACAAAATTGAACCCTACATGGCAAAAGGAGATGAAAGTCCAAGCTTGTAAGCATCAGGTAGAGTTACAGAATTAACATCCTAAAAAAACATATACTAAGAACTGTACGAGTCTTCAATTGTATTTTGTTTCCAATTGTGTGTAATATATGTTAACATAAAAGATATTTTCTAATCCTTTCCCTCCTCAAAAAAAAAAAGATATTTTCTATGTATCTTTACTTTTGTTTTCTTAGGGGATCTTTCTTTAAATTTTGTTAAGGCATTTCATATTTCCGTTTTAGATATTTTTCGTTATGCCTGGTTTAGATCATTATTTTGTGCAGTTTTCCCACTTCAGGAACAAACCCCTAAAAATGGGATTGAGTTGTAAAATATTGTGCTTTAATGAAAAACATGCTTCTTCAAACAATTATGAATCAAAGGTGTTAATATTTTCTATGCTTCTTCCCACATCTAGCATGGAGTCCATAAAAACATTGAAGTCAATGCCAGAGGTGTAACTAATGGACTTTCCCATAAAAAATGAAACTATGAAGTGACGCTGATGTGCTGGGATATCTTGATGGAGTGGGTGAACCCTATTTCAGTCTCAGTTTTCAAGCCTTAATATATCTCCTCCTGTGTTAATGAGATATTTTTTGTTCGAGGAAAACGAAGACTTAGATTTGATGGATTTTGATGTGCAGGAAGTTCGATGACATAATCTATGTATCTTTCTCTTGAATGAGCCCAAATCATGCATGAACCTTGAAGTTTATAGTTGCTTTTCACTTATTTTGTAAATATTCAACATTTTGTTGTTTTATTCTTTTAGATATAAAATTCTGGAAGACTATTAAGAGTTAAGAGACATGTAATCATTAAAATGCTTGCTTCAGTGTTCATAAAGAGCTAACTATGTACGCAGAAAATTTGCATTAATAAATTTCTCTTATTTCAATCGAGTAACTAAGTATCTATTAATTATTCTAATGTCCTTGCATCATTCTCAACATTTTCATACTTCAAATTAGAAAGCTGACCCCGTAGACTTTGGGACAATCAATGGCTTCATGTGAACCCATCAGATTAATCATATGATAATGTAACCAATAAACTAACCATTACATGCCCAATCAACTGAGAAAAAATATAAATGCAATTGAATGAGAAAGATATCAATTGATGAAAAGGATGTTTGATAGCATAAAAAAGTAATATACAGATTTATGCATTTTTTTACGAAGGAAAGGGTTTTTGGCAGTCGTTCATTCTGTATTGAGCATGTTAAACCATGAAATTTACACCTTTTGCAATAACGGAAGATTAATGAAAATCATACAAGCCCAAAAAGCCAAGCAGGCCAAGCTTCTATGGCTGCACCAAGATCCCCACTACGCAATGTAAGACCTGCATGAAAAATATATGATAAAAAAAGCACGTGTGGCTTAGACATCAATATAATTAAATGAGGGAAAACTTATGCCTCACCTGATATAAAAAAGATTCCACAAGTGCTAAATTTTGATAATGAGTACTTGTGAGCAACACAACCAACGTGAGGATTCAGGAGTCCGAGAATTACTCCACTTACAAGAGCTTCAAGAAATGGAAAGGAGAAGAACAATTAGAGAACTGAAGGGCATGTTGCATACTAGTCAATTGATGGTATTACTCAATCTTCAAATTTAATACATGAAAGAATAAAAGTAAAAACGGGATACTGATTTCTTTCATTTTCCTTTTCTTTTTATATTGAGAATTAGAGACATGAAATCTTCTCACAAAGAATAACATTAGATGTATACTCTTCTATTAAGCATGACCTGTAGCAAGAGGAACAAAGATGAACCCTGAGCTAAAATAGAAAAAAACTCACCAGAAAGAACACTGTAATGCTTAGATCATCTTGCTATTAGATATTTAGTTGCACTACATTGTTCATCATGAACTTGATTTCCTTTATGGATGACTAGTAAAGCCAAATCAGTGTGATCATGCTGAGATTATAAAAGCCAGATTCAACCAGGAATTTTGTACCTATTGGAAGAAAGTTTGAAACTGCAAAGTCCAACAACTGTTTTACCCAAATAGAGGGCTTAAAGTCCACATCCCTGGAATGCTGGCTTCCAGTATCATCCCCCTGACAACAGAATGAACTTATCTTCATCCTCATGCATATATACGTATGTAAATTCTGAGATATTCAAGATACCAGCAAAAACATTACATAATTCTATCAGATACAAGTTACACAGGAAATTGCTTACTCAACAGAGTCCGACGCATTCCATCAAGTGGTGCAGAACTATGCACTGATAATGAAATGCGAACACAAATACTTGACCACTGTGCCATTCTCAAGCATACAATCGAAGAACATTTCAGTTACTCGGATAAATAAGAGCAGCACAATTAATAACACTCAGAAATTTACTCAAGCTATCATATGTAACGACTGCTTGTGCATAGTGCTTACGACTTGGAAAACAGGACCAAATTTCTAGAGAAACTGAACCATTGAAATGAGAAGCTGAAGAAGAATTGCAAAATAAGAAGCATGGGTAGAAGGGAATACCTGAACGGATCCGCCGGCGGCGGCTCTGGCAGGGGGGAGGAGGAGAGGACGAGAGGGTTCAAAAAAGGGCCGCGAGATAGCGATCGGTGCGAAAGACTTGCCGTGGGAACCGACGTGGCGAAACGTGGACGGTGGCGCTCTTTGCCGGAGGCGGTCTCCGGCGCAAGATGTCGCCGGAAACCGGAGACGGAGACCCGCTCCGCCGACGAGCAGCTCCACCGCCAACATCGAACTCACAAAAATAAAAATTATATGATATCTCCAACGCGGGCCAATCGTAGGAAGATTTTTATGGAAAGCCTAATAAAAAAAACAAAACAAAAAATTATAAACGCATTACAAAAAAAAAATTGTTTAAATTGAGCAGAAGACGGCCCACAAACGGCCCAATGCGTGAAGTTTAATTTTATAATATTTTATTCTAAATTTTAGTTTTCAAAAAGTATATCAAATAGTTAGTTGATTGAATTTTTCTTTTAATGTATCGAACAGATTCTAAAATCTAAAAATTAGCGGTGTAAAAATCAGTAAAGTTCTACAAAATCGTCACTTTAGGTGACAAAACCAAGTAATCACGGTAATTTAAAATTTCAATTAGGCTAAAATTAAATTATTCGCATTAGTGGTCTCCATAATTAATATGGGCCGAGTTCCGAGATAAAGAGGAGAATTATAAAAACATTAATTAAACTCCAATTAGTGAAGTCTTTGGATTTGGTGCACTATAATTTACTTTCAAGCGAACGAGGAAACTACTAATTTTGAATTTTTTTTTTACTTCCAAAGTCTAGAGCTATGGGAAGAGTGTTATCTAGTGTCATTTACACTATCGTCGTACTAAGAGCACTTCATAAGATCTCAAACTTCTTATCTATCAAGTTGTACCCCAAAAAATTTATTTTGTCTAGTTCAAGCTTACATAAGAAAAGGAGAAAGTAAAAAAGAGAAGACATCTTCTCTCTTGGGATATTCTCAAAATATAGTCAAACATCACCTAAAATAAATATCAATCGGTCAAATTTCATTTTTTTTAAAATCATATTGAAAAGTGTAAAACCACTAATTTTGTCCCATGAATAAGAATATATGTATTCTTTCAAAACAAAGGAATATAAATATTCTTATCTTTTAACATTTTTTCAATCTTATTTTTTTAGTTTTTATTGATACATTATTATATTTGTATTATTATGGTAATACTAAAGGATATCAACTATTCATAATAAAATATTTTAAGTATAAATGATTATTTTTTCAAATTATATTCATCTAGAACCAAATATGAAAATTTTTTTACTTGAATACGATATTACCTTAGTTTATTTCATTAAAAAATATCCCTCAACCAAACAATTCCTCGGGTTTAAAAAAAGGGAGTCCAAAGGGACATTCAGGTTGTATGTCAACATTCAGATCTTTTGGACTTGCAGAAGGATGAAAATTGAAAAGCCTTCTAACAAGACTCCGGGAAAAAGGGAGGGTTGAAAGGAGGAAGCACATCATGCTGCATCTCCTTGAAGTCAACCTTATCAGTAGAGCAAACAAGTGCAAGTGCAGGTTGTCTCTGATGCAGTCCTTCAATGTCACAGACAACTCTGAAGTAAAGCCTTTGGTGCACCTGAAAAATGAAAATGAAATCGAATTTAAGAATTAAGTATAAAGCTTGTGTAACCTGCAATTAGTTATCCTTTTTTCTCTCGAAAAAAAATGGACAAAACTATATTTCACACTGAGCTTAATTCACACATGCTTTTTTATGGTGCACTCTTGTCAATCATGAAACAATAATTTTTTCATGTGGTACATACAATTTTAATGAGATGAGAAAGTTGCAAGTCATAATAGAACGTATATGCCACAGTCAGATAACCCTTTCTGATTACATATATACAAAAAAAATGGAGAAAGAACATAGTACAAAATATTGGAGCTCATCTCCACTTTTAAATTGTTTGACCAAAAGGCAGGATTTTATTATATTTTTTATGAAAAAAAAGCTTCAGTTATTTTTTTTTTACGTACTATTGAGCTTGTGTAAAGTAGCACTTTTGAACATCCATGCACTACAAGCCCTTTAAGGCCTTTGTTTCATGGATAAATAGTGGAATGTCTTTTATTTCTTAATATTCTGCTAAACAAGTTATTTATTGACAAAAAAGGTTAAAGGATAATTTTACCATTTTTTTTAAAAAATTGACTTGGTGAAAAGTGCACTTTTTAAAGACAATTATTCCTAAAAAAGACTAGAATAAGATTATTCTTGACTATAGAATCTAAATAAAATAAAATAAAAGGAATAAGCACCTTTATTCATGAGATTACTATTCATTAACCAACACAAGCCGTACGTCTCTTTAGTGCTCGCGAGTTCATTTTTCAAACGTGGAAGACTGACCACCCAAAAAAACTTCCCCGTTTGGCCAATCAATACAGCATCGTCTGGTCATTACATAGACACATCAACTAATTTCTAACTATATCATATAAATATACTGTTCCATAGAAATATTGGACCTGCTTGTTCTTGGATGAATAGATTAAGCTAAAACTTTGCTGATCTTTTATTAATGTCTTTGAGTTACTTGCATGAATTGCAATCAATTCAAGACAAAATTAAGGTGTAAGGAATAATTGAATAATTGTTTTATGTTTTTAAGTGTTTTGAGAAGGAAATATTAGAAGATAAATTTAAGGGAAAAAAAGTTCCTATTGGTTAAAATTAGATTCTTCGAATTGGAGCAATTAGGATCCACCGAAATAGAAAAGATAAAAAGTAAAAATAAAAGCTACTATGTTGTGATACCTAGCCATATTGCTTTTGAATTCCAAATATGATCCACGCCCTTTATATTCAACTAAGTCAAATATCACTAGTACAATAATTGCTGCCAAATATTTGAATTCACTCTTCCTGTGGATCCACGATCTCAACAAAAAATAATGATCAAGTATTTGAAACGTGTTATTATAATCATTTTACGAGCAAAAATAACGTTCAGTAATATGTCCAAAAGAGAATAAAAACGAGTCAATTCACCAAATAACATGTTTCAAATACTTGATCATTATTTTTAGAGAGCAAAAATAACAAGGCCCACGAGCTTCAGCTTACTGCACAGCACAGTAACAAATAGATAAGTAGAATAAAAGGCAGGGAAAAAATTTAGAGAGGAATTAATGCTTGGACATTCAATTACTCAGATACTAATAACTATATTTGAAAAAGATATATCAAGAAAAAGAATCACAAGATAGCCCCATTCCCTTTTCTTTTTAGCCAAAAGTCACATTGGATCCAAATTCTTATGGAAGAAAAGTAGGCACAAAAGGCACAGAAAGTTAATAGTCTGGGGTTTGAACCTGAGTCGTCACCTAGTCCAACAATTTAGATAGTTGGTAAAAACTATGGTTCCGAATGGGTACCCAAATAGGATGAAATGGACCTGTTACCCAAAAAATAAATAGATAAAAGGGGACACAAGAACAAAAAGGGATAAAAAGAACTTCACAGGAATGAGCTAGAAAGGATTCAAACTCTGGGAATACAAAAGAAGCAATTCAATTTACACTAGTCTGACTCATTACTAAAAATGATCTCAAAGATGAGTCATCCAAGTGTATCTTTTCTTATTTCAGAAAAGATGAATCACCATGTCTATCAACAAAAATTAGCACGAATAAATCAGATCAACACAAAATTTCATAAAAGATAGATAAAGCAGTTTGTCGAGGAGCGACCAATCCGATCCAGACATGAAATAGCAGATCCACTCCGAGCAACTCAAAGAAATTGAAGGAAGATGTAATTATAACGTATCATGAGAGAGAGTTGCGCATTTGAAAATAGCAGAGAAGGTAACCAAGGATCCAAAAAATAAAAGAATCTAAAAGGACAATAGCTGAACTAAGGCTAACATCAAAGTCAAACAGAGTTCTGCAGTACAAGAAAGTAGAAACATTAGAAAAATAACATAAACATTGCAAGACTGAAGACTTGCAGATTGGGCAACTTCAGAAGAAATGGCGCACAATAAGATTAGAACCATGACAATCCTGCCACAGAGAGAAAGGGATCTGCTTCACATACTAACCAACAGTTACAACATGCTATCTGTCCTTGCAGGCAACCTTCTGAAGAAGTTCAATGGCACTGACGGAAGCTTATGACGGAATCTCGGATGCCTCAACACATAGATACCTGCAAGCAAGGCTACAACACGAAATGGTGTAACATAGAGAACAACAGCAGCGACCAAGCAGAAGGTCACAAAAAGTGCAGTTGCTCTTGGATCTCTCCAGCTCAACAAAGATTGCAGCCTCTCCCCTTGAGTTGCCAGATCACCAACTACTGTTTGTATCCTTCCTGCAACACTCCTCAAGCGATCGTATCTCATCCTCACAACATCAGGAGGACGGCTTGTAGGGAAAGAATCAAATTCTTCATCAAGCTCATCAGGATGAGAAGTATCTGCATGTGATAGACGCGTATCCATGTGAGGTGGCTGCCTTGGCCTCCATCGGTAGTACCAAACTCCAATTAGGAAAAGATACAAGAAAACTGTTGGAAGTATCAGTTCTGGATATAAGACTAATATCACAAAAAGGGTATGGATTAAAACAGTAGTCAGCGGGTTTCTCCAATGACAAATCTGATCAAACCATCTACCAACTGAAATTAAGGGACTTAAGACAGACATGATCCTGAAAAAGTTTGCTTTGCTCTTTCGCATGCTCCACATGTGGGAATCCACATCTAACATATATTCCACAACCTCCTTCCTTAGAGGCGGTTCTGCACGACCCAACCTCATGGATACTATCTGGGTAGCCTGATGTCTCAGGTTATCAAGCTGCATGACAGTCAAAGGATACAAATAATGCATCTTTGGCAACAATGGCTGGGAATACATATGCATTACATTAAGGAGAGATGAGCAAGTGAACCGAACAGCCAGCTGGACTTCGCCCATCTTTTTCACCCCCGAGGACAGCAAGACAATAAGAGGGTAAAAGTGGGTATAAACCCGGTCAGTTTCCAATGTAGACAAGCGAATCCTCACCTTCCCAATTCTAGTATCTCTTGTACCATCTGCTTTATCACCTCCTTGTAGATGGCAGTTGTCAAATACTCCAATTGTAATGACAGTACAAGGATCATATACCTCCCATGTATACTGCTCGTTCCATTTTGGAGCAAAGCTGTCTATGATAGTCCTTGTACGAACCCATTTCTGACCATATTTAGCAACACAATAAGCATCTGTTGTGCCTCGGCCATCCTTGGTCTTCATTGGCAACAAACCTTGAGCACTCAGTATACCGAGTTCCAAAACTCCTATGCTTGGCTTCCACAACTGTTTTGCAGTGGGCCTGAGATCACTGCTGTAATGAGTTGACTCATCCAAGACATGGTATCCCCCATCCAAGCATATCCTCAGATGAATGCGGCTAGAAAATTTAACTTCCTTCTTCTTCCCATCACTCTCAATTACTACATGCTTTTCAAGACTATACCATTTACTATTCACCGGTTTATAGTCCAGCCTCCTCTCCACATGCTGCAGGGGAATAACTGCTTTCCCGAGTACCTCATCTTTATTGGGAGCTACTCGATCTTCCACGCTTAGGACCAAGTACTCTTCAAATGGCTCTGCTGCTACAAACATTAAATCCTCATTCCACATAGGATTCAGGTTCCTGCTTGGTGATATCCTAGTTCTAAGAGCTTGATTTCCAATCATAGCTTTAACAAAGACCTCAAACCTACTTTTCTCATTAGGTACCAAGTCTTGTGCTTCAATAACATTCACACGCACATACCAAAGCTTAGGTGTCAGGTAAACCTTTGACCTTATGCTTGCAAGACCATCGCCGGGAACCGTGGCAGCATCAGAGTGCCAGGCCTCTGGAAATGCCTCATCAGCCTGAGTACCCATCCAAACAGCTAACATTAACTCTCCCTTTGCTTTGTCTCCCTTCAGATCCTCCAATCTATACCACTGCGGAGCCAATGGGCTGTCTGGGGGAACACGCTTTGGTATCTCATTCAAATCAAATATGATCCTACCCACAAAATCGTCCTTTAGAGTATCCTTGTCCTTCACAATGACCTCAACAATAGAGGCCTGAATCCGATCCTTCGAAAAAGCAAAAACCTGATTCCATTCAGGGTTTGTCTTTTTCTCAAAATGGCTGGTAGTGCCCTTGTAGTTGCCCAGCTTCACCTCAACATAGGGGTCAAGACTACCAGTGACATCTTTTGGTGGAAGGTCTTTTGCTTTGACAACACGGACATAGAGGTACTGCATCTGCTCCACGAGGTCATAGGTGGTCGTCAGCTTGTCACCAGTAACCCCACCACCTCCAAGGTGAGGAGTGGTCTCCTTTAAGGCATAGTCTTCGGGCCGCAAGAGAGGTCTCTGCATCATCTTGATTTATATGATAAGGAAACTCAGTTCTCAATCTTCAAAGCTGCATTATGGACAAGCCGGTTTCTGAAAACAATCCCTTCAAAAATACGTTTTTATTTAGAACAGAGCACAAAGAATATCATTATCTCAGCAGAAGAAAGAACCGAAGGAATTACAAATAGTGCAAAATCTCAGCATTCCAAAGTATGTCCAAACCTAAACGTGCACCATATGTGGGCAAGAGGATGCAATGATGGCTTTCCAAAGTCCTAGATATTATATATTGAAGAAGTATTTAATCCCATAAGTTAACAGATTGAAAGGGATATGCCATGAAAGCTTCAAATTAGCCTCACAGAGACGTTTTCGGTTTTCAGATAGCAAATTCTAGCGAAGTCCTAAGTGAACCAGCATTGTTTTAATAAGACAACGACGCAAGTGTAATTGACATTGAAGGAGTGAACTTTCATTGTTCTCTTCTTTCCTCATTTGATGACAGAAGGCTTCATGAAGATTACAGGGTTCTCTCAAGCAAAAATGAGCCATTTTAAAAGGAAAGAAAGCACGTCGTTCCTAATTTTCCCTAAATTCCTTACAGAACAACACAGATCTTCCCCAAGCACTCCACATAGAACTGCAAGTTTTGCTTACAACGAAAGATCTCAACAAATTCATCATATTGTCAAAATGAAAAAAGGGAAACTAAAACATCAGCAAGTCTTTTTAAAAAAAAAAACGCTCTAAAGCGTAAGCGAACACTCGACATGATGGAAAACGCATGAGAATCCAAAAATGGCAACGGCAAGAGCAAAGATCTCAAATCTAGGACGAGAAACATTATGCTCCGATCAAAGTCCAACAGCAAAAGGGCATTCAGTTTCAGAAACAAATCGACAGAAAAAAAAAGAGCGATCGAGATTAAGGGGAAAAATGTACAAACAGAAGCAAAGATTGCAAGAGTGAAGTTTATGTAGACCTCAACTGGTCGCCTCCGTCGCAGAGAAAATGGATCGATCGCCAGGTCGAACGCCGAAACGAAGAGATGGAGGAGGTGGTGGTGGTGGTGATGGAGGTGCAGGTGGAGAGGAAAGCAGAGTGAAGTGAAAAGCAAAAGGCTGCTATGCCCTCTCTATTCTTATTTATATAATAATACATATTTATATAATAATCTATATTAATTAATTCATAATTAATAAAACCGAGACGGTCGTATGACTCCGTGTCTCGCTCCCGAGACGTGGTCGAGCCGCTTGGCGTCTAAATATTTGTTAATAGCGACTTTAAAATCCAAAAAAATATTATTACCGATAAAAGAAGTAATAATAATAAACCAAAACTCAATTAGTAGGAGAATTGCATCCTAGTAACTTTAGAAATAAATTATTATTGTGTATCTTCTCGAAGTTGAGTGACAATAATTTCGGACATAAAAAATCTTGGGTTGGCATTAAAAAAAGTAATAATAATAATGAAGTGTAATAAATTTTGCTGTAAAATGATAAACAGAAAATAGGGAAAGAAATTATCCTATTAATTTTTTAAAATTTATTTACTTATGAGTTTAATGTATGCTAAAATAAATAAACATATATATATTGGACAACTAACAACAAAATGGCGTGAGAAGAAAACAAGGGACATCACATTCATGATCAAATCTGAGGGATCGAACGTGTGCTACGAATTAATGTCCGAAAAGGTCCGGTCCACCACCGCCACGACGGCCCATGTGTGGCCCGGTGCTACTGCACATTGTTGCATTGCAACAAGTAGTCATATGTTACTATTAATTAATTAATTAAATAGTACATAACAAGAAATGACGCGCATATATTTATATACACATGTGATCAAAGTATCAATGTCAGGGGGATTTGGTGAGTGAACGTTGTCGGTGTGTTGTATTATTGTATAATAATATTTAATGACCGAAGCATTAAAGAAAAAAATACATAGATATCATTGTTTAATTACTTAAATTCCCTTGGAATTGTTTTGGATTTTTTTCTAATTCCTACCACATTTTCATATTTGCTTAGCAGTTTTTCCCTTTTTTAGCAAACCAAAAAAACTTCATTACTATCATGCATATAGTTTTTTTATTCATGATCAAATTTTTTTTTTTTTTCAAAAAAGAACAAGTTGGAAGAGTCAAATGGCAATATGACTTCTGAGGAGATTGAATTTTCCTAAGGACTCATAAAAGATTTTAAATTTTTTTTTATCAATAAATTTATATGTTTATTAATTTATTGTAATGTTCGTCTCCACCGATTGGAGTTCCCTCGACGGCCTCTTCCACTATTTATAGGCGCATGCACCGTCCAATCCACCCTCTTTGAACCGCGCCCCTTCCCGACGAACGGACGCACCGTTTCGCCAGAGGTTGCCTCCGGCAACCTTTCAAGCGATCGCGCCGCTTCGTCGGCGGTTGCTCCGGTAATTGCCTATGACCAATATATGTCATTATATAACATCTCCCACTTGACCGTATTGGTCACGTAATTTCGACACTCCCACTATTCGTGTAGTACAATTTGTGACTTCGATACTCCCACTATTCGTGTAGTGCAATTTGCGACTTCGATACTCTCACTATTCATGGAGTATAGAGATGATATTTCAAAGTTCATTATTTATGAAACTTCATTCTGACTCAATTATTCCTAAAATCCCATTAAACCAACATGTTTAATGAATGTTCCAGCTACAACTCCCTTGGTAAGAGAATCAGCTAATATATCACTAGTAGGCATATAAGTTACGGTCACTTATTTCTTTTCCACTATATCTTGTATATAGTGATATTCGATCACAATATATTTTTCTTTGGAACTATTTGCTCCACTGTGTATCAAGCTTATTGTAGCTTGATTATCACAGTACATCAGTAGTGGTCCATTGCATATATTGAGCTCAAATTTCATAAGAAAATATTTGATCCATACCGCATGAGTGATTGTCATACTGCAGGCTATATATTCAGCTTCTTATGTGTGTCTCGCCACACATCCTTGTTTCTTAGTACTTCAAGAAACAGCTGCACCACCTAGCATAAATAAGTGACTCGATGTGGATTTTCGATCATCAATATCTCCACCCAAATTCGCATTTGAATAACCTATTGCCTCAAGTGTATCAGCTTGATATGTTAGTTTCAATTGTGTTGTGCCTTTCATATATCGCATAATCCTCTTTATGATTTCTCAATGTGTCGTTCCGATTACTTTGAAATCTACTAACCAGTCTTACTGGATAAGCCAACTCAGGCCTTGTACACAACATAGCATACATCAAGCTCCCCACTGCTTGCGCATATAGGACCTCTAATGATTTTTGTCCTGAATTAGGACACTGATTCTTACTGAGTCTTTTTCCTACAACGAGAGGTGTTGGTGTTGGTGTTGGATTGCTATTTTGCATTCCAAATCTTATCAGTATCTTGTTCAGATACTGTTCTTAACTTAAGCTCAATGTCCTTGAGCTTCTATCTCGAATAATTTGAATTCCAAGGACATACGAAGCTTCCCCCATTTCCTTCATTTCAAATTCCTTAACTTATCTTTAACTTCATTAAATATTGTGACATCATTCCCGGCGAGCAAAATGTCATCGACATATAATGACATTATAGCGAACTTGCTCCCATTATTCTTGATGTACACACAATGATCCAATTTGTTTGCGACGAAACCAAAATGAATGACCGTCATATGAAACTTTCGGTACTATTGACGCGATGATTATTTTAAGCCATACAGTGACTTTTTCAGCTTATAACCCATATTCTTTTGACCTTCCACCTGAAACTATTATGTTGTCGCATATATATATCTTCACTCAACTCTCTGTTGAGGAAGGCAGTCTTAACGTCCATTTGGAATAATTCCAGATCCATATATGCCACTATCGCTAAGATGATCCTGATAGATGCAAACTTAGCTACCGGAGAATACGTTTCCTGAAAGTTTATACCGGCTTGCTGAGTATAATTCTTGGCAACTAATCTCACTTTGTGCTTCTCAAGAGTACCATCTGCTCGGTACTTTTTCTTGAATACACATTTGCACCCTATGCATTGTCAACCTTCTAGCAAATCACATAGTTCCCAAACTCCGTTCTGTTTAATAGAGTCAATTTCTTCTCCCATGGCGGCCGTCTATGATTCCGACTCAACCGAAGCCATCACTTCATTATATGAAATATGATCTGTACAATCCTCTATATCTACATCCACGGAGTAACACGAAGCCTCGCATTCGTACGGAACATACTCATCAAAGTGTGCAGATCGTGTCCTGGATCTCTTGTTGCCGATTATACTCGTGAGTTTTATGGGTCCACCCACTTCTTCCAAAAGATTTTCATCTTGTATAGAATCTTCTTCCACGATTGGTACCTCGGAGTCGATTTCATTATCCCTCGGATAATTAGTGGTTCATTGTCCTCTTCTTTATGTACTTGTTCCTTTTCATTTTCAAGGAATGTCGCATCGCGACTTTCAATTAACCCTTTTTCTCTGTGAAAGAATCTATACTCTTTGGATTGTTGACTATATCCAATGAACCTGCATGCCAACGTCCTAAAATCAAGTTTGTCTCTCAATTGATTTGGAATTAGAACATGCACTTTACATCCCCATTTTTCGGAGATGGCCTATATCAAGCTTCCTGCCATTCCACAATTCATATGGCGTGGTTTCTATGGACTTTGTGGAAATTCTATTTTCTATGTAATTTACAGTTAACACTGCCTCTCCCCAAAAACTTTTAGGGAGGCCTGATGGGACAACATACACCTTACTGCATTCATCAATGTTCTATTTTTTCTTTCTGCCACGTCATTCTGTTGTGGCGTATATGACATTGTAGTTTGCCTACTAATGCCTTCCTGAATGCAATAATTATTAAATTTTCGAGAGGTATATTCTCCTCATCTGTCTGTCCTTAATGTTTTAATTGGTCTTCCCAATTTTTTTCTCCATTTTCATCTTATATCTCTTGAATGCTTCAAAAGCATTCGACTTTTTGTCCAAGAGATAAACATAGAAGAATCTTGAAAAATCATCAATGAATGTGATAAAGTACTCCTTATTCTTATGTGTCACGATGCTAAGAGGACCACAAATATCAGAATGAACCAATTCTAATAATTCTTTTGACCTTATTACTCTCGAAAATGGCTTTCGAGTCATTTTTCCGGTCAAACAATGTTCACAAGGCAATGTTCTTGCACTTGAAATTCTAGAAAGTAGGTTCATTTTTATGATTTGTTCCATCTTTATCTTTCCTGAATGTTGTAATCGATCATGCCAAAGATCATAATTAGAATATTCACACACAGAATAATAAAAAATGGCATTCACATTCATTGATATATTGTTAGTTACAACAAGTAGGCAAAATAAATCATGTCCGGGAACAAACCTCCCGACAGTAAGAACTTTCATGTCCTTACCTATAGTTACCCTACCATTATAAAACCTAACTTCAAAATTCTTCTTCAAAAGTATGGGAACAGACACAAGATTTCGATGGATACCGGAAGCATATAACACATCATTAAGAGTTAAGATACAATCTTCCAAATCCTGCCTATAATTCCCAACACCTTCCACATCAAGGTAGATGTTGTTGCCCATGTATATTCTTTGTTCCCTCTTCTTCAATTCTTTGAAGTCAGTCATCCCATCCTTGGTCTTGGTGATATGACGAGTCGCCCTGAATCGATCCACCATCTCATAGAGTCAGTACTTGCAGCGTTGCATTCAATGATGCCAACGAATTCAGGCTTCTTGTCTTTCTTATCTTGGCTTTGCCCTTTCTGCCCTTTTGCGTTGGTGCAGTTCGATTTGAAATGTTCGAACTTTTCACAGGCATAATAGGCTCCACGCGGCGTTTTTTCATGCTGTCCCTTTGACTTCTTGTTCGGACCAAGCTTTTTGAAGCGAGCAGCATTCGCCTCATCATCGTCTTCTTCTACGTCGAAGACCTCACTTTTTCTTTTGCAGTTGGCCAGGTCTTGTTCAATGGCCAATTAAGCTGGCAAATTTGTCACCGACTTAATACATCCATTGAGCCGCAAAATCGTGACAGCCATGTCAAAACTGGGAGGAAGACTATTTAGCACGGTGGCAATCTGTAAGGGTTCAGGAATCATTGTACCAGTTGTTGCTAAGTCTTTAGCCAGCACAATCATTCTATTGACATGATCTATCATATTTCTGACTCTTTCATTTTACAAGTGTTATACTTGTGCAATAACAACTGAATATTTACTTTAGTTTTAGAGTCACATTTGGCCTTTATAGCCATCCATAGATCACGTGCTTTTTTTTGTGATTTGAACATCCTTATCAAATTATCTTTCATGTGCATCAACATGAAAGATCTTGCCTTCTTATCCTCTCTCTTCCACTTATCATGTGCTTTCTCGTGTGCCTCAATTTCTTCTAGTGTGGCATTCTTGGAAAGCATAGGATAATTATTTTCAATAACCTTATCAAGGTTATCGTGCATAAGTCCATACTTGATTTTGCGACTCCACATATCATTATTCGCGCCTAAAAGGCATTCAAGTTTTGCCAGTTCCATTGCAAATAACTTTGAAATCATTTTCTAAAATTTGAAAGAAAAATGACAATTTTTATAATAAGCAATGTATTTTAGATTAAATAAATGCACAAATAACACAAAATGATTTATTAGGTAAAAATTGAAATAAGAATTATGACAAAAATTTGAGTCCTAAATAAATATAATTAATTTTAGGAATGTTAGAATGACTAAAAATACGAATTCAACAAATAGAATGTAAGTCTAGAACATTAAAAAAAAATTCTGCAGAATAATTGAAACAGAAGTCAATTCAAATGAATTAATCCTCTTTTAGATAGCTCCCTGTACAAAAAACAGTTTAAGCTAACCAATTACTCTCTATCAAAGGAAATTAAAATACGGTAAAAATAATAAGTTAAGCTAATACAAAAGACGTATGTAAATACAAGACAAAGATAAATGAAATAACAGTGGTCAAGGGTTGCAAAATGTGCAAGTAATTACGGTCTAGAATTTTAAAAAACAAAAAAGTAATAAAGATTGACTTAATTGTAGGATATATAATTAATACAATAGTTCTTAAATAACACGTTAACTGATATTCAGAAGATTTTTATATGACTAAAATAAGATTAAATAGCCTATATGCGTATGACGGCCCAAATAGAGTTTTTTTTATATCTTTTATACTTAAAAAAAAGGCTATGTATGGTCAAGTGTACAAAGACATGTTGTACGATGATGATTAAATAACTTGAATTCGAGTGGTCAGGATTAAATGCTACAGTGTTTTCGCATTGTTCATCTTCTTCCTTATTGCCTGCGCGTACCTGGTGGCGGAAGGGAGTTGCAAAAAAAAAAAAAACAGGGGCAATTGGAAATGCGTCCTGGCTACTTTGTGGATGACCAAAACACGTCGAATGATGAATCAGAAGGAAAAATCTTTCTCGATTCGTTCAGAAAGTCGAGAAAATCGCTCGCTCACAAGGAAATCGTAAGGTTGCCGGAAGAAGAAAAATGAGCTATAATACTAATGTAATGTTCGTCTCCACCGATTTGAGTTCGCTGGATGGCCTCTTCCATTATTTATAGGCGCATGCACCGCTCAATCCACCCTCTTTGAATTGCGCCCCTTGCCGACGAACGGACGTACCGTTTCGTCAAAGATTTCAAGCGGTCACGTCGCTTCGCCGACGGTTGCTCCGGCAACCGCTTGTGACCAATATAGGTCATTATATAACATTTATCTACATGGGACCTTGAGGAAGCCTTGTTTCCATAATGAAATGTGTCAAAAAAAAAAAAGGAAAAGAGTAGTTGATAGGTCAATTAAGTAGTCCAGTAGTAGTTGGCAAGCAAAACTGTGAAACATCGTAGACCAAGAAATGAAATATATATATGGAAAAATTAATTAGAGAAGAAAATAGTTACATAACAGAAGAAAAAAAAACATAAGTAAAAATATATTACCAAAAGAGGAAAAAGAAACATGTGAGGTCTACGAAATCCCAAAAAGAAAGATGTGCCACCGACATAAACAAAGCAAAGTAAGGTCCACAATAATATTTATTTATGTATATGTAGGTGACTGTGCTTTTATCAATAGTTGTGTCCACTCTACCAGATGATGGCTAATGCATATAAAATGCTACAAGGATGATGAAAAAAAATCAAGTTGATAATTGATCATTAAAGGGAAAAAAAAAGGAATATCTGTTTTAAATTAGAAACGTCGAAAAATTTTGATGCAAAATATCACAATATATTATATTGTTTTGAATTAAAATGAGCATCTATATCTAATTATACCGTTAATTACTCTTCAGAAGCTGATTAGCATTACAGTAAATAAAAATAGAGTGCTTCCATGCATATGAGATATGCATTGATTAACTTCTGTCTTAAGAGTAATTTTGGTTTCAAGACATTTTTAAAAATAATTATTTATAATTTTTCAGGAAAAGAGATTTTTTTTATTTTTTATTTATATCTTCTACATATTTTCTTTATTATTTATATCTTCTACACATTTTCTGTTAAAAGCAACTTTGTGCTTTAAATAAGTTTTTTGTTTTAAATATTTTTTGTGTTAGATGCAACCAGATACATATGTTCCAAAATTATTTTGAATTAAATGAGCAGCTTTGTCTAATTTGTACTGTTAATTACTTTTTCACTAGAGTGAAAAAAAATAGATTGATTCATGCATATGAGATGAGAATCATTGGTACGCACTAATTAACCTCAGCACGTTTGGCCTTAAGTTTTTATTTAATTATTTCGAATTTCTTAGAAAAGATAACAAAACGTCTGATTTATTTTATTATTTATATATTCTACAGATATTATCTGATAAAAATGCATGGGCCGATCCAGGGCCGCTTGGCCCATTATAGTAAGCACACACGTGCACTCCTCTCGGCCACACACATCCGGTTCGGCCCATTGCGTTTGGACCGAAAGAAAATGTAAGATAATGTGAAATTATATTTTTTTTATCGCGTCCTAAATTTATGAGACATTTACGATATTAATAATTATTAAAATTTGATTAATTCATTATAAAAAAATAGAGTAAAAATCATTTATTCTCTTGTTAATGTGGTGACTTAAAAATCAATCCGGAACTACTATCACTCATGATCATTCGGGATATATATATATATATATATATATATATATATATATATTGAAAAAAATACATAGTTCAAGAATCAATTATAAGGGATAAGAGTAGGAGAGAAAAGTAGAAGTTAAAAGACAAAGGTAGAATAAATAATTACTTCATATTTTAAATTGTAGATTTATTTTTCTAACAAATATTAGCGTATATTTTTATCATATAGTGAGTTCTACTTAGTAATGTGAGTGCATTGTTAGAGTCATCATCTCATGTCTATATCAACATGGTCTAGGACAAAGAAAATAAATTACTTAATTATAACTATAAATATAACTATAACTCTTGTTGTGTTTTACCTTTTTTTCTCAGTATATCAATATATGTTGATGACATAAATCTAAAAGAGACATCTATATTATATTAAAAAGAAAGTATTTTTAAGGAGAGAATGACATTTGGCACCTTTTTGAAGTGCCACATGTTCATACCTCTAAATAATATAAATAACTTTTTGCACTTAGATAATAAATGTAATAACTTAATGTTTATATATCAATTAGATAACTAATATCATTAATTATATCCATTACGAAATTAAAAGGAAAATACA
The DNA here is from genome assembly GCA_030549335.1 of Pontederia crassipes. NCBI lineage: Eukaryota > Viridiplantae > Streptophyta > Magnoliopsida > Commelinales > Pontederiaceae > Pontederia > Pontederia crassipes. The sequence goes on along the minus strand of CM060198.1, from coordinate 158,194 downwards.
ATAATTAAAATATTGTAAATTAATCATTATTATATAGAAACATTGATTTTGGTGAATTTGAAAGATAAGTGAATCTATTTAGATTATATTGCATTTTTATTAATTATTTTTTCTCTATATATTATTACAAGGAGGATAATATTGAAGGAGAGGATTTTGACATAACCATATGTTGACAAGCGTCTCTAAATATTAATGATTGTTAAAAAAATTTAATACAGTTATGGAATATAATATATATATGATTTTATTATAATTATTATACATCTTTAATATTTATACATGCTGCTTATTTGTGAGGAATATTATTAAAAATACTTTCAAAGAAGAGTAATAAATTAGTGTGATAATCATTTTTTATACTTCTAATATTACTATTTCAAAATCTGTGTTTTGAGTATGAAGAAATATAATATATAATTTATAATGGGAAATAAGTTATATAGTTTATTTTTAGTAATATTATTTTTAAAGATATTTTTGTGCATCCCATGAGCATTACTTCAGATAGTTTTATATGTGTGACATCAATCGTGCATGAGACAAATTATAATGTATATATTAAGATATTATAACTAATTAGCACATTACTAATTAATCTACATGTTGATTGGACAATTAATCATAAAGAAAACATTGTGATGATCGGCAGAAACATAGATTATGTTTACAAATTGAGATTCATTGTGTGTGTACATACTATAATCACATGCAAAATCATAAATTTTTGGCATGAATAAATTTACTATAGTATGACATAATGTTATATAATATAATAGATTAACTATTTTTATTATTTTCTCAGTCACATTTATTCAGTTACCTTACGGCACCAATAACAAAAAAAAACTGTTAAGTAGTGCACCACTAATAAAAAAAATGTAATAACTAATAACACGTTCTCAACCTAACCATCCAAGAAGAAAACTATACATTCTTAATTCCAAACGGTTCATCTCATGATCTCATCTAAGATAAGCATATTGGAGGTTTTCTTTTTCATCTGCAACCATCTCCGTCGTTCCCTCTAGAATGCATGTTATAAATATATATGTAATACATACCTCATCACCTTCGTAGCACCACCTTATGCATATGCAAGTTGATTACGGTACTAGAAGTGAGTTATGATTTCGACACACAGATCACATGCCGAGATATGAATGTGAGTGTTTACTTATAACCCATGCAAGAATCTATCATCATTAATTTCTCACTACATGCTTCGGTGGTTACTGATGTATTAAATATCACCTCATGCCTTTGACACGTGGCTTTCTAATCATGCACTTATTTTTTTTTCTTGTGATTCATTTATAATAAATTTTATAGATGCTTCTTATCTTCATGTTTTTATTAATCATGCTAGGTTTCTCCTTTTTTAAAGAAACATTCCTTTAACTAATTGAGTTAGCCATGTTTAAATCAAACATTGTGAATCTTATGAGTTAACCGAGTCTTCGGATAGAGTTATCAAATTGTTTGATTAGATATACAGATAAAAATTAGACTAGTTGTGAGGTGACAAATATAAATGGGACAAACTAAAGTGGGTCTGGATTTTTAAATCCAAACAAAAAAAATGAAAAATCATAGAGTGAAAATATAAATTAATAAATTTCCTTTGAATCCAGATATGTATAGTAAAAAAATAGTATAGTTGTATGTAAAATAGTATGGTAATTGAAAGTGGATCTGGATGATTGGCCTTGATATGTATAGTAAAATAGTATCCAGATATATATGCTTAGACGACACAAAATTCTCAATAAAGAATTCATTTTTTACAGTTTTGACTTACTTATTTCTAATACAGAATTGTAAGAAATTACATATTTATCTTTATAGATATGAAATTATTTTTGCAATATATGCACGTGGTGCGGATAAATATTATTATCACTAAAGTTAAAGTAGTAATAAAAGATATTTGGCATAATCATATATAGACATGAACCACCAAATGGTTTCTCTTGATTAAAATTTCACTCCATCAGTAAATCTTTTGAAAAAGCCGAGACAAGATAAGAATATCTAACTACGTAATAGTTATCAGGAGCGAACCCACCATGTATAATTATCATACTTTATTTTATTTTTTTGCAAATTTCTATATATGACATATATATATATATATATATAATTTTACATAGGGGATAAAAATTTCTATATGATAGTTATCCCACAGACATGATTTTCCAATTCATGGAAAAAGAAAATCGTATAATCTATTATCTCTTGAAAAATCTTAAGTGGTGTTATTGAATTTTAAAGTATCTATCTTAACTTATGTGTCATAAAAATTCAAACATTACAGTTTCCTTCATATAAAGATATTTTTTATTTCTGATCTTTTTTCTTTTTATTTTTTTATGATAAATACATAAATTGTTTAATTTGTGAGAGATTTGTGGCACTAACATGTCAAAGTCAAACAGTTCAAGTATGTCACCTTTTTTTAAAGAATATTCAATTAGATTTCGGTAATTTAATGATCAACATAATTTCATATATAAATATTATGCACATTTCTAAATAAATATATATATTTTTTCTTATAATGATGAACAAATCAGTCTATTATAGCTTCATTTTTAAATGATCAATGAGTTAGTTACAAGTTTTCCGTAATTATAAAATTTTATTAGAGTATTGGATGCAATTATTCATAACTGACCAACAGGAAAATAATGTTTAATTATTTTATTATAATTTCACTATTACAAACACTGTTAAATAAATTTAAATTTCAATTATAAATAATATTTTGATGAATAAGATGGTCATTTTGCGCTTTATTTTGAAACGATCAATAAGTTAGCCACAGGATATCATTAATTATATATTATATAATTTTATTAGATTATTGGATACAATTATCCATAACCGTCCATCAGAAAATAATATTTAATCATTAATAGATTATTTCATTAAGTTAATTGATCATTAGCATAAATGTTTGTATGATTAATTTAACTTAGTTTATTGAAGCTTTATTTTTGAATTATTAATGAATTAGTTATGAGATATTAGTAATTACATAATTATATAATTTTATTAGAGCTTTGAATACAATTATCCATAACCGGTCGATAGGAGAAATAGTATTTAATTATTAAATTTTATACTTTTTCTATTATGCACACTATTGAATAAATATAATTTCCAAACATTCATGTTTAAAATCGACCTATAATTTGATCTTAAATAAATAATTTAAAATAAATCATTAACAATTATTCATCATGTACCCAAAATTTGTCAAATAATTATAATAATGTTATAAACAACTATAATACATGATTATATGTTAGTTCAATATGAAATACTTGATGGTTTAATATACATATGAAATTAGATAAACCATCTTTGAAGGGATGCTGATGCCATTCTTACTTTTGATTCTCTCATCAGATATGGAGATCAACCACATCACTTAAATGAGAAGCTCATATTGTAAAGAGAGATGAAAATAAATGGAGAAAGAGAGAATTATATAGACTAACAAATTATTTCTCCAACCGATAATTATTAAATGAATATTTATTTATTTTTTAATCATATGGTATGTTTAGTTATGTGTCATCCGCGCATCGCACGGGTGTTACATCAGTAGGAGTGAAATAAGAAGATGAAGTGGATAATCATTTTTATAAAAATGAAAGGTACTCTTGCAAAAAAAAATTCAAATTAATTTAGTTTCAGTTTAATATGTTTACCTTTCTTATTTTCTGAGGAGAGAGAGAGTGCGAGAAATGAACTAAAAGTTATAAATAATTGGGTGAAACAAATAAATTTAATTTACATTATGTTAATGATCATTTTATTTAAAAGTAAGAAGATGTGTCAAACAATTTTGCTTATCTTTATATCTTATAGAAATTATTTTGTACTTTCCACACATCGCTCAAGTCATCATACCTCTATTAATTTATTTCGCATGTTTTATATGTGAAATAAAAAGGCAACTTCCTCTACTATCGCTATATCATCCTAAATATGTTGAAAGGAGGAGAATTAATTTTTTCCATTAAAAAATAGTAATCAAGTTATATTATTCAGGTTGATTATTTCATTAATTTAATAGAGAACATGCATTTATTTACTTCGATTGGATATTGTGCACTATTATAGAATTAGCGATATTTCTCTATGATTATTTTTATTCTCTTTTCTTTGAAGAAAATTTTCGCATAATTTTATATATTATTGTCTTTTGTGCACTATGGTTAACTTAATTTATTTTAATTCACGCATATGAACCAACTAGTATACTGCCATGTGTGATTTGATCAAAATTTTTATTTTAGCCCCTCTGGGATGTAAAATATATCTCTTTCCACCATTCCCATAGTGTATGAGACAAATGTATGCATTTTGATTAGTCGTATTCTATGAAAGTTTGATTTCAAACTCCGATTCGAACAGAAGGTGTACGCCATTCCAATCAACCGGACTTATACCATAAGACCATAATTAACTATGAATAACTAGATATAAAATTTTTCATTCTCCAAAAATCATTGCCAAGAAAAATAGCTAGGGACGAATATCCCAGGGTCCAAATAACAAATAAACAAATAATTGAGACTAAGAGATCTCTTTATTTTCAGAATTATTTTTCATTATATGAATAAAAAAATAGATAAATGACAAAAAAAGAAATCAACTAACCTTTCAAAGTCACAATGATTGGAGTAATTTTTTTTTTAAAAAAAGACAAAAGCTACACTGGCCACATGATTAGGAATAAAATGAAATTGAGCTAAACTCCCTTTCATCATAGAAGGATTGCTAGGATTCCTCTAAAACTTTAAATAGATTTGCCATGCATGAGCATGATATGCATGGGCAATGTATCTCATGTGTTTGTGTTATGGAATTCAAATCCAATTGTCATCCTCTGAAGACAAGACGAAAAAATTAGAGTTAATTAGGTAGCTTGACCATGTTAGTATCTCATAGCTAGATGTCACTTGATATAAATTCAAATTCTATTTGTCATCAGCAACTGAGTATTCAACCATAAGGTCAAACAATTAAGAAATTTACATTAATGAAATCAGGCATTGAAGGTAATAGAAAACAAATGTCAACATGGTTGGTGCACATACTTATTCTTAAACTGGGAAAAGTAAAGACATGAAAACCTTTACATGCATCTATATATCAATTACAACCTTTTTCATCAAATTGTCTCTACATGCTTTCTTGTTGGAATGCCCCACATTAACCTCAAAACCAAAAACCTCAAGTTCCTTTATTCTCTACAAGTATATATAAAGACATGAATGTGTCTCAATGGGATTCACTAGTAATTATATGTTCCATAACGATTTTCTTGTTATATTTATTTGACAAATTGAAGAAGCTGATGCAAAACTAGTTATATATATATATATATATATATATATATATATATATTAATATCTTTCCATATGCTCTCTTTATTCTCTCCCTAAAATTTGTATGTATATCACTTGTATGTGTTCCACAGCATTCAAAGACCAAAGTTTGTCAGATCAAGTGACAAAAATGACTTATTTTTCAGTAACAATAGGGGGAAACATAAACAAAACTTTTCTTTCTTTCTTTTTTATTGTGGTCGAAGTAAGAACTTAACATTCGAACTTCCAAGAGTAAGAAACGATGCAAAAGATTGTGTTTCATAACACACACATGTGATATAATTAAATTAGGATGCAATTTTTATATATGCACCTTATGTATTAAATAAGTTTGTCATGTTTCTGAGCTCAAAATGTGGCAGCAGAGGTTGCATCATAATTAAATAAGTTTTACAAATGTGTGTTCTTATCTACTGCTATTACGTGCCTTGTCTTCTTGAAGATTAAATGAGCTGGTGCAGTTTCTTAAAGGAGTTGGTACAATTTATATTTTAGAAGGTCCAAGTTCGGTGCAATTTCTTGTACATCGTAATTGTGCTCTGTTCTTTCCTTCATACCATGGCCACGTGTCACTAGACTTATATGACGTGTACAATAATTTTTAAAATTTGGTATTTCTTAAATATCAAAAGTTTAATATAAAATAAAGTAAATCATTAATTATGATTAAATAATTTATAAAATTTGGTATTTCTTAAACATGGGATTCGAATCTCACAACATTGGTTAACATTATGAGAATTGATAATTGTGTGCAGTATGCACATCGACAACCACCCAAAAATCTCAAGAAGAGGAATAAATCAACAAAAACTTGAGAACAATTAATATGACTGCAACCAAATATTTCTACTCAAGCAAGTCATGTTGAATTTTGCAGACATTAATTTAGCAGTTTCAAACACACTCAAAAGAGGTCATGATTCATCAAAGGAGTTTATTTACATGGACCATCTTATAAACTAACTCAAATAAGCCAAAGTTCCAAATTTATGGGGCACTTCCCCACAATGGCAAAATACAGAATAAGCAGCTCCATCATAAATAAGGAATTCTAATAGGAAAAAAAATAAAGACAATTTTCACTTGAGGAAATTTGAAATATTGTTACCAACGTGGGTTGATTTGCCGAGTAAATGCCTCACCAAAGTTCGGATTTTAGAAAACCAACGGAGGATAAAGTTGAAAGGTTATAACCTTACGGAATTCGCTGCAGTAATCAGAAATTGGAGAATAATGAATTTAACATGTGGATGAAGCAGATTGATTTGGATTTTAGCTCACGGGACTTACAGTGATTTGGTTATAACCTTACACGAAGGGTTGAAGCTGGGATTTGACGTTGTCATCTTCCCATTTTAAAGCCCCCCACCAATTTCATTCTGATGAACTTACTTCAATGCACAGTGGTGTGTTGTTAGTTATATGTGACTGAAAATTAAATGGCAGTCTTGTCAAACCTTTACAGCGACTAAAATATAATACTTGTAACAAGGGGCAGTCGATGGTTCCTTCGTAGATGTTACGCAGCGATGGCGAACTCTCCAAATAGATCCTTCTGGAGATTAGGAGATGTAATGGGTGGCCTACATTCATCTTGGGTCCGATGGCCTTCTTGGCCATTTTCATAACTAATAATTATATCGCTCAATTTCTCACAATCACTTATTTTTAGTAATTTAAGGTGTGTCGCATGTCCAATCCATGAAATATCCGCCATTTGTCGACAGTTGTGAATCACGATATGCACGAGTTCAGGAAATATTTCTAGAGTTATCGGTCTTTCCCAAGATATCTTCTCCAATCTACTTAAATCTCCGAGTAATCTTCCCAAGATGACGCAATCGAGGAAATCGTCCGCCTTCATCGTCGCTCATCATTGTCAACTCTTGCAATGAACCGAATCCAGACAACTGTAAGCTTTGAATGCTTTTGGCCATCATTAATGTGTCTCGAACTGGGTATGAATCGCTTGTGTGCCCATAGAGTTTCAACTTCCAAATGGCTGTACGATCGACATATTCATCGAGGGATGAGAACTCTCGCAACTTCACTTCAAGTCCAAGAGCCTTTGATATCCTCCCCTTCAACCTCTTTAGCGCTTTGACTTTTTTGTTAGGAGGATGGATGGATAAATCAAAAGTAATGCAACTTCCATTTAGGTCCAACACTTGTAAGCTTGGGAGATTAGATATCCACTTTTTTGGAATATCATTGAGCCGTCCACAATCACGCAAGATTAAGAACCTCAGTTTCACTAAAGCCTTCAAGTTCGAGCTCAATGATTCAATGTCAGTTTGTGATAGGTTGAGATATTGAAGCTGAACAAGCAGGGTCACCTCCTCTGGAAATATCTTGATACTAGTTTTTGACATATCCAAATAGGTCAATGCTGGTAAATGTCGAAAGAAGGTATCAGGAATTCTTTCTAAACCCCAATTTCTTCGGTCGGATAATTAAAGTAGATAAACTTGGACAAATCTGTTTGAGTTCCGGAAGAGTCGTCATATTATTGTTCATGAGTAATATTCGGTCTGCCGATTCCCACTTATCAGTTTTCCTCAACGACTCTTCGATCCATATTCCCACACGGACAATCCATTTGCTATTGTCCATTTTACAATCGTTGACAATCCATAAAGCCATGTCTCGAATTATATCATGCATTTCCACACACCCTTTAGTCTCTTTTCGAAAAAAAATCATAAAATTGAGTTGACTCGAGTAAACATGCTGATGTAAGACGTCCTATTAGAGTCTCACCGTAGTCGTACATTCCACCAATATCAGTAAACTTATCAGAATCAATCACGCCATGACCCATGAGACATTCAATCAAATTGTCTTTGACGATGTCATAATCTTCAGGAAACAAGGCGCAACACAGGAAGCATTGTCGTGTTTGTTTTTTCATCGATCAAATTATCATAGCTGAACTTGAGCGATTTCATAATCTTCTCTGGATTTGCTTCTGGAACGGCAACAGTTAACTCCGACTTCTTTAGTGAGTCGAGAGCGTGCCTCCACTCGCCCCTGGTCTTTTTGGTGGACATGGCTCGACCGATGGTCACGAGCGCCAGGGGAAGACCTTTACACTCGTCAGCAACTTGTCTCGCAAGATTTCCTATTTCTGGGTCGCTCTCGAGTTGCTCAATTCCGGCCTTCTCCTGGAACAGGCGCCATGCATCCTCGGGTGCCAGAACTTCCACCTTAACTTTCCTTTGGGCTTCCATTGCACCACATACAGCCTCGGATCTTGTAGTGAGCACCACCGCTCGCCCTTTGATGTTTGGGATGCCAATCTCATCCAGATCCAAACGTTCCCAAACATCATCCAGCAATAGCACAAACTTGTTGCCATTCAAGAAATTAAAAATCTTATTGGATCCATGAGCTTTTGTCATCATTCGGTAATGTAAGATTGAGTTGGTTAGCTATGACACCTTGCAACCTTTGAACCTCAGCTCCATCTCTCGAAACGGTGACCCATATTACATGGTCAAAATGCACTCTTTTCCGATCATCATCATCAGCAGCAGCAGAAACAGCAGAAGAGTTGGAGTTGATATTACCACCACGGCAGAGGCTGTTGTTGATACTTTTCAAGAGAGTCGTCTTGCCGACTCCCCCCATCCCGAATATCCCCACAACTCCAACCCCATCGGCAAGGTAACCCAGAACCTTGCTGAGGTAGGACTTGGTGGCTATCAAGTTGGATGTGCCGGGCATTTCTTGGCCAGGGGGCGAAGGCGCCGCCTGAGTGAGACTCTGGTTGTTCTTCTTTGCCTCGTCTAACTTTTGATACAAATCCATCACTTCCGCGAGCTTCTTGGTTGCGTTCCTCCCAATTTTATACATGGAGATGATGTCACCTGAGCACCTGCCAAAGCGCCACCTTCCTAGTTGTTCATACTTAATTTTTATGTCACTCACCTCGTTTTCCATGGGAAGAACTCTGTCCAACCACTCATTCACTAGTTCGGTGGGCCGTCGAGTTTGACCCCGTTTCTTAGCATCTTCTACTTCACTTGTGATATCACTTTTGATATCATTGAATGGCATTTTCAGATCTTCCATCTTCTCCTCCAGATTCTTCACTTTTTCTCCAACCTTCACGACGTAGGAGACGCGCCGCAGCAGAGACTCCTGTGTAAGAGTAAACAGCGGAGTAAGCACGCTCTCGATGAAGGACGCCATGACCGCAAAGCTAGAAACAAGTGCTGGAAAAGTGGAAAGGAAGAAGAAATGTATGGCAATTCTGAGGTAGATATACGTTTGTCACAAGGCATTGATTAGCACCAGACGCCTTTTGTTATTTTCGTAAGCAAGTAAAAACTGATCCTTTCCGTCAGACAACAAGCAAATCTGATCCTTTACATCAGACAACAAGCACCAAGATGCCACAATATCACTAATTATACCTGTCTTAATTAAGTGTTGCAATATCACTAGGAGACTATTTCGTGCTTTCCACGGATAATAATATATATATAATAAAAAATGCTTAATTACTTTTATCATAATTTAATATCAAATTAATTAAGTGACAACTAACTTCATTTCATATTACGACAAACTACTTGATCAACCTTCAGCTCTCTTCAAAGAGCTCTGAAGATCGGGTTCGTGATCCCACTACAAAGGTGAAAATTAGTTAATTAAACAAGTGATACTTAATGTATTGATATAGATATGTCTGGTTTCTCCGATTTTTAAGGAATAATTAAAAACTTATTTTTCTGGGCAAGTATATAGTTTTTCTTGACACTTTTAAAGAATAAAAAAAATACTATAGATAAGATTTGATTTAATCTTGAAAATGCTTATATTCAGGGATGGATCTACCTATTTGATATATATTTGAGATAGTGAAGTTATTCTTTTCCTTTCTCTTTCCTTTTTTTTCTTTTCCTTTTTCTTTTCACAAGAGATAATTTTGCTTCCCAAAGTTGACTGGCGTATTGCCCTACATGGTCATTTTATGTTTTTGTGGAAAGAAAAACTAGACCTACTCCAACAATAAAAATAAAAATAAAAAAAACTAGGAACCTAAATATGATTTAGAGTAATTTTTAATAAACTAAAAATAGGGTCTCACCCGAAAAAATTATAGGAGCCCGTGAAGCTCATTTTTCTTTATATAATTAATTCATAATATCCAATTTTTTTATTATAAATATAATAATTTTTATATAAAACTTCATACTTTTCTATCACATTATTGAACTTTAAATTTTTAATAGTATATTTTATATTTAATATAAAATTAAATACTCTTATGTTAATTTTAATCTATTATATAATTTTAAAATATGATTATATAAAAGTAGAACCCTGAAAAAGTCACCCAAAAATACCAACCCATTAGAGGGTGGTTTTATTATTTTAAATAGTTTTAGGGTGGCTTTTTAATTAAAAAACTCAACTAGAAAAAGAGTGGATGATTCTTTTGTACAAAAATCCGATCCGATCCAAACTACTTTGACACTTACATTGGCTGATTTATGTGTAGGATCATTTGTGATATCCATCCATGAGCTTCTTGTAAACCTAGTTTTAATTCCTATGTTCCTCTATGGCAGTAAATGATGTGATAGTTAGGTGAAAATATCAATCTAAATACAAATTAACAAAACCATATCATAATGATTGTGGTTTGGCTCTTATGGATGCTCACTGAGTCGATTCAACTCGCTGAATCGAACAATCCAACCCGACTCATAAGGGTGTTCATATGGGTCGAGCCAACCTGACCCCAAGCTTGAAGTAATCCAATCAAAATTTGTCAAGTTAGGTTAGGTCGGGTTATATCCCATTGAAAGATTTGAACCTAGGTCTGGTCGTTATCAGATTCGTTTTTCTTTACTTTTTACATTATTTAATATAGAATATTTCTATTAAATATTTAAATCATAAAATAAGTTTTCACATTACTTACATATTATTATCAAACTTTAAAATATTTTATTTTAATTATCAATTTTAATTAAATTAAAAAATGTAATTTCAAAAATAGATAAATAAAAATCAGATGGGGTATGGTCAACTCAGGTTGAAAAATAAGTTAGGTCCTACTGACCTAACTTATTTATGTTTTTTTTTCCTTTCTTTTCCTTTTCCTTTTACTTTTCCTCCCAAGATCTACTTGTAATTTTGCTTTCCTATGTGGTCATTTTATGTGTTTGTGTAAACCTTGGCTGATTCTACGTGTGGATCCATTTATGATGTTAATCGAGGAGTGTTTTGTTAACTTAGTTTTAGTGCATATGTCCAATTTGGTAACTACAATCTTCCCTCCAATCTGGTAAACAATGTAAGCGTTTGATGAGAAACTAAACGAAATCCGAATTAGCAGAAACATATCATAGTTGGTTGCAAGGAGTGCTCGTCATATTGGGTTGATTCGGCGAACCAGATACATTTCATGTTGGGTTCGGTCAGACACATTGATTTGAATATGAGTTGAAAAATCTCAAATCGATTTAACATGATCCGATGCAGAGTTAACCTCCAACTACGTTGTGGAGTTTATATAAGAAACTTCAATACAAAATAGGAAACAAAAATTTGTATGGGATCGGTAGCTTCGTCACTCACATTGCTAAAGCATCATAGAGACTCATATAGAATTAGAATTGAGTTCAGATTCAAAACATTATCAATAATATATATTTAAGTTGGTCATTTTGCACTTTTGAATATACATTTGTTGATTCTATACGTGGAACCATTTTTTTTGTCCAACCTTGAGCTTTATGTTAACTTAATTTGTCACATTTGGTAATTAAAACTTATCCTTAATTCTAGCAAATAATGGGATAATTAAATGAATAATTATCTAAATCCAGATTAGCATAACCTGCCATTGACAGAATAATTAAATTAATCAATCAATAAATTCCCTATAATCAAATAAAATAAATAAAGTTGATCTGGTCCTTCTCATCAGACAAAAAGCATGAGATGTATATAATCTGATCCTTCTCATCAGACATCAAGCATCCTTTTCATCAGACAACAAGCAAAAACTGATCCATTTTCGTCAGACAACAAGCAAATCTGATCCTTGTCATTAGACATCAAGAATTAAGATGCCATAATCTGATCCTTTTCGTCAGACAACAAGCAAAAACTGATCCATTTTCGTCAAGCAAATCTGATCCTTGTCATCAGACATCAAGCATTAAGATGCTCTGATCCTTTTCATCAGACAACAAGCACTAAGATGCCACAAAGCAGCATCCTCTTTAGTTTTCGTTGGCCTATTTATACCTGTCGTACGTCAACCAAAGACGGGAGCTTAATTAATTGTTGCAATATCACTAGGAGATGTTTTCGTGCTTTGCACGGATAATAAAATATATAATAAAAAATGCAATCACATATTAATTAGTTATATCATAATTTAATATCAAATTAATTAAGTGACAACCAACTCAATATTAGTTAATTAAAGAAAGAGCTCTGAAGATCGAGTTAGTGATCCCATTGTCTGATATTGTCATATCCACTACAAAGGTGAAATTAGTTAATTAAACAAATGATACTTAATGTATTGACATAGATATGTCTGGTTTCTCCCATTTTTAAAGAATAATTAAAAACTTAATATTTCAGGTCAAGTATTTAATCGTTTTTCTTTTCACTTTTAAAGAATAAAAAAATACTATTGATAGTATTTGATTTAATCTTTAAATCATTAAATTCAGGGATGGATCTACCTATTCGATAGTGAAGTTAGTCTTTTCCTTTTCCTCACAATATATACTTTTGCTTTCCAAAGTTGATAGTGAAGTAATTTTCTTTTCCAAAGTTGAATGGCATGGTCATTTTATGCTTTTGTATATACCTTGGCTGATTTATGTGTGGGACCATTTGTGATATCCATCCAAGAGCCTTTTGTAAACTTAGTTTTAGTTCCTATGTCCCTCAATTAGCAATGTGATAGTTAGGTGAAGAATTAATCTAAATCCTAATTAGCAAAGCAAAATAACTTGCTTTCATCTAAATCCTAATTGAATGTGGTTTGGTTCCTACGGGTGCTGACAGGGTCGGCAATTGAAGATCGAGTTGGTCTGAGCTAAACTAGCTTTCATAATAGAAGGATTGCTAGGATACCTCCATATAACTTTAAATAGATTTGGCATGCATGAGCATAAGCATGGGCAATATTGTTTTATTAAGAATTCACATCCGATTGCCTTCCTTTGATTGGGAGGACAAGACAAAAAAAAAGAGAGTTAATTAACTAGCTTGGCGTGTTAGTATCTCATAGCTAGATGCCACTTGATATAAATTCAAAATTTATTTGTCATCAAAAATTGAGTATTCAACCATAAGGTCAAACAATTAAGAAATTTACATTAATGAAATCAGGCATTGAAGCCAATAGAAAATAAATGTCAAAATGATTGGTGCTAATACCTTATGAGTGATCTCATTTTCTTTCCCTTCCATAGAAACCACAAATTCTTATTGTTCAACTGGGAAAAGGAAAGACATGAGAACCTTATCACGATTTATATTTTTATATTATTTTTATTATCAATTGATCCAATCACATCGGATTCGAATCTTACAACAATTGTTAACATTCTCGGCATTGACAATTGTGCGCAGTATGCACAAGTGCAACTTCGAAAATACTAATAAGTTGCTGGAACTGATACGTGGAAGGAAACCCGACAATCACCCAAAAATCTCAAGAACAAGAATAAATCAACAAAAACTTCATAACAATACGGCTACAACCAAGCACAAACAACTAGGCCATGCTTAATTTTGTGTAACGATCCAAAAATTCCTTTAAAAATTTTGGGCATTTAAAAAAATTTCACGTCATTAACCCGTTCACCATACATATAGCGGAAGATTTAAAATTTTAAAAATAATAAAATAAATAAACACTTTCTATTAATCAAATGATGTGATACATGCGATGAACTATATCAAGAACCTTACATGACAATATATCATGCTTATGTTTATTCTGCATTTAATATTCATGAAATATAAACATTATATCATACATGTTTACTTTTGATCCATCATTTGTACAATAGAAACATACATTCATTTCATTCATAAACATTCATGACATAATTTATTATTTCACTTTTATTGTCATGTACATCCTAAAAGTTTCTTCATAATTCCTTGAGTTTTACTTCTTGACTTCTTTCAATGTCTTTTTGGTCATTTTCATAACTAACAATTATATCGTTTAATGTCTCACAATCTTTTATGATTAGTACTTTAAGGCATGTCGCATGTCCAATCTATGAAATATCAACCAATCGGCATCTCATAATCTCGATAACCACGAGTTGAGGAAATATTTCTAAAGTTGTCGGACCTTTCCAAGATATCTTCTCCAATCTACTTAAACCTCCGAGTAGAAGACGATGCAATCGAGGAAACCATTCCTCTTGATCACCGGTCGACATTGTCAATTCTTGCAATGAACCGAATTCCCACAAAATCAAGCTTTGAATGTTTTTTCCAATCATCAACGTGTCTTCAACCGGTGAATCACTTGGGAACCCCCGGAGTGACAACTTGGAAATTATTGTACGATCAACATATTCATAGAGGGATGAGAACTCTCGCAACTTCACACGAAGTCCGAGAGCCTTTGATATCCTCCCTTTCAACCTCTTTAGCTCTTTGGCTTCTTTGTTAGGAGGATGGATGTATAAAACAAATGTGCTATGACTTCTATGCAGGTCCAACACTTGTAAGCTTGGGAGATTAGATATTGACTCTTCTGGAATATCTTTGAGCTGATTACAATAACGTAAGATTAAGAACCACAGTTTCACTAAAGCCTTCAAGTTTGAGCTCAATGATTCAATGTGAGTACCTGATAGGTTGAGATATTGAAGCTGAACCAACATGGTCACCTCGTCTGGAAATATCTCAGGAATTCTTTCTAAATACTGAAAAATGTCAATGCTGAAAAAGGTCAATGCTGAAAAAATGTCGGAAGAATGTCTCAGGAATTCTTTCTAAATACTCTTTTCTTTGGATCATCAAAGTAGATAAATTGGGACAAGTCTGTTTGGGTTCTAGAAGCGTCCTCATAAAATTGTTCATAAGTGATATTCGATTGGCCGACTCCAACTTAACAATTTTTCTCAACGACTCTTTGCTTCGTAGTCCCGCACGGACAATCCATTTGCTATTGTCCATTTTACAATCGTTGGCAATCCATAAAGCCATGTCTCGAATTATATCATGCATTTTCATGCACTCTTCAAACATAATATCATTGGATTGAGTTGACTCGAGTAAACATGCTGATGTAAGACGTCCTATTAAAGTGTCACTGCAGTCGTACATTTCACCAATATCACTAAATTCATCAGAATCAATCACCCCATGGCCCAAAAGGCATTCAATCAACTCATCTTTCGGCATGGCATGATCTTCTGGAAACAGGGCGCAACACAAGAATACCTAATTTGAGAGAGGATGAAGTGTTGTATTGCTTATAGTGATAAAGATAGTCACTCCAACTTATTGTTAAGAAAAAATGAGTATTTGACTTGCTTAAGATGTAATGGAACTTAAAACAATTAGAGTTCAATATGAACACTCATGAGAAAGGAATTATAAAAAAAATCATTTAAGAGCATAGGAACTAGATTAAGAAATACAAAGTGTGATTATAATCGTGAAAGTGAAGCAAAAGAAGATAAAAAAAGTATTAGTGTGAATGAAATTCGAGGACGAATTTTTTTTAAGGAAGGTAGAATGTAACACCTGGCAGCAGAGGGAAAAAAGAAAAAAAATGAAAAAAAAAGAGAGAGTTAGTGGGACACATGGCAGCACACTATTGGACCCCAAAACCCACTAAAACCTCTGCCTTCTTGGTATATAAACCCTCCACAGCCTTCCTTCACTTCTCTTTGCCCCATTTCATGAAAACCAACACACATTTCTGCCCTAAGTGTGCAAATCCGAGATTGAGGTGATGTTCTTCACATTTTCTGCAGCAGATCAGCTACCTAGAGGAAGTGATTTGAGGCAAGAACAAGGGGCTGCAGGACCTAGCTAGGAGAAAAGGAGGAGGAGGAATTCTAGGAAAGAAAGAAGAAGAGGATAGCCTTGAAAAAAAGGGTTCAAAGCTAAGGTATGTAAGGGGATACCAATCCCTCTCATATTGAACCTTATTTGATTCAGATGATGGATTGATGATGAGATTATTGTTCTGCACTTAAAGGATCATGAACTTATGGTGACAATCATAAGTTTCTAATAATAGTAGTGAAAATAAGAATCTATCAAGATTCTGTGGTCTCTATTTGAATACGTTCTTGAATAGGTTATACGTGTCTAAAAATGACATATAATACATGGATAGAAATCTGTTGAAGTCTAGTTTCTGTAGGGACAAGAATCATGTTAATCTAACTTGTGTAGACAAAGTTATGACCCCATACGTAACTCCCTATCATGCTGATCCGAGATTTCAAATTGATGCATCCACTTGTATAGGCACATAGGTCAGGTTATATTAGTCCAAAAATCACAAATGATATATGCATACGTAGTTATAGAAGTCTAATTTTCATAGGAACCAGAATCATCTCAATCTGAGATGTATTAGTTGAGTTATAGTTCAAAGATTGAACTGCTATCAAACTGTTCCGAAAAGTATTTGAGCTGACTTGTTAATTGCACACAAAATTGTGAAGACCATGTAATTGCATGAAATTTCATATGAAGATAGATGCTTAAGATATCTTTTATATGAACATGGCCTTAAATATTTTGGATCTGTGTGAAGAAACATATGGTTCTTTCTTCACAAGGCTGTCAAACTATTAAACATAGAAAGATTGATGCTAATGTAGAATTTTCTGAGAACATATGGTAAAGAGATAAATTATGAGAAATTTATCTCTAAAACCTCTTACTTTTCATTTTCAAATAAAATTGGAATGGATAGAATATCTTTTCCATAAGTCAAGTTATAGATTGGAAATCACCATTATGTAGAATCTGTCCAAAGTTATGATCTTATGTTTTGGATAGTGTTAATCATATGATTGTTAGATCTTGGTATATATTATAATTGAGTTCTCGAAGAGGGGATCATTATTGTGTTATCTTAAGATATTCATGATGCATAAATGCATGCTTTGTTATTGTTTTAAAATTGATATTGTGTTCCATTAAAGCCTAGAATCTTTGCATGCTAGAAATTGATTATTGAACCATGTTTCAGTCTTGCTTGAGAGTCTATCATGATTCTGTAATGAGTGGCACATTCTATGATGCTTTGAAAATAAAAAACATAGAGTAAAACACATAGGGTCACATTGTCGGTATGGACTGACCGACCGTTGATGATGACCGGTTGACTGATGCTCATGTCATGGCTGTGTCGATTGATTTTGTATATAAAATCGGTCGACCAGTGTCAATGTCACGCTCATGTCGATCGAAATTTGAGACAAGAACGGTCGACTGTCAGTTATGGCTGGTCGACCGCTCTAGTGTATTGATAGATTGTTTATTACTTTTGATGAATTGATTGATAACTTAGATGCTTACGAATTGCATGCGAAGCCGTAAATAGATATTGTTAATGTATCGATGTATTGATTGATTGAATGAACTCGTTAGAGGAAAGTAATTGATGAGCCTATCCTATTGGGAGGTAGATGTCTCCATATTGATTGATCGGTCTTACGGGACACCCATTGTCTGGGAATGGAGAGATTTCCCATGGCCTAGCTAGCCACACCATTATTTGACTAAGGCGAGTTTCAGTCCTCCGACCTATTGTTAAAGGCTCACATATTGATTGATAATTGATTGAATTGAAAATTGAAGTTGTCTCTTGATGAGGAATAAGAGTGGTTATTTGGGGACCGTATTATGAAAGTCTTGGTGCAAGCTTTCACTAATCAAGTGATAACAAATAAAATAATAATCTTAATTAAGCATTAGCACTATTGGTCCTTGGGCCATATTGGGCACAGAGATGCTATATTGATTGAATAGTTCAGCACTCCATCCATGTTAGAAACAAAGACTAAGAGTCCAACTCTTAAGATCCAAGTCAATTCTTCATGTTCAACACAGAATTAAAGGAGTCCACATTCATCTCCGAAAATTTTGACAAAGCAATGGAGGCCTAAAAGTCCAACTCCATCTCAGCAGCATGTGAAGACTTCATCATCCTCAAATCAAGCATTGACTCCTACATCATCACAAAAACAAGAAGATCATCCACGTACCAAATGAAAATATTTGATATTCCAAATGAATTGCGACTTCTGAGTCGTTCAATCTCCACCACTATGAGTATTCACGATTGATCACTTGCTGATCACTATATGATTTTAACCCATTTTAGATGCAATTCATACATATCGAGTCCCACTTTTGCCTATTTTTGGGCCAATTATACTTTGAATGCAAACATTGTGATAACTAGTTGATATTCCTCATTTCATACTTAATTCCATGTGCATAGAGGTTCTGAAATGCCAAAATCCATTAATATTTAAATTCTATGCCAAGTTATCATTTTGAGGACAAGTTATCATTCCTAAGTATCAAGTTATCATTATTTTGAATGAACTTATTTTCAATGGTTTTCTTGCCCTAAATCCATCATTATTATGTATAAATCATATTTGGATAGTCACATCTCAACTTGTGCAAAGTTTTAAGTCCATTTGAACAAGTTATCATTTTTCAAGTGCCAAGTTATCGTTAAAGGGCAATTCTGTCATTTCGACATGCAAAACCATTAATTCTGCACAAGGACCTTAAGCAATCATCTTATTATTGTTCTAACTCATTGCTGGTCAAATTTCATCACATTTGGATAATCAAAACTCAAGTTATGACAAGTTATCGTTTTTAAGTCATATAAGTTATCGTTTTTGGGGCACTCAAGTTATCACTTTTAGGAATCTCATTCATATTTGATTTTTGACCTCACTCACTTGTCACTCTAATCAAACTGATGCCTGAAATGCTTTGAACCACCCATATTAGGACATTTCCCAAGATTTCCATAAAGTTATCATTCCGGGCCCTTGAATTCATTCATATCGATATCGGTTTTCATTCTTGCAACACACCAATTCCCTTTTTGCTATAGATCTGATTTTAACTACTGTCCTAATCCTTAGTTGTTTAAATATTATTAGAAGACTTTCATGCTTGATGTTTTGGCCCTTGTAGCAAGTGGAAAAGGTGGCCAAAAGGAAGAAAAAAGGAGGGGGGACCACTAGCTTTTTGGCTGTCCAAAAAGCTGTCACTGCTGGAATTTCAGGGCCAGGGGACACATGGCTGCAATCAAAGCACAAAGAATGTTCTGATGCTGATCCAAAGGTGGGGAGAAGTGATATAAAAGCTGGATTTTTCTGGAGAATGAAGGAGACTGGTCATTCAAGGGTTTGGAGGAAGGCAAGGCTGCAAAGGATTCTGGTGGAGGAGCTGCTGGCCAGGAAGCTTCAAAGAACCATGAATTGTATCTGTTTCTTATCCCATTTGATGTCAAATCTTGTAAATATGAGGAGCTAAACTCCATTTCTTCTAGGATAGGGTAGTAGTTTAGATTAGTTTTGGATGGATATGGACTGTTTTATAATTCCTGCACTGAATCATTTCTGATTTTCAGATTTCAGAAACTTCTTTACTGATTTATGCTATGCTACTATTAGATCTAATTGTAACCAATGACTGAGAAGTATTACTTGATCTAATCATTCTACAGAAGTGAATTAAGAGTTAATGTCAGTTTTCTGATTTCATTCAATTGCAATTCTGATTTCTGATTTGGTTTCTGATTTCTGAATTTGATTCCTATAAATATCAGAATCTGTTCTTCATTTCTAACCTGATTAATTGAGTCTTTGGGATGTTGGTATTGTCTCTATTTTGTTCAGAAATGAATCAAGATTGTTTGGGCAATCATTTGACTCAAATCAGATTTTCCATTAATTCCTGAACTGAAATCAGAAATCTGATTTTTCTGGTTTTACATTTCTGAAATCTGATTTGTTATAAATCTGATCTTGCCATTTGAAGACCCCATTTGTATTTATAACTGAGAAGTTATCATTTGGTCTAACCCTTGTTCAGAAATGAATCAAGAATCAATGGCAAGTTCTAGATACAAACCCAATTAGAATTCTGATTTCTATTTTCTGAAATCTGATTTTTTGAAATCTGAATTCTGATTTTCTTGGGCTGTTTGAATCTGATTGTCATTGGGGATTGAACTAATTGAACAACTGAGAGGTTGACATCTATCCCAATCTTGTTCAGAAATGAATTGAGAAGCTTTGACATTCCTATGATTCAAAACTGATTTGGTTTTTCCTGATTTGAATGAATTGAATGAGTTGCTGATTTTTTTGATTTCCTGAATTCCAAAATCTGATTTCTTGGGCTTTTGAATCTGATTGTCATCAAGGATTAGATAATTGAATAGTTGAGAGGCTAATATATGCCATGATCTTATTCAGAAATGAATCAAGATCATTGACAATTCAGAATTCAAATCTGATTTTTTTTCCAAAATCTGATTTCTTAGTTTGATTCTAAATTCTATTTTCTGATTGTTTGGAATCTGATTTGCCAATTGTTAATCCCTATTTTATTCAAATCACTGAGAGGTGTACTCTAGGAATCCCTTGTAATTCAGAGATGGGTCAAGGGGCATTTGGCAAACTTGAATTCCATCAATCCACATTGCTGATTTTTTCAGAAATGTTGATTTCTGTTTTCTCATTTTTCTAACTTCTGATTTCCATTGTCAACCCTCATATTAATCCACTACTGAGAGGTAGTCTTAAGGGCTTCTTTGAGATCCAGAGATGGGCCAAGGAGCAATGGAAATTGTGAACTCATGTGGCCATATGTTTTGCATTTCCAATTGAGTGTGTTTGTGTGGATTCCAATTTATTTTGCAACCGAGAGGTTGATTTTGAATCTCTCTTGAATTCAGAGATGAATCATGGAACACAAGCACCATTATTGAGTATATTTTATCCTGGTTTGGTTGATTGGAATGATTCCATCTTTTTATGATTGTAAATGCAAGTTATCATTCCAAACTTCCTTGAATTGCAAAAAATCAGCATTGAATCTTTCTTTTGAGCCCAATGATAACTTGATTTTCAGTGAGGACCCTCTTTTGATTCAACCTACCTAACAATTATATAATCATATATTGCTTAGTTAGAGGCCAATTGAGCTGTGGGAACAACCATTTTCAAGTTGAATCAAAAGTTGGATATTTAATGATAACTTGTTCCATTCCATCCTTAATTAATTTAGATGAAGCCCAAATCCTAGAAGAACCTTCCTCATAGATAGTTAAACCTTTTTAGACTTCATTCTAGCATTTATAATTCAGTTTTGATAAATTTCCAAAACCCAAAAATCTGTTATCATTTCACTTTCTATAAAAAAAAATATGTTTTCACTATTCATTAAAAATATGTTTTTAGCCACTTAAGTAGAACTAATCTAAATTATTTTAGGGTGTCTTAGACTTCAAATTCTTGTGGATACGACAACCTGAGTCTACTACAACTTACCTGTGCACTTGCAGCTAGTGAGTTGGGAGACCAAAAAAATGGAAAATTGACATTTTCTTTAATTTCAGCAAGTTATCACTAGAAAACCCAAATATCACTATCAACGATCACATAAAGCCCAGTGAGATTGTTCGTTAACTGTATTATTTTAATTGATAATTTCATATTAGTCTCAATATAGTTATGTCACAATCGAGCTAAGGACTTTAAACTTAGAACTAATTTTCTTCATCCTTAAACTTACAATTTAGATCCTTCGCGTAAGTTAGTTTAGATTAATTTACTTCATGTTAGATTAGTTATTTTGATTATCTTAGTTGCATAATCTCTTTAGTTTTCTTCTGTCGTTTTTATCTTTTATTATTTTTTCAATAGGTCTCTGCATGTCACAAGCAAAATTTTATTAAAATTAAAATTTTCTTCCGTCACGGGCGTTATTAAATTCTCACTGGGCATTATGTTGAATATAACGTGCCATTATTGGGTTATCATGACACATGCTTTATTCCATGTAGTTCATATTTCATTGGTCGTAACATTGTCTTCATGACGTTACCATCCACAATAATTAGTTAGTTGTAGTATTCACGGACCGTAGGAAGACTGTCACGCACCACAGGCCTGTATTTTGAACTTTTGATATCTCAAAGTGACCCATATTTTGAACTTTTGATCTTCACGTGTTGTTATTATTTTTTCACGGATATACGTGAGTCGATAAAAATTTTGTTTAGCTTTACAGGCCATAAGTATAATGTCACGACCCGTGATAATATGCGCACATCTCCACATTTCCATTAA
Source organism: Pontederia crassipes (assembly GCA_030549335.1). Taxonomy (NCBI): domain Eukaryota; kingdom Viridiplantae; phylum Streptophyta; class Magnoliopsida; order Commelinales; family Pontederiaceae; genus Pontederia; species Pontederia crassipes. The sequence continues at coordinate 135,411 of CM060198.1, read as the reverse complement.
GCTGCATCTCACGGGTCATAAGTGCACTTTCATGAATCTGACAATGGGTATTAGGCTGCACAATAGGGGATGTTAGTATTGTGTTACGGATCTCACAATAGCCTACACTTTGAACTTTTGAATTTTACGAGGTGTAACCTTGACATCACGACCCGTAACGTGCCGCACAATGCCTTGCATGCTTATTTCACAGAGTGTAATTTTCATGTTGGGTTACGAGCATCACAGTAGCTCCCCAAAAATTTTATACACATCTGGTGTTGTACTCATTGTAACGGGGTGTAAGTTGTCTAGTTGCCCTCGTGAAGATGGCGAATTTCATGATTCACGGGGCTTCATCTTTCATGGGGCATGAGATTTATCATGGGGCGTGAATGATGAATGACGAACCGTTACTACCTAACATTTTTCCCCTCCCGCACAAGCATCCGATATCATGCCCATAATTTGCATGTAACGTCACATATTTTGTCTCATCTATTTATTTCTTGGCAGGTCCGTGACCACCGTTTCATGACCCAACACCCAGCAAACATCGGAAGCCATCTTCTTCTCCGATCATCAGCACCGACCTTCACAATATTCACCAGGCTCCGGCGAACGTCCATCTGATGTCCCTTGCGCCGATGAACCTTCGACCAGTGCATTTCGACTTGATTTTCACTGGCGGCTCTCTTTTCGGCAACCATGGACACCCTGTCGCCAACCAATCTTGACAACATTGTCGTCAGTTGTAGCGCAGCGTTCCGATGACCACAAGGCGGAGTTCCCCTTCCATCATTGACCTCCATTCTCATCTCTGGGGCCGGTGCTATCAATTTTTAATGCCGGCAATGGAAAAAAGAAAAAAAAGGACAAGCAGAAGAAGAAAAGAAAAGAAAAGAGAAAATAAAATTGCCTCCTCGGAATTGATGAAAGATGCAATTTCTTTCGGCCAAGGACACTATTGATTTTGCGTGGCTTCTTCCTATAGCTTCCATATAAATCAGGTCGTATCATTTTCTTTTCTACCTTTTTATATTTTTTATTATCATGTTTATTCTTCTTCAAGTTTGATTTTCAACACTGGGGACAGTGGAGTTCAAACTTGGGGGAGTTTGCAAGTTTCATGCATCATGTATATCATTTTATATTGCATTGCAAACATACATTCTCTTCATGTTTTATTTTCATATATGCTTGCATCTCATATAAAAAAATCATGATTTTTTTTCATAATTAAAAATTGCATCTTATTTTCTCATGTCTTATTATTTACTTATTTTTCAAGTATTATTCAAGGATATCTTATTAATTAACGAAATTTGAAGCATTATTATTTTATTATTTATCGCCTTCGTGTTGGGCAATTAGTTTGAAGAAATTTGCTTAGTGAAACCATGGATGTTTGATGACAAGTCCTATTCATGCTCTTATTTTTATTTATATTTTATATATATTAGCTTGATAATGATTATATCCTTATTGAACATTCAAGTGTAGCTGAGCTACTAATAAATAAGTACATGTAAAATTATCATCATATATATAAAAGAGGCTAGTGGATCCCCAAAAAGTATGAGAAGATACAAAAATGTGCTATTGAGAACCTGGTGCATTCAGGTAATTAGATGGGATTCTTGCCTGACGATCAAAGGCAACTGCTCTGGGATCCGTCGGTCGAAAGCCGGTTATATGGACCACCTTGCGCAATATGGAGAAGCACATGGGTACCAAATCAATGAAAATGTGAAAAGAAAAATAAGTGAAAAAAATATGATGAAAAGTTTCTAAGTGAAGAAATATAAAAGTAATAAATGAGTAAAAGCTCATGTTACATTTGTATTTTCAACATTGATATTTTTATTTTCGAGAATTATTTTCTTATTATTCAGAGTTAAATATGGAGGAGTTTAAAATTTCCTTTCATTCAGAAATTTCGTAAAGCTGAGTTATTATGGAAAAGTGGTGAGACACTTAAGCGATAAATGTATAAAACTTAGTTCTAAGAAGAATAATTGAGTGACAGGGTGGAAGCGATGATTAATTATTTTGGTTGGAGCTTTACTTTGAACATGGCTTGAGGACAAGCAATATTTAAGTTTGAGGGAGTTTGATGCATGCAAAATACAACATATAATTAACGATGCATTTAATCACATTTCGATTCATTTTCATATAGCATGCATAATTTTCTAGCCTTATTTGCTTTATTTCTATAAAAATAGAAATCTACCCAAAATTAAGTATTTTATTGTAGAAAAAATCAAGAGAATTGAATTAAGAAGCCACCAGAAATAATGGCACTCAAATTGGAGCTAGAAAGTGAAAATTAGTGAGGTTATCAAAGCTAAAATTAAATATAACGGGCCATGATGAAGCTCTAACGGACACAAGGGGCATTACAAACCCGCCAAATGCTTTGTTTTCACCTAAAAACTTGCCCGAGTTATGGGCCATGATCAGAATGTTACGGGCCACAAAAATATAACTTCTACTCCTATTTGGACACTGTAAGTGTTGTTAAATCACTATTACGGACCATGAAAAGTCATATTAAGGCTCTTACGAAAGCTCTTTGATGTGGCTGCATTTCCTATCCTGATTGCACTTGGCTTTGAGGTGGTCGAACATAGTTATTCCCTCCATAGGAAAAACTTGGATGATTTTGAATCTTCATCCAAGGTTGCCTTTGATTCTGCTGTGCTCCAGTTGCATTTGGAAAGTATTGAGAAATTGCATTGACTTGATCTTGTATCGGAATACTGACAGCTTCTCCATTCAATTCTGAGCAGTCTAAGCGCATGTGTTCAGATGATTGGCAAAGTGTACATATTGCTCCTTGTACCAAGTAGGGGTTTGGAACTTTTGACTCGAAGGCAAAAACATCTGCTCACGGGTTTACCTTTTTCTTGGCCTTCTTCACTATCTCTTCCACTCAGAGTGAGATGGAATCCCAATTATGGTTTACTATAGTAGCGGGTTCCTCCGACTTCTCTTTATTATGCCTTTGTTGCTGGAGCCAATTCCGGAAGTTTTGGGCAACTTTTTCTATGAGCTCATACCCGTCGTTCACATTCTTCGTCATAAAAGTTCCTCCAATTGCAGAGTCTAGACAAGCCTTGGATTCCATGATCAGGCCACTGTAAAACATCTGCACTATAATCCACTTCTGAAAGCCATGATGGGAGCAAGATTTGATCATGCTAGTGTATCGCTCCCATGTTTTGTGTAGAGGTTCTTTATCATATTGGTAAAAGAAAGTAATCCTATTCCTCATCTTGACGATCTTCCTCGGTGGAAAGAACCTGGTGAGGAAGGCGGTCACTAGATGATCCCATTTTCTGATTATGTCGGGTGCCATAGACCTTATCCATGCGTTAGCTCTGACTCTCAATGAGAATGGGAACAATCTCAATCTCACTGCATGAACACTAACGTCGATGCATTTGAAAGTGTCAAACAGTTCTAGGAAAGTGATTAAATATTGATTAGGGTCTTCATTTGCCATCCCACTGAAAGCATTCTATCCTAATACTGCTATAATGGCTGGGTTAATCTGATAATGATTTGCAGCTATATTGGACCTTCTGATTCCGATTGCGATTCCCACAGCAGAGGGTGTGCAGAATTCTTGTAAAGGGCGGAGCGCATTTGGATCCTCAACATCCATGTTTTGATTCAAATTTCTTCCTTGTCTAGCTGCACGTCTCCTAACTCTGCGTCTTAAGTGTTGGTTCCTAAGATCTTTAGGAAGGAAATCTGTTCCTAAGTCTGGTTGAGAGATATCTCCTTCTGAGGTTTCTACATAGTGACGGTTGACATAAAAGTAGTTAGCGTGTTAGTGACGGTTGACATAAAAGTAGTTAGCGTGTTAACATGGAAAACATAGATCACATTCTCACTGTTGCTGAACTCATTTCCAATGCATGTTGGGACTCCAGTAAATTATCTCTATATTTTGATTCTAACCTGATCTCTACTATTTCTCAGATTAACTTACCTACTTTTCCCTATGATGATATGTGAATTTGGGCACTGGACCCCACTGGAATTTCTACGGCTAAATCAGTTTATAACTTTATATGTAGGCTCCCCTGACAATGACTGTAGCAGGTTGGTCTGGCTAGAAGAACTTATGGCGCATCAAGGCTCGTCCTAAAATTTTAAAATTTCTTTTGGAAGCTCTCTCACCATAGGCTACCCACTTGTGATATGCTTGCTCGTTTCATCTCCTCTACTAACTCTTCTTGTACACTCTGCAATGCTTTCCCTGAATTGCTCACCTCTTTTTTGAATGTTCTTTTGCTACCCAAGAATGGAATCTTTGTCAACTCAAAATATAATGCTCCTAGATTTCGCCCTCTTGACATGTGGCAATTGGAGTAGTTTGGAGCGGCATTACTCTTACACATAATCATTAATGGGCTTTCATAATCCAATAAGACCATAATTAAACCAACAATAACTTCTTTTCATAAAAATACGGAAGCTGTCTAATTTATCAAAATAACTGTGCGCTGATTGTCAATGGAATGGAATGAAAAAAATTGAAGGTGGGTATTAATCAAATGTTGTTCGAACTGGACAGGACAATGACCCGGACAAGTGTCCGTTTCAGGTTGGACCGATCGAACCATCCGGTCGGACCGGTTAAGAATAAAATAGTATATTTTAATATGATATATTAAATTATGTTATCATATTAATGATGTTAAAAATTAATTATATAAAAATAACAATAATAAATCATTAAAAACTAATGTTAAAATCATTACTCATTTAATAAATTAAAATCTTATGAAACTAAAATTTTATATATATTTTCTTCTTACTAATTTTTTTGTATTACATATCTTTTTCTTTTATGTTAGAAGTAATATTATGATTATATATAACTAGATATATAATATAATTGGTGGTTAACTATTTAATGTGAACTTATTAATTATTAGATACTAAATAAAAGAAAATTAAAATTTGTGTATTTATAATATTATATATAACTATACTATACTAACTATTATAATATTATTTTATGTTATACATATGACAAAGAAGTTTGTATCCTACTGAAGACGACGAAGGCAGATTTGGTCTTGGGAAAAATGCCTCCGCCCCTGAAACCCCTGAGCCACGTCTCCATCCACCCCCTTCCACTACTCCGATCTCCAAGCTTTCGCTTCCGGAGAGCGCCCATGACCGAGTCGCCATGCCAGCACACCCCCTTGACATTATCACAAACCCCAATCCAGCAATTTCATTGTCTGTTTCGGAACATCCCTCTCCAACTTCGGCCACAACCAACCCCCCTCTGCAGCGTGTCCACCAAACCAGTACTCTTCCCCCACGCCTCCCACTCCCTTCTACAAATCAGACTACCCGCCCACAGTCTTGGGCAGATCTTGTATGAAATAAAAGGATGAGTGCTCCGCCGCTCATCTCTCCGCGTCATATTCGGGAGTTGGAAGCAAATATAACAGATGAGATTGTTATTCCTCAAGAGGATATCGCAGATTCAACAACTGAGATCAAGTGATGCTTGCTGGGAAGGTTCTTGGGTGACTCAGAGGCTGTCCTTCGTTTCCGTCAGGCTCTTCCAGAAATCTGGAGAACCAATGTCGTGATCACGAAACTGGGTAACTCGTATTTCTTATTCCGTTTATCTACTGAAGATATGGCCTTGCAGATACTGACGGCAGGCCCATGGGAGTTCGAGGGATGCATGTTGAACATTGTTCGTGCCCAACCATTTTTCTGCCTAGATGGTGCCGACGTCCACCTCTTGCCGGTGTGGATTCAAATGCCCAACCAGGCCTTCGAGCTGAGGACTAGACGTGTGGTGGCAAGGATTGCTGCAGCTTTTGGCACTCCTCTGTGTGTGGAAGAGATACTGAACGACACCTGTGTTTCGCCGGTGCACTTCTGTGTCGAGATCGACATACAGAAGCCAGTTAAACAAGGAACATGGCTCAGATTACTGAATGGGGATAGGTATTTTCAGCGTGTGCAATATGAAAACCTGCCGGAATTCTGTTATCGGTGTGGCATGGTTGGCCATCGCCTGGAGTTATGCCAAACTCGGCGAGGGTCGAACAGCGATGGGGTGGCCCCCTCAGGACAAGTCCTCTTTGGGCCTTGGATGAGGGCGAACCGACTATTACAACTCCCTCGCAGGAGAGGTAGCTTTTCCGGCCATGGATGACAGGAGGTGATCGCTGATCAGCGAAGAATGCGTAGCAATTTGGATTTCCAAGTACAGTCGGAGATGGTGGACCAAGGTGGCATGCCAGCTCAACCTGTAAGCATCTAGGCACACGTGGTAGGTCATGAGCACTTAGATCCTGATCCAAAGGTAAGGACGACCTCCCTGGCTATCCATTGTGATTCAATCTCATTGCAGGCACGATCGTACGGAAAATCTCATGCATTGGATGGACGGGGGCGATCGAACGGTCGCTTGCTACCACTGGACACGCAAAGAAATCAGCACCATACGACTGATACAACCACATCATTTTCACCCAGCACATCCCCACTGAACAAGACCCCACAAGTGCATCCCACTACGATTACACCACCACCGCTGGATCAAGCCCTAAACGTCGCACTCACACCCATTTCCAGGGCAAACCCTAACTCCACTCTCGTCGGCGCTTCCCCTAGCACCACTCCTACTCCTCCCTTGCAACATACCCTCTCCCCCTCATACATCCTTGGCCCTATCAGGCCTCATTCCCCCAACTCTGCACCTACTGGAGAAACAATGGACCACAGTGTGCTTGTGAATCATATCACAGAACAGCTCCTTGCGTGTGGCAATTCTTCCTCTCCGACGACATCAACACATGTCGGCTCTGAAACGGATATGGAGGTGGAGGACCTTGACATCATACCAATGATCAGATCTGAGTAGAGAAAAGAAAGGGTCAACAGGCGGCTTCTCCTTCCTCCAGTTCCAAAGCTAAAAAAACAAATCAAAGAAGGAGGAAAAACTTGTCGGAAAAGGTAAGCCAAAAACTCATAAGATTTTAGTTACTAATGTTGCTTCTTCATCCGTGCAGCGATCCAGTGGGGAGGTGGTGGGTCTCGATCTCAACAGATGAAAATAATTTCTTGAAATTGTCGGGGGGCTACGAGAAGTAGAATCAGGGACCGCCTTTCCGACTTAATCAGGGAAAAATAGCTGGATATCTTAATCTTGCAGGAAACACACACGACGCTCGATACCTCCTCTTTGGTTGCTCGACGTTTAGGTAACATGTGGAATCATTTGGCTTCACCAGGTACGACCTCCTCGGGGGGAATAATCCTAGCCTGGAAACATAATGTTATACATGTAACTAGAATCACAACTTCACCCCAATTTTTGCATGCAGTAGTCTCCGTCGACTCTTTTTCCTTCCTTCTTACATGCATTTATGCTAGTACTTCATCTACTATTAGAACAACCTTATGGCATGACTTAGCTAGATTACAAATGTCAAATTTTCCATGGGCCATAATAGGTGATTTTAATTCATATATTAATGCTGAAGACAAAAAGGGGGGTCGTCCATTCATGCTTACCAGATCCATAAAACAAATTTAGATAATTTATTAATACGTAGGGTCTCATAGATATTCCCCTCAATGGAGTCCAATACACTTGGTGTAATAATAGAAATGGTCTTGCTAGAGTTTGGTGTAGATTAGATCGTATGCTTTTAAATTCACATTGGCTACTAAAATTTTCTGCCCTTAGTCTACATTCTTTACCTAGATGTGCTAACCCTATCTTATTTAATTCTAACACTGAGGTGAAAAAATCTCACACTTTTAAATACGAGGCTTTCTGGTTTGAGTATTTTGAGGCAAGACAAATTGTTCTAGACACATGGAGTTCTAAATGCTCACATGAACCTCTATAAAATCGCTCGAAACTATTAAAAGAAAAACTCTATTCTGGAACAAGCACAGCTTGGGTAAGCTAGAACAGAAGGTGCAGGAGATCAAAGAATAGATCAACACTCTTGAATTAAAAGATGAAAAAACTGGACTAAATGATCAGGAGCTGGAAAAATTAAGATCTCTCTCCACCATCATGCAGCAATTCTAAGACAAATAACACTTAAATGGTGGTCAAAATCTAGGATAAAATGGATAAATGAGGGAGATAAAAATACAAGATTTTTTCACTTGAGCACCATGATTAGATATAAAAATAATCGTATCCAATCCATTGATACTGAAGCAGGGGTCAAGCTTGAAAATACTCAACAAATTCTAGACACCTTTGTCGACCATTATAAAAACTTGTGGAAACCTAACTCACAACCTCAAATACCACTTGATTCTTGGCCAAATCTGCCCAAATTAGATTCCACATGGAATGCCTCATTAACAGCACCCATTACTGGAGATGAAATCTATCGTAGTCTATGCTCCCTCTCCCCGGGTAAGGCTCCAGGGCCTGACGGTTTCACCCTTGAATTTTATAAAACATATTGGGATATAATCGGGCCTGACATTATTACTGAGATCCAATCCTTCTTTACAATTAAAAAGCTTCCTAGTGACTGGACACAGACTTCTTTGATTTTTATCCCCAAAAATTCATTGCCCTCAAAAGTAACTGATTACAAGCCTATTGCCCTCTGTAATATCTTATATCGAGTCATCTCTAAAACTCTGGCGACAATATTAAAATCAACTCTGGAAAACTTAATAGACACATGTCTTTTCTCCCTGGAAGGTCTATCCATGACAATATATTTTTAGCTCAGGAGGTTGCCCATTCAATGAACAAGGGTAGAAGAAAAAATATGATAATTAAAATAGATATGTCCAAGGCTTTTGATATAGTAAGTTGGAATGCTATAAGAAACACCCTAAAATGTATGAACTATCCACCAATATTTATTGTCTAGATCATGATGTGTGTGGAATCTCCACTCTTTTCTTGTCACATAAATGGCACTCCATCCCAATATTTCCAAGGTCACTGTGGGGTCAGACAAGGGGATCCTCTATCTCCATACCTTTTCATTATTGTTACCCAGGTCCTCTCCACTTTAATTAATGATGCTACTGCAAATAGATCAATCATTCCCTTTCAGATAAAAAATTTCTCTCTTAGTCACATTATGTATGCTGATGACCTACTATTCACTGTAGCTGCCAATATCAAGAACTGTAAGGCATTAGGGAAAATACTCAAGATCTACTATAGTCTCAAAAATCAATTGGTGAACCCACAGAAATCTAAGCTATACTTACCTAGAGGACTTAACAGTAGAAGAAAGTAGGCTATTGTGAATCTCTCCGGTATAAGGAAAGGAACATTCCCATTCCCATACTTAGGTGCCCTTATTTCAAACAAATACATTACCATTGCTCAACAACAAACACTAGTAGATAAATCTTCCAATCGCATTGCTAGTTGGAAAACTAACATTCTTAACATGGCAGGCAAAATGATTCTTATCAAATCAGTAATTAACTCCATCCCAAACCATGCCCTGGGAGCTATGTACATTGCAGATGGTCTCCTTGACGCCTTGGATAAATTGGCTAGGAACTTCTTATGGTCCAAGAGGGATGGTAAAAGAGGAATGCATATGATTGTCTGGAACACTGTTCAATTACATGTGGGTGAAGGTGGGCTTGGTGTTAGAAACAGCCATTATATTCGCACCGCATTATTAGCTAAAAGAATTTTGTCTTTGCTCAACAACTGTTCTGCTCCTTGGGCAAGTCTCTTTGTAGCCAAATATGGTAATCCTCATCCTTGGTCACATAATCAATCAATTGGGCACTTTTCTTGGTGCTGGCACATGTTACTTAAGGTTCAACAAGACATCAGGTTGGGACTTAAGAAATATATTGGAAATGGCTATACTACTCATGTTACTAATGATCCTTGGATATTCTCAATGCCAATAAACTTAATGCCAACCTATTTAAACATGGACATTCAATATGACAACATGACTGTAAATGATTTAATGATTAATAATGCATGGAATGTACAATTAGTGAATCTATGTTTTGGACCGTTGCTTGCTGCTGATATTTTATCGATTTATCTTTCACCTGCTGCCAGGGATGATCAGTGGATTTGGATGCATAGCCCACATGGGGATGCTTGCTCCAAGTCTGTTTATCACTCTCTATGACGTCAAGTTGCACCTTCACTGAGGTTAGGAAGGCCTGCCTGGAACTATATCTGGAAGCTCTCAATCCCACAGCGTATCAAAATTTTCTTGTGGAAATTAATTCATCATAGGCTTCCCACTCATGATTGGCTAGCACGTTTCAATTTCAACTTTAACCCACTCTGTTCTGTTTGTGGTATTGCACCTGAGACCATTGAACATCTTTTTTTGCACTGCTCCTTATCAAATAACTTTTGGTCACTTGTTCAGTCACAGTTAAATTATGAGTTCAAGTTCATGCAATCGTGGATGAATGGGGATTGGATTATGGAGGGGGATAATCTTACTACTGATTCTAAACATTCTTTGCATTCTCTCATTGCTTTCTCTCTGTGGGCTTTATGGAAAGAAAGAAATGAGACCCAATTTAGTTCCAGGAGGGCAACCACCTCTGTGCTTTGGGAAAAAACTTTGGCCTGGTATTCAGAATATGACAGACACCACCGTACTGAGGCAATCCACACACTTGCACACTCTAATCCTCGTGACCTTCGGGTCAGTACGTGGGAGCCCCCGCCCGCCCCTTGGGTCAAAATCAATTTCGATGGCTCTTTTTGTCATCGCACATTGACCGGTGGAGCGGGATTTATTATACGAGATTCTAATGCAAACTTTATCTATGCAGGTGCTCTTCCTTGCAACCAATCAAGTATATTGTAGATCGAGGCTCTTGGCACTCTTTGGGGACTAAAGATTGGGAAGGACTTGGGATTTCAAAACGTCATTTTGGAAGTGGATTCTTACAATCTGATGGATATCATTACTAGGAAGTGTAAACCTCCATGGAAGCTCTGGTCGCTGATTGCAGAAATTCATAATCTATCAAACTTCTTTGTAAACTTTCAATGTACTTTCTGTCCTAGATATAAGAACAATGCAGCTGACTATATGGCTAAGTTAGGTAGGAAAAGTAGGGAGAACATTGTTTGGGAGACTAACCCTTCTCAGGGTCTCCAACAACTTTTGTTAACCGACCACGGTGGTCATCTTTAGTTAATCAAAGGCATATTTTGTTAAAAAAAAAAAAGTTTGCATCCTTCATTCATTAAAAATTTACTTAATATGATAAATATTATATATAACACAATAATATAAAATTAATTTATATTATAATATACATTTATGATATTAAAAATATTGAATAAAATCATAATGTATAAGATATAGTTGAAAGTATAATAAATACTAACTAAATAAAAGAAGAAAAGAACAAGTATGTATAGAAACATAGTCCCACATTTATTATACTAGTAGGATGTGAGCAAAGAGACAAGTATTAATAGAGGAGGAGACTAATTGACCAATATAGAGTTTTACGAAGAACGTCAATTTTAAATCTTTTCCAAATTTAAAATAATAATTTTATCAGATTATTTTATAATAATTTTTTTTATTCGGTCGGTTCATCTAAAACGCGATTCAATCCGATTTTGGCTAGTTTTATTCGGTTTTGACGGTCCGGCCCTCACACCGGTCTATTACAAGCCCTAAAACCGGGCTTGTAATTGGACCGGTCTATTACATATCTTACTCTTTATTCGGCCCATCGCTGCTCTATTTTTTGTTCTAGTTTGATCCACCTTGACCCTACATGAAGTGCTGTAAGTGCCCATAATAAAAGAAGTTGAGTTTGTATTAGGACAACTCATAGATTTCCTAGGAATGTATTAAAATAAAATATGTAGTGAAAAGAAAAGAATTAAAATTAGAGTAAAGAAGAGAATTGAAAGAACAACTCCCGAGCAGTTCACAACTCTGGTGACGACGAGGCCAACCCGTGGTTTGTGTCTTATGTGGAGGTTTATGTTGTGTCTGCTCTAGGATTTGAACTCCATACAGTGTGATGTGGTTAGTATTTGACATCACCCATTTAGAGTCCAATAGTAACATTTTATGTAACGACTGGAAATTTAAAAATTAAAATAATTTAATCATATGAACAAAATACGGAGGTGATAATGAATAATTAAGAGAGGGTTCTTAAAGTCTTTTGTTGTTAAACGATGTATGATGTATGGGCTAGTGGCAAAAATGTCCTAAATGATCCAAAATTTTAGGGTGAATTTTAGTTCCTTACATTTTCTTTTTAATTTTGACTTCATTTTAACATTTTTAATCTTTCCACTACATTGATTATTTTTATTCCCTCTCAGCAGATCAAAGAGAAGAAGAGCTAATTCAAGTGGAAAGCCTTGCAAACAATTGTTGCAGGTATGTATTTATTCACTTGTACATTGATAAAAGATCAGATAATTGCATATAAGGATCATAATTTGTTAGCTTAGTGTTTTTTTTGGGAAAACTGATTCAATTTTTTGATCACAATGGAACATAATTTGTCTTACATTACCATGTTAACTTCTATAGTCGAGTAACTTTTTTAGTGGCATTATCATGATTGGGAGCCAAGCATTTGATCGTGTGATTGCATGAACTTTGGCACTAGAAACCTTTAAAATTAAATTATGTCAACGCACTATCATTGTAAACCGGTAATTTAATGCAAAACAATTTTCCAAAGTTATGGATTTTACTGAAAAAATGATATCTCCTAGCAAAATCAAACACCAAAGCTAAGCAAAATCAAACGATATCAGGGAAGATTTGCATCAAATGCTCAAATTGCCCTGACTTTGATCTATGTGTAGAATGCTTTTCTGTAGGCGCTGAAGTAACTCCAGACGGAAGCAATCGTCCATACAGGGTCATGGTTGGTGTTGCTAGCTTTACTTGTTTTTCTTAATTTGTACATTATTTTGATTTAATAACATGCTACTACAGATCTTTTTTTTTTTTCTGTTATCTTCATTTTCTTAGGTGATGATTATTGTCAATGAATACTGTTCAAAGCTACTTGGACATCCTTTTAGTCTTAATATCAAAAATTGCCTCTATGCGCTTTTATATGCAACGTCCAGTTAATAACTGACAATGTTTGTGAATTCGGCAAACCATGTTTCCCGAGGAAGCATTGAAACTTCAATCATATTTGGTCCGATATACACTTGATCATGTTGACTGCTTTTCAAATAACTGAAACATAATGAAAAAAGTTCATATAATTTCCTTACATTAATATCCAATAAAAAGATATTTGCGAGTACGAGAAGCAATTTTATCATAAGGACGCATTTTACGCCGATCATAACATAAAGAACCAAAAACACATAATTGAGAAAGATAAAGAGGTTTGCCAAATAAGACCTCATATGATTATTTGTTTGATAAAATAGGAAAGAGAGTGCAATTTATATTATAAGTAGCAGTTAAAATGTATTCACCTCAAAATTTAATAGGTAAGTTAGCCTAAAAAAGAAGAGCTCAAGCAACATTAAGTATATGATGATGTTTGTGCTCTACCAAGCCATTTTGTTGCGGGGTATCAACACAACTAATTTGATGAATAATACCATGTGGAATGCTAAAAGTGGTCATCGATCGAGAAACAAATTCATGGCCTTCATAGCCGGCTCAGAAATTTTTTTTTGCATCGCTTATGACCCCAGGTGTCGACACCCTCTCTCCAATTTCATCGTCTCTAGCTGCTCACGTCAACATCTCCTTATCTATTGCATTCTCGACAGCCTCGCAAAGGAGGACTTGTGAAAAGACATGTAAGTCTAACCCCCCTCCTTTCCTCCATTGTTCCTAACTCAATATTTCCTGTCATAACCCCTTCATCCTCCCATTCCTTGTCTCGATCCTTGCAGAGCTCGCAATTCTAGGTCTGATCTCGTAGATCTTCAGCGGCCACAGCAAATCCATGACTTTGGGCTCTCACAAGATTTCTAGAGGATCAAGTCAAAAGTTCATCATTGTATCAAAGCCAAGATCAAACTTGAGTTGAAGGCCGCCTATGATGAGAGAATCATTTATGTGTTCTTTGCAATTTCTTTGCAACCAAATGAAAACAACAATTTTGAGGCATAAAAAATAATCCACGTGAGACACATGACAACCTTATATTCATGCGAGGAATATAAGCTTTATATTCATGCGAAAGAGCAGCTTGTAAACACATTTTAAACAATGTCCTAGTCAGAGATCAGTTTATTACATTGTTCTGATTGTGCATTCCTTCTTCCTACGATGTGCCACCATGAAGTATATGAGGAGAGCAAAAAACAGTTGTAAAAAACATGAAAGAGATAGAGTATATGAACTGCCATTTCATCATTTGCTAGCATTTCAGTTTAAAATCACAAAAAAACATTGTTTGCATATAAAACAAACAAGTATGAATGGACATATTGTGGAGTGATTTTAAGGGTCATCAAATGAGGTGAAGCGGCATTGAGCATAGGACAACATAAGAGGCGATGGTGAGGCGAAACAACAACATGGGGCAATGGTAGGGAGGCGAACAGAGGCTGAGTGAGGTCAGTCGATCAGGATATGTTGTGATAGAGAATGAAAGGGGAGGAGCAAATCCTCTTTCTTTAGCTGATCGCGAAGAGGCACCGCTAAATGATGAGATTAAGCGAAGGCGGTGAGGCAATGAGATACATCGAGATGAAGAGTTGTAACATATCGGTCTTTAAAAAAAAATGAAAAACAAAATGAGCAGTCGGCAGGGGAGGCGCGCCTTCCCTGGCCTTCCGCCATTTCGCCTCCGGCCAACCAAGGGTTAGCCGGGGCATATAAGGCGGGGGGGGTGGGGGGGGGGGGGGGGGGGGGGGCGCCCTAGCGCCCTCTTGGAACCCCCTACCGCCACCACCCTCGCCTTCTTCGTCTTCTCCTCGACCAGCGACCACGATGTCGAGCGAACGAGCGAGGCAGAGCACGCAGGTACGTGAGCCAAACGACGACTCCTCAACGCGCAGTGACCCTCCTCGACGTGCGTAGGAGCTGGGCGACTCTGCCTCACTGATCAGGAACGTCCGACGATGACCGGACGGCGACAGGAACGCCGGCGAACTCGAACGGTCAAACGGAAAGGTACCTTAGCGTTTAAATCCCATAGACGACGAATTAAGGATTTATTGATGCATAAAGTTGATTCATTATGATCCTGAAGTAGTTAGCAACATTTTTCGTATTGTGATCATCGCCGTTTGACGGCCGGAGGACCGCCAGAATCGAAGATAAAGTCCGGCGGCCCTATTTTATCGCAGGGACCGATCGACCGATTATATCAGCGGTCGATCGGTCCTCTTACAGAACTCATACGAGTGCTTCTTTATCGGTCGACTGGCCTCACCATGGCGGTCGACCGATCTATATGTTGACAGACAGAATTAATTATGCGATCGGTTGACCGGTCCCATACGAGCGGTCGACTGATCCGATGCGCAGTGCGCATCTGTATGACCTAACGAACGGTCGACCGATACCCAAGATGGTAGACCGATTCCCGGACACCCAAACAAGAACACGTACCGGTCGATCGGTGCCAGTGAGCGGTCGACCGATCCATCTGGGACGGTCGACCGGTGCCAGTGAGCGGTCGACCGGTCCATCTGGGAAGGTCGACCGGTCCGACAGAGAGTCATTGATCGAACTTAATCGAATTGATCTACTCCTAATCGTAATTATGACTCTGACCAGTTCACCTATACTGGCTGAAGTCTCATTGTACAAAGATCGATTTCCAGTGGACCCTAAATCATAGATTTCACAGTAACTAAAGATAATTAAAGTAAAGACAAAGATGTGGGATTGATATGTGTCGCCCCCAATGTTAAAGCAAAGATCAGAGTTAAAGCAATGGGGGATAGGTAGTTAGCTGAGGGGACAGCGAAGTTATTGGCTTAGATGCCCACTATTCCTGAGATTTCAGGTGTTCTCCCACCGATATCTCGAACTGAAGGGTGATGCTATGGTCATACATCTTCCTTAAAGATTAAAGTATTATGCCAGAGGAACAGGTAGCTAGCTGAGGAGACAGTGAACCTACAGATCTAATAACCGACCACTGTTCCTGGATTGTAGGAATTCTTCCCCCTACCTTCCGAACTGGGTGAGGCATTAACACCCGTCCCCTTTTTTCCCATTTACGGGCTTACTGGCATCAGTGAATCAGAGAGGCACCCCTGACATCCCAACCTAATAAAATCAAGCTCGCATAGGACAACCAACTCTAAAGATATTTTAGTAATGTAAAAGACGTAGTACAACTCACAACAAAACAAAGTAATGTAAAGCAGAGTATTGTACAGTAAAGCAATGCAATGTAAAGCAATGTATAACAGAGTAATGTAAAGCAAAGTACAATAAAGTAAAGTAGAGATATTGTAAAGTAAAGTATTGCATAGCATAGCAGAGACATTGTAAAGTAAAAGCAGATTAATGTAAAGATAAAGCATTGTTATAGTAAAGAATAGAGTATGGATATGACTAGTGTTTGATACACTGAGTACATGATCATCTTGATCCTTATTTCACGTCTATTGCTATTGTACTGGGCATCTTTGCTCATGGGTATTCCATTCCCCTGCATTGGGATTTTGCAGGTGAGAATGCTAATTGACGAGGTGGTGGATGACACAGAGCTTGGAAAACGCTGCACATGACTGATATCTTCCGCTTCAAGCTTTCTTGTTATATCTAGTTCATGTTATTGTAATTTGCCTAGAGACATCATGGTTTTCGCTCATGAAACTTTTCTTGCATGTTGAACTTGATGCATTTCCGCCTCAGTATTTGACGTTTGAACTTCCGCATATTGAACTATATATTATTAAATGTTTCTTGTCATGTCACCTTCGAACTTTCGCATTAAAGTCTTTCATCGTGGCATTTTGATTACTCTTCCACATTTAAGGTTCTCCATTATGTTCTTATTATTTTATTAAGTGCCACGTAATCTATTTTGTTGAATGGTCAATGTCAGTAGAGTAATAGATAGTGTAGCGCCTCCAGGATCAATCTGACCGCCTACGTGGCGGGAGGTGCGATTTTGGGGGCGTTACAAGAGTGGCGATGAGAGATTGATTCCTTCAGGAACTAAGATTTTTTTCTCCTATTGAACCGTGAAGGCTGTTGAACCACCTTGAATCATGCTGCTGGCTGGTTCAAGACGAAAAAAATCAAGTGTTAAATCGTGAATGATTTATGACAATTGGATTGAGAAATGACGGTGGCCCATATATGTGGGGTGAAAAGTTGCCTCACACCATTCTTTATTCCCATATATATATTAGAAAATTCTTAGGACAAACATTATTATTAAATATTATTATTTTTTATTAGATAATTAAATAACAAAATTGTCGATCGATCAGCTGCGGCAAATGAGGAAAATGAGCCAACGGTCATATAGACCGGTCGACCGGTCCATTACTGAAATGAACAGTAATGACTATATTTTGAGGAGAAAAATGTGGAATTAATTCTGGACGAATTTTCCACGTACCAGAGCCTATAAAAGGAGTGCCAAGGCCAGAAGCAAAAGTATCAATCCAAGCATTCAAGCAATACTTCAAGAAATCAAAAGATCTTTTCCTTGAATTTATCATTTTAGTTGTGCTCTTCTTTCTCTCTTCCACTCTTGTGAGCCTAGCATTGTAAAGAGAGAGAAATTATTGTTCAGAAAAATAGAGAGAGCTCTTGTGTAAAAGAGGTTTTAACTCTTACCTCTTGAGCGAGAGAAATAGATTAGCTTCCTAGGAGGAGAGGTTGCCTTGCCTCTCGAAGCGGAGAAAATGTGGTTGTGTAAAGGGCTTTTTTTCTTGCCCCACTTGGAACAAAGGAAGTGCTAGTGGAATCTTCGATAGTCTCGAGGTCGAGAAGTCGGAGCAGGGACGTAGGCCAAGGTGTGGTCGAACCTCGTCAACAACCACCGCGTCTATTTGTGTTTGATTTCTCTCACTCTCTATCCCTCTAATATTGTGTTTATAATCTGAATTGCAAAGGTTTTAAGAATCGGTTTTGAACTTCCGCGATGAATTTCGTGAAATCGATATTTTCGGTTAAACACCAATTCACCCCCCTCTTGGTGCCCTTTGGGATCCTACAATCAAGGCCAAGGAAGAACATATGGGTGAAATCAAGAGCTGTTCTATGGCCTGGCACGGCCATGACAACCTAGTGGCACGTCCGTGCCGATCTGGATGATACGGTCAGGGTCTACATAGGAGTTGGCACGTCCGTCGGTTGACCAATTTTCTCGATAGTGCGGCTGGGTACTTAGTCATGGAACGAGTGTGCCGAGAGGGTGGTACGATCGTGACAACGATGGCACGGGCATGCTAGAGGGTGGTACGGCCGTGATGGCGGCAGATTCCAGATGATTTCAACCTGAAAATCAGTTAAAACATTAACATACTTTCATTCTAGCCTAATTTCTACATCCTAGCAATCAATCAAACAAAAGCATGACAACAAGAATGAATTTCTACAAGCAATTAATCAAACAATAAAGCAATCAAGAATCAAACAGGGCAAAACATGACTTCCGTGAGTTCTTTTCGTTGCATAATTGATTAGGGTAGGATTCAAATCTATTCAAGGATCATGCAAGGTGATTTCGATTTACTCACCTCTATTAGCGATTAATCCTTGTTTTGGTTCGTCGGAATTCTATCGATTGCATCCCCTATTTCCCTCATTGCTCCCTCCTCGAGTTGATCGACTGTAAACAATCCGACAAGAGGGTGTGAGGAGGGATGATAATTAAATTGTGCAGTCAGGGAAGGAGGACTTGGCTACCCCTGCACTTGGAAACGACGGGCAAAATTATTCAGTTGGGAATGCCTGCAAATCTCCTTCTCTGGTCACGCACAGCAGGGGGGACGAAGGCAGAAGGGAGAAAAGGTTCTCGTTCCTCTTTTTGTTTCCTTTAAATCCATATTTTTTAAATTATCCCACTCCACCTTTGATTCGGTCCTTATCTCCTCTAATCCCCACGGTCAGGTTCTTCCTTTTTATTTGCGACAAGATTTATCGTGTAGTTATTCAATTGTTATCCAAAGTTTTTGGAGTCCCTAATTTTATCTTTTTGTTGGCCGCTTTGTTCTAAACGAACTCGAATTCTTTTTTTTTATTACATTCTTATCCCTTAAAAGAAAATTCGTCCTCGAATTTCTGCATTAGGTAGAGGGCTTACCAAAAAGATGAGGGAATTCTTGATGCAATTCCGACTCAAGTTCTCATGTCGCATCATCGCTATGATGGAAATGCCAAATTACCTGGACATCCTTGTTCGTTTGACGTTGTACTTTACGTTCCACTATATGTGTGGGATACTCAGCAAAGGTCAAGTCTGCAGCTAGATCCTGCTCTTTTATCCTTAGAACATTTGTGGCATCGTACTTGTACTTCTTGAGCATAGATACATGGAATACATTATGCACTCTCCCATAAGATGGGGGTAGAGTGCCTAGCCTACCAGCTCAAGTATCTCAAAAGGACCTACATAACGGGGACTGAGCTTTCCTCACTTACTGAATCGCATGACCCCTTTCTTAGAGGATACCTTTAGCAGAACTTCATCACCAGCTTGGAAGTTTTGTTCTCGTCTGTCCTTATCAGTATAACCCTTTTGTCTTCCTTGAGTCGTCTTCATTCTCTGTTTAATCAATTCAATCTTTTCAGCACACTCCACTGGTTCCTTCACTTCTTCCTTGCTCATGATCTTCTCCTCACCTACTTCACCAGTGAGCTGGTGAACGGTAAGGTCGACCATACAAAGCTTCAAAAGGCGCCATACCAATACTTGAATGGTAGCTATTATTATAAGTAAATTTAATCAAATGAATATGCTCATCCCAGCTAACATGCCAATCCAGTGCACAAACCCGTAATATATCTTCTAGTGTCTGGATGATCCTCTCAGACTGCCATCTGTCTAAATGTGGAACGCAGTGCTGATATTAAGCCTTGTACCAAAGGTCTGTTGCATGCTCTTCCAAAATCTGACAGTGAATTTGGGGTCTCGATCAGACACTATGGAGACTAAAATACCATGGAGTCTAACCACCTCCCTCACATACAGGTCCAGCAAGCTCTCCACTGATTGTTTCCACCGGATGGGAATAATGTGTGCCGCCTATAGGATCACAAGACATCAAGAGGGGGGGGGGGTGGTGAATTGGTATTTAAATCGAAAATATCAATTTTATGAAATTGCCACGGAAGCTTAAAATCGATTCGTTAATATTTAAACCAACACAATAGCAATCAAATCACATGCATAATAGAGTAGGAAGGAGAGAGAGAAAGATAAACTCTATATGCATGGTGATTTGTTGACGAGGTTCGGCCACACCATAGCCTACATCCCCGCTCCGACTTCCCGACCTTGAGACCGTCGGAGATTTACTGGCTTTCTCTTTTCTTGTAGGGAGAGAATAATCCTTTTTATACCACAATACCTTCTTCTTTGCTCAAGAGGTAAAGCACACATTTTCTTACAAGGAGCTCTCAAATTCTCTAAACAAAAACACAAGAATTCCCTCAAATTTCCTCTTCTTACAAAGAATGTTTACACTTAAAAACTAGAAGAGGGAAGGGATGATTTGCAAGATTAGGCTCAAAGAAATGCTTTGGACTTGAAGGAAACTTTTAGAATGATTTGACTTGCTTAGTTAATCTTCCTTCAGCCTTTTGAATGACTTTTATAGGCTTCTCTTGAAAATATGACCGTTGTAAATCAATTTGAAAAGTGTTGTGCTGTCACCGCTATAACGGTCGATCGTTTTAGATAACGGTTATCCATTTTGAATAGTAATTAGATGTTGCGCTTGTCTTTGCTGTGCATTTATCTGTTGATAGTAGTCCGTAGAAGAATTTTAGTCGTTGTTGTTGCCTCTACTCCCATAACGGTCAACCGTTAATGTTTCGGTCGTCCGTTTTAGAAATGTCTTTATTCTATGTGATTAGCGGTTGTTTCAACAGCAACTTCGGCCGTCCATTTTAAACCGTTTTTCCTTTTTCACCCATAACGGTCGACCGTTAATGTTTCGGTCAACCGTTTTGTCATTGACAGCTTGATAGACCTGCACTTTTTTATACATAACGTTTTGCACAGTTATCCAAATGAGATGATATTTAATTCTATGGAAAGATAACAAAATGCTCTATAACTTTTGTATCATTATCCAAAATCTAATGAGATCATAGTTAAATATTCAATCCAAGTTCAGTGCATAAAGTTGTCAATTACAAATTAAATTTTATAGACCTTACTCATTTATACATAACTTTTCATACAAGTATTCAAATGAGTTCATTTTTTTTATTCTATGGAAATATAATAGAATTCTCTACAACTTTTATGTTCATCATTCATCCAAAATTTAATGAGGTCATAGTCCAATATTAATTCAAAGTTCAGTACACAAGGTTGTTCATTTTAAATGAAACATTTTAGATATTTACTCTTTTATACATAACTTTTCATACTAGTATTCAAATGACATGATATTTGATTCTATGAAAACCTAACACTTTTATTTACAATTTTCATGCTCACCTCTTATCCCAATTCAATTGATAAAGTAGTCAAATATTTAATGAAAGTTCAGCACATAAAATTATTAACTTCAAATAGAACTTGTCGATCTTCACTATTTTTGGCATAACTTTTGATATGGTTGTACAAATGAGGTGATTTTTAATTCTATGAAAAGATAAGAGGATTATGGATAACTTTTATATTAATCTCTTTATCCAAATCTCAGGATGTAATACTCAAATATTAAGTGCAAGTTTAGTACATAAAAATATCAAATTCAATTTGAACTTTTCAAGCTTCAATTGTTTAAACATAACGTTTTATGTGGTTATCCCAATGATGTGATTCTTAATTTTCTACAAAGATAAGAAAGTTATGTATAACTTTTATATTCACCTCTTAATATAAATTTCATGAGAACATAGATAAATATTAATTGAAAGTTTAGTGCATGAAGTCACTCATTTCTATTTGAACTTTTTCGACATTTAACATATAACTCCAATCTTTTGAGGTTTGTATCATCAAAATATAATTATATAAGGATTAACAACTTTGCTCCAGCAATCTCCCCTTTTTTATGAAGACAAACCGAGAAATATAAAAAGTATATAAATTGGGAAGGAAAATATATCAAAATCGAAATTTCACTCCCCCTAAAACTAAGCTTTCCTTACAATAGTAGATATGCACATAAGTCTTAATTGTAAGGTACTTTTCATATAGAGTTATATTTAAGAGGTCCACTTAATAAATCAGGATTTATATATATTTTTCCTATATAAACTTTTTTATCATATCTCTTATATTTCTTCCTCTTGTCTTAATTGTAAGGTACTTTTCTTATAAAGTTATATTTAGGAGGTCCACATGTAAATCAGGAGTTTATATATATTTCATCTAAATAAATTTTTCTTATGTTTTTATCATATTTCTCCCTCTTTTGTTTCATAAAAAAATAATTTGCACGTGAAGTATATAAGAAATAATATATAAATTTCTCTTAATCATGTCATCCTCCTTACAATATATTTTTCCCCCTTTTGTTTCATCAAAAAATAATTTGCACACAAAGTATATAAGAAACAATATATAAATTTCCCTTAATAATGTCATCCTCCTTACAATATATTTTTCCGCCTTTTGCCATATAAGTAACAATACATGCAGTAGGCAAAAATAGTTCCTCCTAAGTTTATGACCGGTTCATAGATGTAAAAATGAAATCAAATTTATTTAGGAGTTATGAATAACATGTCTCAAAATATCATATAAGGAATTAAAATATTTCATATGAGACAACAATGATATGTTAAATTTAAATTGAATTATATCAATTAATCAAGGATTTGACAATAAAGATAGATGGTAACAAAACAATATTCAAAGTGAAGGGAGAAAATAATCTTTCAAACTTTTGAACAAACTCCCCCTATCATTATGATCAAATTTCTCTCTCTTTCTATATTAGTTTAATCCTTTATATGTTTAACTTTTCTTTGAAAGAACCAATAACAATATAACATTGTGAATAACGAGTCAAAATTTAATTTTCATAACATAAAGATTTGAAAATTAAAGGATTTGTACTAAGATATGATAATAAAATAATTTTTCAAATCATGAAAATGTAAATCCATGCTCATATAAGTCATATAGTTGATATTTTTCATAGTATAACATAAATATCTCAAATGTAAATACATTAGTACACAAGTCAAAATGCAGTATAATATGATACTATATCATTTCAAATTTCATAGATAGTCATGTGTCATATGATATATGACTACTCAAATGATAATAAATCATGATCATATAAATTAATGCACATTAATCTTATAGAACAAGAGTTCATTTATCAAGAAAAATACAAGTGATGTATATGATATTTTAAAAGTTTATCAAATTTTAACTAAAACTTCTTTCAATTTCAATTTTACAAAACGTCAAGAACTAGTAGATGACTAAATAAATATATATACTCATAAATTTTAAGGAATAAGCATGATAAATAGCATAAGCATTTTCAAAGTCAAACATACACACAAAAATTAATTTTCCAATAAGTATAGGTTTGTGCACAAATTATGATTACTAATAGACAAATCTAAAGCACAAATAATTGTGACACAAAAGTATATCCAAATTTAAAATAATATTTTTATCATTAATTTGTGTTTGCACTCACTCAAATCTATTTTTCATTTTCTTTTTTTGTCACAAGATAATAATCAAAATTGGTGACAAGAAATGAAACTAAAAGGTATTCAAAGTTTAGTCTTTTATATGCTCCTTCTTTCGTAAAGTAGCTATTTCAAATTATGAATGAGAGAAATAACTTTCATTACATAACATGATAATTTCAAATATGAAAAAATAAAATACATGCCAAAGTATTTCACAAAGATGAGCTAATGCGTAAACTGATGTAGCAAAATAAAATAGCTAGCAAGTGCACTAGTCGCTCAAGTAATATAGTAAATAGGAGTAAGAGTGTCGAAATCACGAGGAATATTATTAATTCAATATCTGAATTTATAAATTAATAAGAGAGAAGAAAAACATGGAATTTTGGAAAAAGGGTTTTGTAAAATAAAATAAAGAAAATAAGATAAAGATAAGATAATTGTGTTGAAATTAGGCCTTAGGATGAAAATAGATCCAGATAAATATTTGAACTACAAAAGATAAATTTAATCTTTAAAGATAAATTAGAGTCCCCTTAAATTATTAACTTGACATGATTAAATTGCGGTCTCCACAAACTGGCATCCCCTCAATCTAAGTATGTAAATTAAACTATCTTAATTTAATAATAATTGAAGTCTCCACAAACTAGCATCCCATCAAATCATATTAAAATTAAGACGCATTAAATTGGATTCCCTAGACTATTAATCACTCCACAAACTGGTAAAGATTAACAAACCACACAAATTTGATTCTCCACACACTAGTTATCAAATTTATGTCAATTATTAATTTCAAATAAAATCAATTATAATTAGTATAATGAATTCTGAACTTAAACACTCAACGAACTGGTATAGTCTAACTCAGAAATTCAATTAACTAACATAAAAGCATTAAGCACAATTAATAATTGATCAGAAAAGATTAAAATAAATAAAATAGGGTCAAAACATTTCCCTTCAATTAATAATCTCCTAAAATAAAAGATATAAAAATATGGAGTTCATCTTAGAAATATTGAAGAGATAATAAAATACAAATTATAAAAAAATTGGAAGAATTACACCCAAAATAAAAGTAGAGCTCTCGAATTGGGCAGACAGTGGGCAGCCTCTCGGACTTGATCAGGGTCACGATCAACTTTCAGCAGTCGCACCTCTCTCCTTTTGGTCGAAGCTTGCAAACTCTCGACTCGTTGTGGAAGAAACCTGAACTTTAGAGCACGAATTGGAACGATGAATTCTTCACGTATTTATAGGTGCGGACGGCCTTCAATTTGATCTCGGCCGTAACATCGTATGGTTGACTTTAAATTTTGAGATAAAACTTGAGTTGATTACGACCGATAAACTTTCCTCTCTGAATTTTGGCCAAAACTATAAGTTATTTTATCCATTACGCCCAAAAAGATAAACTTTTATATCTTTACTCCCTTCTTCAAAACTCGGCCAAAATGATAAAATTCTTTTCTTCTAATCTCGGCCAAAACGTAGAGTCCTTTTGCCATTATGCCAAAAAAGATAACATCCTTTTATCTTTACCCCATTCAAATTTCGGCCAAAACGATGAGTTCTTATCTTTAACCCTTCTTCGAATCTCGGCCAAAACGTTAAGTCACTTCTTCTAATCTCGCCCAAAATGATAAGTCCTTTATCCCAATCTCGGCCAAAACGAAGAAGAGTCCTTTAATCATTACGCCCAAAATTACAACTATGCATGTCATGTTACGCCCAAAAAAATCTCAAGTTGCATTGCTTTTACCCCCAATGATGTCATCCGTAACTTTATCCAAAGAAGGTGTAAACTCAATTTTACTCCCTCGTGTGATCATCTCGGCCGTAAAAACTTTGGGTGTAAAAATCATTCTTTCTTTCCCATTTCGCCCAATGATTTCAGGCCTTAATGAATCTTCTCATTTTTTTACTCCTTAAGATAACATTTGATATACTCATTCGGCGCTAATTTGACTTACCTGAAAAATATTAAAAAAATGAAGTTAATCCATCCATAATTAAAATATTTAAAGAATTAATAATTAAAATCAATAAATCCGGAATTATGACTAAAAATAGTCTAAAATGATGCATGCCATGATTAAATTATAAAAAAATTAATTAAAATAATAATTTAAAATATGTTGTATTTTGCATACATCATGAGCATACAAATCAACTTTAATAGAAGATGTATACGATTTCTTTAGTGATATGATTCATTTTAAATATGTGCATAAGCATAGAGTTTAGCAATTAGATGTCTTATGCAATAATTTTCAAATGGAACATCAATATGATCAATCATTTTATTCCACATCATAATGTGCATGTATAAATGATAAGTCAAAATTCATAATATGTTCGTGCACATAAAGCTCATACAAGTATTGTGCCAAACATATTTATTATAAATATGAAGTCTTCTTTATAGATAAAAAAAGTTATTCAAGTTTAGAAGACAACATTCATATTTTTATATGTCTATGTCTTTTCCTTTTGCCAAAAAAAAAATAGTCATGATAATAAATATGGCAAGAGGAAAAATAGGCATATAATCATCTTTCCTTTGACATGTGAACAACATAAATTTTGCAAGCATATATTATCACAAGTCAATAAGAATATATTATATATTAATTTAGAAATTTTTCATAAGTTTTCATTTCTAAATATTCAAAAGATATTCAATTCTTAATTCAATATATTAAAACATCAAGTGTCATCAACAAAAAAACATGTGATAATCAAATTTCAATTCAACAAAGCCATTTAATATTTTTTACTCATAAAAATATAATTCTTTAATACTTCAAAATTATAGGCATCATATAACTATATTGAATCACACATATCAAGATGCAAAATAGTACACAAGGTTCATATAAATCAATTATACATGCTTAATACCATAATCAACATATTTTGAGTGTAAAGAATTATGCATGCAAATTTTAGTATTGATATGAATGCTCTTATTTCACCAAATATGATTTTCACATTGAATTATCATGATAGTCCAAAAATGTCAACTTAGCAATGATTATAATTTTTAAGCATATTTAATCAAAATGAGTAATATAGGCATTTACAAGATTAGATAAGCAAAATAATTTTAGTATGCATAAAAATCATAATATTTTGTCAATGTTTATCTTTATGATAATAAATATACAAATCCAAAGCATAAATATGCATCACATTAAAATGAGTTCAAATTTTTATTTTCGTACACAAAATACTTTTATCGGAAACTTTATGTGTCCATCTCATTTCAACTTTATTTTCATTTTTCTTTCCATGTGACGCAAATCTACAAGTAAAAGATCATTTGAATTTTGGTACCCAAATTTGTTTGGGTCAAGGTTGTTAGTCACATATCTTTTTAGAAATAATTTCATTTCACCATGATTAATTTCTTTAACTTAGCATAAAAAAATGGTAATCATGAAATTTATATGCATAACAAATAGAAATTATATTTCAAGCATTATCATGAACATGTATAGATTCATAAAAGTAAGTATAATGATGTCCAAAATATTTCTTAAATTTGTATTCAACTTATCTTTGCATAAATGATTATCAAATATTAATAGATAAAATATTTATCAAAGATTATCACATATATCACTTTCTTTTGCCAAATCATAATGACAATTACAATAGATATGGCAATGGATTAAGATATGCATATACTTTATTTTATTTAACATGTGAGGAAAGATATTTTTCAAGTACATTATCATAAGTAAAAAAAAAAATTATGATATCAAAATTTAAAACTCTCTCTAACTTTGTTTTCAAAAAGTTGTTCTTATGTTTAAATTCCAAATTTATAAGTTCTTTTTAATTTCAAAATTATAATGCTACAAATGTCTAAATAAAAACTAGTAATAGCATAATCAATTATACTTGCTCACATTTTTAAGGTTTAAGCATATGTAGACATAATCATTTTCAAAATAGAATGGTCCAATTATGCACAAGAATTTACTTTTTTTTAAAAAACAAATCATAGTCTTGTGTAAAAATTATGATAATTAGTAAATAAATTTAAATATCAAATAATTGTTGTACAAAATTAAATTCAAAATATCATCATTATGCACTCCTCACAAATATTTAAAAATATCAAGATAAACCCAAATGTTTTAGATATTTATGAGTAAAAGTAGGATCATCTTAATTTTATATACAAGTATTTATCATCAAAATAAAATGCAACTTTCATAAAATAGATATATAGTTCAAGTCACAAAATCATCAAAAGTTTTGTATATCAAATCAAAATGCACATCCACACTTAATCATAGAAAGTAACATAATTTTTTGTTAACATGAAGATTTTAAAACTTTTATGCATTTGAGCTTGTGTATAATCATGATCAAGAATGGACACATTAAATGCTCATTTTTAAATATGATATATCATAATAGTTGCACAAATTTTTTTTTACTTCAACGATACTTTCATCAAAAAGTGTGTGTCTTCACTTTGCTTGAATCATTCTTCTCATTCCTTGTGAAGTACACCTACAAACAAAAATTATTTACATTTTGGTATCCAAACTTGTTTGGGTCCAACATGATTAATTTTGGTTCTTTTAGGAATCCACATCAATTTTATGCCCATATTAATAGTTTTTTTAATTTGACATTCAAATGAATAATGACCATAAGCATTACAATAATGACAAATAGTATATGGTATAACACAATGATTATGATCATATTTCAACTTTGAATAATCATAATTAGAAGCATGAAAATGTTTAACATTAAAAAAGCGATCATAATAATGTTTATTCTTCAAATAATAATCATTAGCATGCTTTGATTTTGAAGAATAAGAATATTTTAAATAATATCCTTTTGTATTTTTGACATTTTTCTTCAAGTTCATTTCCTTTCTATAATCATTAGAGTTTGCAAACATTTTAATAGGCTTTTTAACATTCCTAGTATGTTTCAAAGGCATAGCACTTTTATCATGTGAAGTATTTTGTAAATAAGTTATTTTATTTTGTGATTTATTTTGTAATATAATCAACTTTGAGTTTTCTACCTTCAAAACTTCATAATTTTTAATTTTCAAGAAGAGTGAATCAATTTTCTTTATCAAAGTTTCATTTTCAATTAAGCATCCATTCTTTTCATTTTAAAATTTTCAAAAAAAATTTCATAATATGAAAAGCAATCATTAAAGTTTCATTTTGAACTAAATAAGAATTTATTTCTTCTTTCAAAATTTCGAGCTCATGTTTCAAAGCAATATGCTCATTCATTAATATTTCATTTTTCTTTCTAAGAGAAAGATGCTTTTGAATAATAGATGAAATTTTTTTATGAACATCAAGAGCAATATCAACATCATCATCACTATCACTATCACTAAAAAAAGAAGATGAAGTTGACGTTATCTTATTATCCTCACTTTTTGCCATTAAGTATAACACTTCATCTTTGAATGTCATGGATGTAAAACTATTATTTTCTTCATTGTCCACATACGATGTGTCCTTTTTTTCAAAGTCACTCCCTTCATAACTATTTAACAAAAGTTACCAAATCTCATGAGAAGTGGAGCATTTAGAAATAAGATTCATATCATAAGAATGTAAAGAGGAATAAAAAACATTTTCGACATTGTAGTCAAGTTTTTCAATCGACATATGAAAATCGTCATATTCAAAAAATGGAAGATCAATAAAAACATTATTTATAATTTTCTTTGGCTTTTCAAAATAATTTTCCAAAACTTTCCACATATCAAAATCAATAGAACAAATATAAGCTTTCATTCTAATTTTCCAAGAAGAAAAATAATGGTCTTTAAAACTCGGTGGGTCAAAAATAGAATAACCTTCTTCCAAAAATAGAGTCATGCTCTAAAAGATGGTTAAATCTTTAAAATAAGAACAACCGGCTCTAATATCAATTGTAGTATCACAAGGCACCAAGAGGTGGGGGGGAGGGGGGGTGAATTGGTGTTTAAATAAAAAATATCAATTATACGAAAATTATCGCGGAAGCTCAAAATCGATTCGTTAATATTTAATCTAACACAATAGCAATCAAATCACATGCATAATATAGCAGAAATGAGAGAGAGAAAGATAAACTCGAGATGCACGGTGATTTGTTGACGAGGTTCGGCCACACCTTAGCCTATGTCCCCGCTCTGACTTTCCGACCTTGAGACCATCGGAGATTCACTGACTTTCTCTTTTCTTGTAGGGAGAGAATAAACTTTTTTACACCACAATGTCTTCTTCTTTGCTCAAGAGGTAAGGCACACCTCTTCTTACAAGGAGCTCTCAAATTCTCTAAACAAAATCACAAGAATTCCCTCAAATTCTCTTTTCTTACAAAGAATGTTTACACTTAAAAACTAGAAGAAGAAAAGAATGATTTGCAAGATTAGGCTCAAAGAAATGCTTTGGACTTGAAGGAAGATTTTAGAATGATTTGCCTTGCTTATTTAATCTTCCTTCAGCCTTTTGAATCCCTTTTATAGGCTTCTCTTGAAAATATGACCATTGTAAATCAATTTGAAAAGTGTTGTACTGTCACCACTATGATGGTCGACCATTTTAGATAACGGTTATCCATTTTGAATAATAACTAGCCGTTGGGCTTATCTTTTCTTCGCAGTTATCCGTTGATGGTAGTCCGTAGAAGGATTTTAGTCATCGTTGTTGCCTTTGCTCCCATAACGGTCGACTGTTAAAGATTCGGTCGTCCGTTTTAGAAATGTCTTTGTTCTCTGTGATTAGCAGTTGTTCCGACAGCAGCTTTGGTCGTCCGTTTTAAACCGTTCTTTCTTTTTCACCCATAACGGTCGATCGTTAAAGTTTCGGTCGACCGTTTTGTCATTGACAGCCTGATAAACCTGCACTCCTTTATACATAATATTTTGCACAGTTATTCAAATGAGATGATATTTAATTCTATGGAAAGATAAAAAATGCTTTACAACTTTTGTATTCATCATTCATCCAAAATCTAATGAGATCATAGTCAAATATTCAATCAAAGTTCAGTGCATAAAGTTGTCAATTTCAAATTAAACTTTATAGACCTTACTCATTTATACATAACTTTTCATACAAGTATCCAAATGAGTTCATTTTTTATGGAAATATAATAGAATTCTCTGCAACTTTTATGTTCATCATTCATCCAAAATTTAATGAGGTCATAATCCAATATTAATTCAAAGTTCAGTACACAAGGTTGTTCATTTCAAATGAAACATTTTAGATATTTACTCTTTTATACATAACTTTTGATACTAGTATTCAAATGATATGATATTTGATTCTATGAAAAGCTAATACTTTTATTTACAATTTTCATGCTCACCTCTTATCCCAAATCAGTTGATAAAGTAGTCAAATATTTAATGAAAGTTCAGCACATAAAATTATCAACTTCAAATAGAACTTGTCGATCTTCACTATTTTTTGCATAACTTTTGATATGGTTGTCCAAATGAGGTGATTTTTAATTCTATGAAAAGATAAGAGGATTATATATAACTTTTATATTAATCTCTTTATCCAAATCTCATGATGTAATACTCAAATATTAAGTGCAAATTTAGTACATAAATATATCAAATTCAATTTGAACTTTTCAAGCTTCAATTGTTTAAACATAACGTTTTATGTGGTTATTCCAATGAGGTGATTCTTAATTTTCTACAAAGATAAGAAAGTTATGTATAACTTTTATATTCACCTCTTAATATAAATCTCATGCGAACATAGACAAATATTAATTAAAAATTTAGTGCATGAAGTCACTCATTTCTATTTGAACTTTTTTGACATTTAACATATAACTCCTATCTTTTGAGGTTTGTATCATCAAAATATAATTATATAAGGATTAACAACTTTGCTCCAGCAATCTCCCCCTTTTTTATGAAGACAAACCGATAAATATAAAAAATATATAAATTGGGAAGGAAAATATATCAAAATCAAAATTTCACTCCCCCTAAAACTAAGCTTTCCTTACAATAGTAGATATGCATATAAGTCTTAATTGTAATGTACTTTTCATATAGAGTTATATTTAAGAGGTCCACTTAATAAATCAGGGTTTATATGTATTTCTCCTATATAAACTTTTTTATCATATCTCTTATATTTCTTCCTCTTGTCTTAATTGTAAGGTACTTTTCTTATAAAGTTATATTTAGGAGGTCCACATAATAAATTAGGAGTTTATATATATTTCTTCTATATAAATTTTAGTCATTGTTGTTGCCTCTGCTTCCATAATGGTCGACTGTTAATGTTTCGGTCGTCTGTTTTAGAAATGTCATTGTTCTATGTGATTAGCGGTTGTTTCGACAGCAACTTCGGTCGTCTGTTTTAAACCATTTTTCCTTTTTCACCCATAACGGTCGACCGTTAATATTTCGGTCAACTGTTTTGTCATTGACAGCTTGATAGACCTGCACTCTTTTATACATAATGTTTTGCACAGTTATCCAAATGAGATAATATTTAATTCTATGGAAAGATAACAAAATGCTCTATAACTTTTGTATCATTCATCCAAAATCTAATGAGATCATAGTTAAATATTCAATCCAAGTTCAGTGCATAAAGTTGTCAATTTCAAATTAAACTTTATAGACCTTACTCATTTATACATAACTTTTCATACAAGTATCCAAATGAGTTCATTTTTTTTATTCTATGGAAATATAATAGAATTCTCTACAACTTTTATGTTCATCATTCATTCAAAATTTAATGAGGTCATAGTCCAATATTAATTCAAAGTTCAGTAGACAAGGTTGTTCATTTCAAATGAAACATTTTAGATATTTACTCTTTTATACATAACTTTTCATACTAGTATTCAAATGATATGATATTTGATTCTATGAAAAGCTAACACTTTTATTTACAATTTTCATGCTCTTCTCTTATCCCAAATCAGTTGATAAAATAATCAAATATTTAATGAAAGTTCAGCACATAAAATTATCAACTTCAAATAAAACTTGTCGATCTTCACTATTTTTTGCATAACTTTTGATACGGTTGTACAAATGAGGTGATTTTTAATTCTATGAAAAGATAAGAGGATTATATATACTTTTATATTAATCTCTTTATCCAAATATCATGATGGAATACTCAAATATTAAGTGCAAGTTTAGTACATAAATATATCAAATTCAATTTGAACTTTTCAAGCTTCAATTGTTTAAACATAACGTTTTATGTGGTTGTCCCAATGAGGTGATTCTTAATTTTCTACAAAGATAAGAAAGTTATGTATAACTTTTATATTCACCTCTTAATATAAATCTCATGCGAACATAGACTAATATTAATTGAAAGTTTAGTGCATGAAGTCACGCATTTCTATTTAAACTTTTTCGACACTTTACATATAACTCATATCTTTTGAGGTTTGTATCATCAAAATATAATTATATAGGGATTAACAACTTTGCTTCAACATTGCCTTCGTGAACTTGTCCACGACTACCCATATCGCGTCATGACCGTTCTTAGTATTAGGCAAGTTGGACACAAAGTCCATAGTGATCTTATCCCACTTCCATTGTGGGATTTCCAAAGGCTTCAACTTGTCATATGATCTCTGATGCTCGATCTTAACCTGCTGGCACATCAGGCATCTTGACACATACTCTGTTATTTCTCTCTTCATGTCCGGCCACCAGCAGCTGCGTTGTACATCCTTATACATCTTAGTACTGCCAGGGTGAATAGCGAACTCCGACTTGCGGCACTCATCCAATACTTCTCGTCGGACAACAGCATCTGTGGGAAGTCACAAATTGTCTCAATATCTAATTCCTCCATCTACAGAGATATGAAAGTTTGCAAGTTCGTTTTGACATCTCTTCAGGACCTTCTGATATTCTGTATCCTCCTTCTGGGTTGCTATAATCCTGTCAATTAAGCTGGGCTTCATTTGATGCATCATCCGTAGAGCTCCATTCGTGCTAAGTCTAGGACACCATTGCTCAATTTCCTCCAGCATCTCATACTCGCGTAGTCTAATAAAGACTAGCGAACCTTTCCACTTCCTACTTAATGCATCTGCAACAAAATTTGCCTTACCCGGCTAGTAATTTGTGACAAATTCGTAGTCATTCACGAGCTCTAATCATCGGCGCTGCCTCATGTTGAGATCACTTTGATCAAAGATGTACTTGAGGCGCTTGTGCTTAGTGAAGATCTCGAATGTCTTTCCATACAAATAATGCCTCCAGATCTTTAAGGCAAAGACCACTGCCGTCAATTCCAAGTCATGTGTGGGATAATTAACCTCATGCTTCTTCAGCTGCCGTGAAGCATAGGCCACCACCTTACCGTGTTGCATCAGTACAAAGCCCAATCTTGTCCCACATGCGTCACTATAGACCATGTAACCTCCACTGCCTGTCGGTATGGTGAGAATTGATGTCGAAGTCAGACAGTCCTTTAGAGTTTGGAAACTTTGCTCACACTTGTCAGTCCAAATAAATTTTTTGCCTTCTTCATGAGATGTGTGAGGGGTGCAGCAATCTTGGAGAAGTCCTTGATAAATCTCCTATTGCCAAACTAAGGAAGTTACGAATCTTAGATGCATTCTTCGGTCTTACCCAATTTGTTACTGCTTCCGCTTTTGCTGAATCTGCTGCAATGCCCTTCTTGGAGACTATATGTTCTAAAAACATTATCTCCTTCAACCAAAATTCACACTTTGAAAGTTTGCCATATGTCTCAAAGTATCCAATGCTATCTTTAAGTGTTCTCGGTGCTGTTTTGTACTGGAAGAATAGATCAGAATGTCGTTCACACACACAATGATAAACTGATCTAAGAATGGTCGGAAGACCCTATTCATCAAGTCCATGAACGATGCAGGAGCGTTCGTCAGTCCAAATGGCATGACCAAAAACTCGTAGTCACCGTATCTTGACCGAAAGGTAGTTTTTGGTATATTCTCCTCGGCCACTCTCAGCTGGTGGCAGCCACTACGCAAGTCAATCTTGAAGAACACTAATGCTTTTGACAACTGATAAAAAAAGATCATCTATACGAGGTAGGGGTACTTATTCTTTACTGTCACTTTAATAAATCCCTTATCTAGTAGCTCCTATATCTATTTCTTCAATTCTTGCATCTCAGCAGGTGCCATGCGGTAGGGTGCTTTGGAGATGGGTGCTGTCTCTGGTAGGAGCTCTATCTTAAAATTAATCTCACGCTTCGGTGGTAGTCCGGATGTGTTCTCAAGAAACACATCTAGGAATTCTCATACCACATCTACCTGTTGGAGCTCAGTGACAAGTGCATTTGTCTTGATCACACTTGCTAAATACCTACAACATCCTTTCTGAAATAACTTCTATACCTTAATAACTGAGACGATGACCTTATTCTTTGTTGATGGAGTGCCTCTAATTACCGCCTTGGATTTGCCTTGCGTACCAATGATAATCTTCTTCTGTTTACAGTGCAAGGCTGTGTCATGATATGAAAGTCAGTCCATCCCCAAAATAGCATCATAATCTGCCATGGAGATGATGATAAGATCTACAGAAAGGTTTTTCTTTTCTACAGTGATAGATACATTTAGAATGTACCTAGCGGCATGGAGAGTCCCCATAGGCGTGCTCACACGCATAGCATGGGGCATATGCTCATGAGGCAATCTAAGAGTTTGAGCACATGACTCTGAAATAAACGAGTGTGTGGCCCCTGAGTCAAATAAAATGGTAGCAGATAAATTAGCGATGGGAGGGTACCTCTAATGACATCATTGTCATTCTGACTGCATCTGCTTCCATGTTGTGCACATGTCCTTGCACAACGGGATTTGCGCCACCTACTGCTCGATTCTCTCGGCCTCCTCTAGCAGCCTTTGGGCAATTTCGGATGAAGTGTCCGAATTGTCCACACTAAATGCACGAGCCGTTCAATCTGCGGCACTCTCCATCATGGTGACGACCATAATGAGGACATAGGGGCTTCTGTGGTACTTGCTTCCCGATGCGCTCGTGCTCAGGTGTGTAACGAGCCTTGAAGGCCTTCCTTAACTCCTCCCATGCTATTTCTTCCTCTTTCAGCCCTCTAAACTTGGTGGCCCTTGTAGTCTTCTACCAACCCATCGCAGTACTAGTGAGCATGTGAGTGGCATATAAGACCTTGCGTCTGTCACCGCACCTCATCAATTTGAAAATGTGATCCAGTGTCTCTATCCACTCTTCAGCCTTGAAAAAGTCCGCCTTACCATCATACTGAGGCAGATGCAACTTCAGAAATGCTAGGATCATGTCTTTCGATGGCTCATGTCGAGCACCTCATGCACGTCGTTGGGGTGCTGGCGGGCTGCCCCCTGCCTGACTACCTTTAGGAAGGGAAGACTCATCATAGTGCTCATCCACCGATGATGTCCTTGCACCATGGCCTCGGCCTAGAGCACGACCTCGGCCCCGACCACGTCCACGCCCCTGCTGAGCAACTGTCTCCGGGAGGGGGCCTTCTGGGCCCTCTGGCACATCTAGAGCAATATGGGCTGCCCTAGCCTCACGCTCTTGAATCCTCCCTGACCGTCTTGACATGCTTATCCTCTAATCAATAAAAGAGTCATACATCAATAAACGATACAATATCAAAAACATGAACTTGAGTTACTATGCTTTTTGATAGAGGGTGTGGCGACTATTCGGAGATAGCACATGAACCAATACCATACTATTTTATACATTAGGACATCAAGAGAGTCCTGATTTTAGGTTCTGATACCATAACTGTAATGCCCCTAAATCGACCCCTCTCACGTGGCGAAGACCAACCTGAAGATGCTACGAAACACTATAATCTGGACTATCATGTTGACCATATCACAGTCAATAACCGAGACACATCAGCGGAAGAAAGAAAAATAACGAAATGAAGAAAAGAATAATTTTAATTGTGGAAGTCTAAAAAGTGGCTACATCGTATCTAAGGAATATAATAAAGTTCTACATCATGAATCTATAATGCGGAAGGAAAAATAAAACTAATAAGCCATGTGGTTCACGTGCTTTCTTGTCACAGAGCCATGTCGTAACACACCTACTCCACATCATACCTGATCTTGTCACATTATAAGCTTTACAACTTAGTGGGGAACCACATAATATACAATGCATAACTTGAATAGAGAAATCAACGGTAAAGTAAAATACTTATATTGAATAAAAGGGATAACATGACAGCATTATAAATCATGATATAAGATGGATAAGAGGATATCATAAATCACTAGAATCAAATGATGCTTAGTAAACTTAGAATCATGAGCATGCTTGATAATCATAACAGTAACTTAACTTGTCTTAATCATACTTCTTCATCTTAGTTCATATTTAAAAATCAGGGTGACTTTAAGTGCCTTTAGTTCTTGGTGTATGCCGAGCAAATGATACAGTCTTGTGCAGGTTAATGGGTGATCAAACCATGACCAAGAGAGCGACCCTTATCTTGAAGCACTTGGCTTGGACTGGCAACTCATTGTTCGTCTTTCATCTTATTAATCACTTTTAGGGACTTATTATTCTTTATTCTTCATATGATGGAGGCAATAAGATTAGTAGGAGATAAGTAGTAAAAGGATTCATGGTGAAATCATATGGCAGAACGACAACGTTCAAATTAGGGTCAAGGGAGAACTTAAGGATGAAATCATGGGTTGTTCTGGGCCATGACAATGATGGCACGGGCATGCTAGAGCGTGGTATGGCCATGACGGCGGCGGATTCCAGACGATTTCAATCTGAAAATCAGTTAAAACATTAACATACTTTCATTCTAGCCTAATTTCTACATCCTAGCAATCAATCAAACAGAAGCATAACAATAAGAACGAATTTCTATAAGCAATTAATCAAACAATCAAGCAATCAAGAATCAAACAGGGCAAAACATGACTTCCGTGACTTCTTTTGGTTAATAATCCATTAGGGCAGGATTCAAATCTATTCAAGGATCATGCAAGGTGATTTCGATTCACCCACTTCTATTCGCGATTAATTCTTATTTTGGTTCATCAGAATTCTATTGATCGTGTCCCCTGTTTTCCCTCGGTGCTCCCTCCTCGAGTTGATCACCTATAAACAGTCCGACCAGAGGGTGTGAGGAGGGATGAGAATTAAATTGTGCAATCAGGGAAGGAGGACTCGATTACCCCTGCACTTGGAAACGATATGCAGAATTATTCAGCTGGGAACGCCTGAAAATCTCCTTCTCTGGTCACGCACAGCAGGGGAGACGAAGGCAGAAGTGAGAAATGGTTCTCGTTCCTCTTTTTGTTTCCTTTAAATCCAGATTTTTTAAATTATTCCACTCCACCTTTGATTCGGTCCTTATCAACTCTAATCCCCACGGTCAGGTTCTTCATCTTTATTTCCTACAAGATTTATCTTTTAGTTATTCAATTGTTATCCAAAGTTTTTGGAGTCCCCAATTTTATCTTTTTGTTGGCCGCTTTGTTCTAAACGAACTCAAAATTTTTTTTTGTTACCTGTTGTATCTTTTTTTATCATTTATAAAAACATATAATTGCAAACTAAAAAAATCTTGAAAGTATAAATTGAATAGGGAATAACAATATGATCTAAATAGCTTATTTTGCGCAAAAATATTATTTTCTTTTTGTTTTGAACATGTTTTTTAATTGTTTTTAAACTGTACCAAAAACTATGTTCCAAAATTAATAAAAAATTAGTTAAAGGAAAATGGGAATATAAAAAGCTTTTCTGTACAAATATATAACGTGCATTTTAAATGGGCGGAGGTACTTTTTTATTTCAAAATCTTTCACAAAAGGAGAAGTGCAAGAGAAATTTATCAAGTATCACTACAAGATATTTGCGATTTTTCGACGGATAATTCCTCTGCAAAACCTTCGAAATCCATCGGAAATATTTCTTTCTGATGGATTTTTCGATGAATAATAGTTAGTTAAAAATATAGTCATTGGAAAGAGTTACTGACGGTCTTCAAATGTCCCTTCGAAAGTTTCGACGGGCGATGGTTAATTTGCGTTTGAAATTTTTGACGGGTACAATCCGTCAAACGTCCGAAGGAAAGTCAACCTTCGAAATTTGCGAAGGACGAAATCCGTCGCAAATTAAGAAGGAACTGATATCCTTCGGAGCTTTTAATGGATTCTACCGTCGGAAACTTCTAATCAGGTTACCGAAATCAGAGAAGGAAGGATATGCTCCTTCGCAGGTTTCGACGGGAGAACCCGTTGATAGTTTCGACGGGAGACCTCCAATCGAAACCTTCAAGGGTCACACCCATCGAAGCCTTTGACGGTTGGGAACCATCGAATCCTTCAATGGACGTCACCCATCAGATCCTTCGACGGACGTATCCGTCGAAGACTTTGATGGGGAAACTCATCACAGGCATCAACGGGTTCCGAACATACTCTTAGCAATAGATAAATCGGTCAAAAACTTTTTTTTAAAATATTAAAAAAATAGGCCGCTGCTATCGGATCGGCGCCTAGATCCAGAGCAGGCGGCCTGAACCGAGATACAGAAAGAGAGGGAGAGGATGACCGAAGTTGAGAGAGAGGGAGAGGGAGAGGGAGAGGGGATGGGGAGGCGGCTGTCTGGCCCAGGATCATGGCAGATGGATGTAGGGTGAGCCGATCCGGTAGTAAACGAACGCTAAACACCCCGATCCGGTCGCCACGAACATGAATGACCTCCAGGAGCCACTGCCATGGACGTGATCCGCTAGCAGGCGGCCACATCCGGCCGCCAAGGCCATGAACGGATGCCAGGCACCCCCGATCTGGCCTACGTGTCGGATCCGCCACCTGCCACCAGATCCGACCGCTTGAGCGTCGGATTCGGGTGCCTGCGCGTCAGATCCGGGTGCCTGTGCATCGGATTCGGCCGCCCGGCAGCTTGCGCGTCAAATCCACCGCCTCTCGTAGTTGAAAGAGAGGGAGAGGGAGTGGGGTCGAGAAAGGGGAAGAGGAAGAGGGGGAGGGCGTCCGGGATCGCCAAAGTCAAGAGGTGGCCGGAATCATAGGAGTCGCTGCCGCTGTCGCCGTGGAGAGAGAGGGAGAGGAGAGTTAGATATAGCCGGTGAGAAAGGGGGAGAACGAGTGAGGAGATAAATGGAGAGAGCGGGTGTGGGAAGGGAAAGGGAAAGGGAGGAAAATTGGATAGGAAAATATTAGAGTTAGTGACGGATATATACTTCAAAATTACCGAAGGATTTAAGATCCGTCGATAATTTCAAAGAAAGTACCCGTCAATAATTAAAATAATAATTTTTTTATCAATGTTTATATATGAAATATTATTATTAAACATTATAATAATATATGTTTTAACATATATGACTAAAAATGTTAATAATCATAATTTTATATTATAAATATTATAAATAAATGGAAGATGGATATGTCTTATATTATGAACATTCATAAAAAAAACATTATTTAATTACCGAAGAATATAT
Organism: Pontederia crassipes; assembly: GCA_030549335.1. Classification (NCBI taxonomy): domain Eukaryota; kingdom Viridiplantae; phylum Streptophyta; class Magnoliopsida; order Commelinales; family Pontederiaceae; genus Pontederia; species Pontederia crassipes. The sequence continues at coordinate 95,135 of CM060198.1, read as the reverse complement.
CCTTTGAAATTACCAAAGGATTTTTTATCCGTCGGTAATTCCAAAGGAAGTACCCATCGGTAATTAAAATAATAATATTTTTTATCAATATTTATATATAGTTAATCCTATATTATATGTATAATATTAAAATATCATATACAGACACTTTCAATCACATTTGACAAATTATTTTTCTAGTAGGTAGGATCCACTACTTCCATATGGTTGCAAGTTCAAACCCCAATACCCCTTTTTTTGTCATTTGTTTCTTTACTAATTAATAGATATAAATAAATTTCATGTTAGATCTATGCCAAGTTATTCAAGTTATTTTATTTTTTTATGTATTTATAAAAAAATTAGGTGGGTTGAAATTAATCGTTACTAAATTAATATTAGATCTAAACGACTAATTTTAAAATATTAATCATATTCTTATATTATAATTCACTATTTTTATTTATAATAAAAAAATAATTATATATAAATGCATCTTTAAATAATGTTGACTAAAATTTTAACATAATGATTATTTTTTTTATAAATCACAATATAACTCTATAAAAACATAAAACAAATATTATAAAACTAATAAGAAGTAAATTAATAGAATTTTCAATAAAACTAATTGAAAGAAATAAAATTTATAAAATTATAATTACGGTGGAAATTTAACTAATTTGATAATATTAACGTACATATAATACTAATGTTAATCAATGTGTATAAAATGTGTTGAAGACTTATGAATAAAAATATATAAAAGGGCATATTATAAATAAGATAATAAAGATAAAATTTAAAATATTATATTAGATTATATTATATGTTTTATATTATAAATATTAATAATGAAATATTAAATTTGATTACCGATGAGTTTAATCTTCAAAATAAAATAGGTGACCAACACAAAACATATGCAAAACTACGATGTCGATAAATAAAATACGATGACCTCTCGGTTGGATAACCTCTCATCAATTGTACAATGTAAAATGGATTATTGTATTATTTTTAAAATAAAGTTAGATGACCTTATAGTTATAAAAGTAAAGTTGGATGACCGTCTCAGTTTTGAATATTAAGTTAGATGACTTTAGAGTTATGATGACCTATGTTCGATGAGCGTGGAATTTAGAAGCTTAAGTTGGATGACCTTATTATTATAATAATTTAAGTTTGACAACCGCAACATTTTGAAGTTATTTTCACTCGAGAAATTATTCTAGTAACAAACAATAGACCTATCAATAATTAAAATAATAATTTATTGTTAATATTTATGATATAAAATTTTATTATTAAACATTCATAATATTATATGTATTTATTTTCTCATAAATTTCTTTTTTTTAATAAATATTTATTATAATAAGATAATAAAGATTAAATTGACATTTCGCAATTGTTAAAAAGTAACTTAATAGATTAAATTTATAACTAATTTTATAAATAATGTTTCAAAAATGACACTTTAAAAGTGTACGAAATGAAATATTATAAAAGTCACAATATGACACTTTAAAATATTTTATCTTATACAATATGTAATGATTAATTTTAATATAAATCGCAATATGACATTATGACTCTTTAAAAAAATATATAAAAGTGCATATTATAAAAGACCTAATATATTTTTTTAAAAATAATTTTATCCATTTTTTTTATTTTACAAAATATTTCTTGTAATATGATAACTAAGATTAAATTTAAAATATTATAACATAAATATGTGTTAATTATAAATATTAATAATAAAATATTAAATTTTATTACCGACGGGTCTAATCTTCGAAATAAAATCGGTGATCATCACAAAACATATGCAAAAGTACAATGTCAATAAATAAAATAGTTAGATAACCTTGGAGTTATAAGAGTAAGGTTGGATGATCGTCTCAGTTTCGAATCTTAAGTTAGATAACCTGAGAATTACACAACCTACGTTCGATGACCACGGACTTTAGAAGTTTAAGTTGGATGACCTTATTGTTATAATAGTTTAAGTTTGACAATCACAACATTTCTAAGTAAAAATTGGATGACTATTATTTTCTTTATAAAAAGTTGATGTTCACTCGAGAAACATTGATAATAAATGATAAATATTAATACATATAATATTATTAATGTTTATAATCATATATATTAAGACAAATAATTAATATCAATGCAAATAATAATATTAATGTTTAATACTAATATTATATAAAAAATATTGATAAAAAATTATATTATTTTAATTATCGACTGGTAATTCCTTCAAAATTACTGACGGATCTTAAATTGTTCGATAATTTTGAAGGCATTATTATTCGGTAAATAAAATAGTAATATATTATAAATATATATAATATAATACATATCTCTCTTACATTTACTTAAGATATTTATAATATAATATTATTAATGTTGAATAATAATGTTTTATATATCTATTGATAATAAATGATTAGTAAGATCGAACAAGGGAGAGAGCTTTGGAAAGAATGATATTATTTTAATTATCGATGGGTAATTTCGAAGAAATTATCTTTCGATAATTTTGAAAGAATTATCCTTCGATAAATAAAATAATAATATATTATTAATGTCTATAATATAATACATATATTCCTCCCAGTTAATTAAAAGAGAGGACTAACCACTTTTCGAAATTTGAATTTTGAGTAGGGGATGAAACAAAAAGGGGAGAAGAAGCCGGACAGAGGAAGAAGTCAGAAGGAGAGTGAGAGGAGAAAGACGAAGGCTTGGAAGAATGAAAACGAACTAAAGAAGATTCTAGATTCTCTCGTGATGAAACTTTGTTGATGCTGACTTTTATTCTGACTTTTTGATCTCGTGAATTTGACTCCTCATTTCTCTTTACGTGATGCATGGCTGTTTAGAATTTATGTCTGATTTCAATTAGATCGAGAGATTAATTTTTTTTCTGCTTTAGCTAATTTCATCCGAGAGGAGAAATTAGCCACATTACTTGCTATGTTTCTAGTAATTGCTGGTTTACTGTTCATTTAAGGATCGAGAGATCTGCTATAGTGGCTGTTATGAAATGAGAATCCTTACAGTCGTGTGAGGTGTCAACTGCATTTTGATCACTTGATTAAGATTAAAAGAATGAGTTGTAGGAGATCGAGAGATCGAACTCTTCTTCTGATTAAGGATGATAATCTTATTAATCAGTAATCTTAATTTAGTGATTAGCGGCTACTCTCTTCTTGATTTATAGATACACCGATATGTTGAGAGATAGAGTGAGATTATAAAATTAGTAAGTCGGATACGGCGATTGCAATAGCATCAACGAGTTCATTACGCGGGAATCTCTTCCTTCACTCCTTGATCTTTTCTTACCTTTCTTTATTATTCTTAATCCATGTTCATTTATTCATCTGATTTATTCTTTTATAATTTCGTGACGACTTCCGGGATATAAGTAGAATAAGTAATTGATTAAATCAACGGAGTTACGACACTCAGGATTTCTACTCGACTTGTGCACTTGCAGTTACATGAACTCTTGAGTAAAATTAAAATGTGACTAGAATTCTTTCTTATGTGAGAATCCGAAATTTCATAACTACGATAAGTTCATGTCAAGTTTTTGGCGCCATTGCTGGGGATTTAGATTATTTATTTATTTTCTGTTTATATCCTTGCTTAGTTTGTTTAAGTGCTATTCACGGCTGAATCTTTTCCATTGGTTTCAGGGATTAGTATATGCCCAGAAACATCCGTAGCCAACTACTTGAACTAGGCCCTGAAATAGATCGAACTTTTAAAAAAAGGGTGCGAGAGTGTAAGAACAGAACATCCCTTCTTGAAGGTGCAAGCAACACTCAATCCATAGAGCTCGAGGAGAGTTCTGATCCAGAAGCAGAAATGATGGCTTAACAACAATAGCCACTCCAACCACGACCACCAGTCCCATCATTAGAAGAACTCTATATTCCCACTTCAGATGGACTGGAGTCTGCGATTCTAAATTGCCATTCAAGCCAATAATTTCGAGTTAAAATCTCTATAATCTCTACAATCCAACAGAACCAATTTGGAGGAACTCCAGATAAGGACCAAAATCAACATCTTAAAGACTTTTTGAAAATATGCGAGACAACCAAGTTGAATGGAGTATCACCAGAGGCATTGAGACTAAGGGTCTTCTCTTTCTCGTTAAGGGGTAAAGCCAAGCAATGGTTACAATCATTGGAACCCCGAGAATTAACTATCTAGGAGCAACTAGTAAAAGCATTTTTGTCATAATACTTTCCTCCCAGTAAAACTATAAGAATCAGAAATCAAGTCATCAGTTTTGTGCAAAAAGATCAGGAGACGTTGTATGATGTCTGGCAAAGGTTTAAGACATTGCTAAGGTCGTGTCCTCATCATGGTTTAAGCAAATGGATTTTGGTTCAATCCTTCCACAATGGACTCAACTACACTTCAAAAATGGCGCTCAATAACGCTGCAGATGGTGTGTTTATAAAGAAAAATGTAGATGAAGCCTATCAACTTATAGAAGAAATAGCTAGGAATCAATATTTCCTACTCATTCAAGGTCTAATGAGTCAGCTGCATTAACTCAAACTCGATTTGACGATGAGGATTTTTCTTCTAAAGTGGAGTATATAGTTCAAAAAGCAATTTGTAGATTGGGACTCAACGAAGCTACTCCTACTGTCAATATGATAGCAAGGTGTTGCGAAATATGTGGTTCGCCTGATCATATTTCTGTGCACTATGAGCTACTAAAACAGCAAAGACATCAACAACAAGCTAATGTGATAGGCCCTTATCCATCGAATAATGACCTATATTCTAACACTTTCAATCCTGGATGGAGGAACAATCCAAAATTTTCCTACAGAGACAATCCTCAACAAACTCAAGTTCCCACTTAGCAAAACAGATTTAATCAGAGAGCACAACCTCAAAACTCTTCGTAAGACCAATGGTCATCTTCCACCAACAAGCTAGAAGTAATGATGGAAAAATATATGTCGAAATAGGACACTCTGATGTAGAAAATGTTCGTGAAAATTGAAAGTCTTTCCATTCATAACAAAATGCTGAAAACTCGGATAGCTCAACAAGCTGCATCCTCTTCAAGACAACCAGGAATCTTACCTGGATAGCCAAAGAAGAATCCAAAAGAGCAAGTTCAAGCTGTAACTTTAAGAAGTGCAAAAACAATAGATAACACTAAAATAACAAGAGCAAAGGTCTCGATAGAGGCAACCGAGGGAATTGGTGATCAAAGTTAGGCGGTTCAACCAGAAGATACAATGAATGGACAAAATAAATCCAAACAACAGCTTGCTGAAGGACATCCTAGTTATTCTTCTTGGATACCATTTCCTAAAGCCCTTGAGAAATCTCGACAGGATCAACAATTTGGCAAGTTTGTAGAGATCCTAAAGAAACTCTATATCAATGTACCTTTCGTAAAAGCTATTCAAGAAATGCCAGCATATGTCAAATTCCTAAAGGACATTCTATCGAAGAAGAGGAGGATACAAGAAAATGAAACAGTCGCGCTAACTACTGAGGCAAGTGCTGTAATTCAAAATAAATTACCTCCGAACCTAAAAGATTCGAGGAGTTTCTCCATACCTTGTGAAATTAGAAACCGAAGGATACGAAGAGCTTTGTGTGATCTTGGTGCCTCAGTGAGTGTTATTCCTCTGTCATTGTGTAGGAAACTTGAAATGGGTGATATTAAGCCCACGAATATGTCTCTCCAATTAGCAGACATATCTATAAAAATTCCACAGGGAATTCTGGAGGACATACCCATCAAAGTAGGCAATTTCTACATACCAGCCGACTTTGTGGTTTTAGACATGGATGAAAACAATCAAACTCCCAGCAGTGATAAACGTTAAACAAGGTCGCCTTACCTTTCAAATAGGCGATGATACAGTCTAATTTTGACTGAATCACATTATTAATTGCCTAGATATGGAAGATCACCATCTTCAACCTGAGCAACTGGATTCCCTTATACAGAAAGTGGCATCAGTCATTCACATATCAGACTCTCTGGAAGTATCCCTTGAATCCCAAGAATCATCTTTGTGGATAGAAGAAGAAGCAGACATTCTTACAAGTCATATGCTCTCAACTAAAATACAACATCCTGACACTCCACTAGAAGACCAATATGCAGAGTTCATGCAACAATCTAGCTCAAAGAAACCAACAAAGCCAGAGTTAAAGAAACTTCCTCAAAATCTTAAGTATGAATTTTTAGGAGAAGACTTCACTTATCCAGTAATTGTCAGTGCAGATTTAAAGACAACTCAACTTTAGCAGCTATTGGATAACTTGAAAGCTTACAAGCATGTCATCGGATACACATTGGATGATCTCAACGAAATTAATTCTGCTATATGCATGCATCACATTCATATGGAAAAGGACTATAAACCTTCCATAGAGGGACAAAGAAGGCTTAATCCAACAATGAAGGAAGTAGTGAAAAAAGAAGTGATTAAACTTTTGGATGCAGGAATTATCTACCCCATATCAGACAGTCAGTGGGTGAGCTCCGTGCAGGTCGTGCCAAAAAAAGGTGGAATGACTGTAGTAAAGACAGAGTCGGACAAATTCATTTTCATACGAACGGTAATCGGATAGAGGATGTGTATCGACTTTAGGAAACTTAATAAAGCCACAAGAAAGGACCATTTTCCATTACCTTTAATTGACCAGATGTTAGAAAGGCTAGCAAACCACTCTTATTTTTGTTATTTGGATGGATTTTCTGGATTTCATCAAATTCCTATTCATCCAGAAGATCAGGAAAAAACTACCTTGTCCCTATGGAACCTTTGCATATAAAAGGACGCCCTTTGGATTATGTAATGCTCCAGCAAGCTTTCAAAGGTGCATGATGTCAATCTGTTTCGATTACAATGAAGAAATAATGGAGGTATTTATGGATGACTTTTTAGTGTATGGCACTTCTTTTGAAATTTGTCTTCAGAATTTAGAAAAGGTATTACAGAGATGCGTCGAATCTAATCTCATGTTGAACTGGGAGAAATGTCACTTCATGGTACAAGAAGGTGTAGTCCTGGAGCATTTCGTTTCAGGCCGGGGCATTGAAGTTGACAAAGCTAAGACAGAAGTAATTGAAAAATTATCTCCGCCTACTAATATCGACATTTCATCAAGAACATTTCTCTAATTGCAAGGCCTTTGACAAAACTACTATCTAAGGAAGCAGAGTTTATATTTGATGAACACTGTTTAGAGGCTTTTGATACCCTGAAAAAAGCTCTTACAACAGCTCCAATCATCCAACCACCCGATTGGTCCTTGTCATTCAAAATTATGTGTAATGCTAGTGATCAAGCTGTGGGAGCAGTATTGGGACAAAGGAAGGATAAAAAGCAACATGCAATCTATTATGCTAGCAAAACTTTGGATGAAGCACAAATCAATTATGCTACAACTGAAAAAGAATTTTTAGCAGTTGTTTTTGCAATGGACAAATTCAGATCCTACCTAGTTGGCTCCAAAGTCATTGTGTACATTGATCACCAAGCTGTGCGATACTTGATTGCTAAAAAAGATGCCAAATCTAGACTCATCAGATGGATCCTTTTGTTACAGGAATTCGATTTAGAAATCAAAGATCGAAGAGGGACAGAAAACTTAGTAACTGATCATCTCTCTCGACTTCAATTATCAGAAGGAGGCGTTAACCCTGGCGCCCACAGTGCTATTAACGACTCTTTTTTAGATGATCAATTGTTTTCGATTCAGAAAACACAACTTCCTTGGTTTGTTGATTATGCTAACTACTTAGCTTCCGAAATTCTACGACCTGATCTGTCCTATCAACAAAAGAAGAAATTTTTCTCTGATATCAAATACTACTTCTGGAATGAACCAAAAATGTGCGGATGGAATATATCGTAAGTGTGTACCAAACGAAGAACAATCTGCTATATCACAGGAATAACATTCATCTCCTTATGGTGGTCATGGAGGATATCAGAAAACAACCGCTAAAGTTCTTCAAACATATTTTTATTGGCTAACTCTATTCAAGGATGCAATCAATGTTGTTAAATCTTGTGATGCCTGTTAAAGAACTGGAAATATAGGCAGAAGAAATGAAGCACCTCAACAACCTATACTCGAGGTAGAAATATTTGATGTATGGGGAGTGGACTACATGGGACCTTTTCCCCCCTCTTGCGGGTACAAGTTCATACTTTTAGCTGTTGATTATGTCTCAAAATGGATTGAGGCTATCCCTACAATCTCAACAGACTCAAGGTCGGTTGCTAAACTCTTTAAAGACATAATATTTCTAAGGTTTGGGATGCCGAGATTGGTTATTAATGATGGAGGATTACATTTTATCGAACGAAGTTTTGAAAAATTGCTGCTCAAATATGGGATCAAGCATCGGATTTCTACCGCTTATCACCCTCAAACCAACGGACAAGCAGAAGTCTCAAATAGAGAGATCAAACTAATTCTCGAGAAAACCGTTTCAATAACCAGGAAGGATTGGAGCTTGAAACTCAATGAAGCACTGTGGGCATATCGGACTGCGTATAAAACACCAATTGGGACAACACCATTCAGGCTGATTTATGACAAACATTGTCACCTACCAGTGGAATTAGAACATAAGACTTTTTGGGTAATTAAAACACTGAACTATGATTTCTAAGCAGCCTTTGGAAAATGTTTATTGCAGCTCAATGAGCTAGATGAATTGACATTAGATGCCTATAACAATTGTTGCATCTATAAAGAAAGAATAAGGAAATGGCATGATATGCACATATTGAGAAGGAGTTTTAAAGAGGGCAACCAGGTTCTGCTATTTAACTCCCGACTATGACTTTTCCCAGGAAGTTAAGAAAGCGATGGTCTGGACCATTTATCATCGAAAAAATATACCCCTATGGCACAGTGGATATCAAAAATAGTAATTCAAAAACCTTCAAGGTCAATGGGCAAAGATTGAAACGTTACCATCCAGGCGCAGCAAGGTTCGAAGAAGTGCTACATCTGCAATCGGACTACTAAAAGAAATAAGATTGAGCCAATGACGTTGAAAAAAGGCACTATAGGGAGGCAACCCAACCAAATAAACCGTTAGCAGCCATGTCAGCACCTACAAGGTCAGAAGTATCAGAAAAATCACCTGAAAGTACACTTTTTAGATTTAGTTGAGAATGCCAACAGAATCTAACACCATATCTACCCAAATATCCACTTTTCCAAGTCCCACACGAACTCCCTCACATCGCCTCGTTTTCCACCCAATTGATTAATCCCTTCCCCAACACCCATCGTCCCTCAGCTACCTCTCGAAATCCCTAACAATGCTCCAACGTCCTCAGAGAAACCTCAGCCATTCTCCACCCTTACGATCGCCGATATTTTCAACCGGCAACATGAAGAGAACCCGTACATCGTCTGATTCCGCGACCAACAATTCATTTGAGTCCATCAGGCAACGGCTTCGTCTGATGGTCTTCTACAACCAACGTCCAACCTACGACAGCCAAAAGACAATAATGAAGCTCAACGTCTCCTTAATACAAGGTTCAAAAATTTTTCTTGTACTCGATTCCTAGATTTTTTCACTTTCGAATCTCTCGGACTATTTGACGATATCAGGACCATACTTCATCGATCTCGTCTCCTCCCTTTCTTTATGAAACGGTGGGACCTCTACAAAGAGGTATCAGTCGACTTCTTAGGAACTCTGTATTCTACCAGTTTCGATGAAGTTGAACTTCCTGATCATATTGAATTTCGGTTGTGTAATCACGAACTCGCCATGGGTCTAGACACTTTAGCCCATTTCATAAATCTGCCTACCTCTCCGCCCTCTTTCCCTACATTCGAAGTTTGGTATCAACTTACTGGCCGACGAACAGATAACATGTTACACCTAGTCGGCCACGACCTGAAGATCCCTGTTCTTCGATATCTCCATATCCTTCTTACCAACACTGTCCTAATCTGCCCCAATGAATACGAGCGGGACATTGTTTCTACCGATGAACTTTTTATTCTCTGGTGTCTGCTGTCTAACACAGAGATTAACCTTGTCTCGTTCTTCCTGCAAAGTTTAATTACGGAGTCAACCCGTGAAATTAGTCCAATCCTCTGCAGCAACCTCATTACACCCTTAGCAGAATACTGTGTGTTCTTAGCAGACACCACCCCCGCACCTACAACATTAATCGACTTGGATTTTTTGACCAAGGAAGGGATTCTTCTCACCATCTTCCCTCTTCCAACTACCTGACCCTCGACAGACTTCAATCCTGGAAGGTTGGAATTGATGGATGAATGATTTCATTCAGGTCACAAGGCCTATTCCAACACTACCCCCACTACTTTTGGACTACAAAACCACTTCGCAACTTCCCTCTGGTTCTAGAACTCCTCGAAAGCGCATTGTCTCTTCCTCCTCATCATCAGCTCTAGATGCCTCTCCATCTTTACCACTCACCACATCCAACAAATTGGACCTTATCTTGGACCAAGTGACAAAACTTGTGGAAGTCACAACCCGCAATCACTAGGATATCCAAGCGCTTAAAGATCAACTGCATAAACTGGAACAACAGAACTTGGTGCACCAACAGCGAGTCCAAGGAGTGGAAGATGTCCAGAATTCTGTCCTAACAACCCTCAGTGACATCCAGCAAGTCACTGACTGTATACTTGAGCTTCAATCAACTCCGGGTCCCTCTTCCTGGCATGATCGACATTGAGGACAGAGTCGATACTAAGTTTGGGGGAGAGGGCAACATGGTACATTTCTACTCTCTATTTAACTCTCATTTTTCACAATTTTACATTCAAATTTTCACATTATAAATTGACATTACACAATGTTAACCTCACATAGTACAGTAAGAGATTTCAAACTCATCTCGTAGTTATAGCCACTTTTGAAACCTCCTGAAACTTTATTCAAGAACATCTTGCTAGCCCCTAATATTTTAACATATTTTGCAACCAAATTCAATGCTTAAAGTGAAAGGACAAAGACAAGTGGAAAGTGACTATTTTGATATATTAAGAGCTTGACGACCAATCTTATTTAAGCTTGCTTCTGAATTCAAATAACTGCTAATAAGATTGTTAATACTAATATTTTCCAGTGCAGTATGAAACCAAATGAAAGAAAGATAAAAGCAATAAGCAAAACAAAAGTTAAAAGCAAAAGAAAAGAGGGTCAAGAGAGCCCCAGAAGGTACAAAAAGGGTGCATTTCTGAGCCAGGTGAATTTGGGTGAGTAGATCCGTAGGGGTTCATGCCTAGTACCCTAAGAGCAACTGCCCTGGGCTGTGTCGATCAAAAACCTGCTACATGAATTCCCCTAAGCATTATGGATAATCACATGAGTACTGGACAAATGAAAAGAAATAAGAATTCAAAGAAAGCTTATACTGCACCGGTAAATTTAGCATTAACACTCTTATTATCTATTTTTCTTATTTGAATTCTCTGACTTGAGATAAAAAGAGGAAATTAAAAATGTCTTGTTGTTAATATCTTCATTAAAGTCAGGGAATGAAGGAACAGAGAGGGCCGCAAAGAATATCAGGTTGATATATTAAAAGGTTAGCGGGAAAGCAAGATGAAGACTACCCCTATCTTAACATTGCTTGAGGACAAGAAAAAAGCTAAGCTTGGGAGAATTTGATCACCTCTTTTATGTATTTATAATCACTGCAATTAAATTCATGAATTTACGTAAAAATTGAGCATATTTAAATATTTTTATCATTTTTTAGTGGAGATGTTGAATGAGTAAAAGAGAGGACTAACCACTTTTCGAATTTTGAATTTTGAGTAGGGGATGAAACAAAAAGGGGAGAAGAAGCCGGACAGAGGGAGAGGCCAAAAGGAGAGTGAAAGGAGAAAGATGAATGCTCGGAAGAATGAAGACGTGCTAAAGAAGATTCTAGATTCTCTCGTGATGAAACTTTGTTGATGCTGACTTTTATTCTGACTTTTTGATCTCGTGAATTTGACTCCTCATTTCTCTTTACGTGATGCATGGCTGTTTAGAATTTATGTCTGATTTCAATTAGATCGAGAGATTAATTTTTTTTCTGCTTTAGCTAATTTCATCCGAGAGGAGAAATTAGCCACATTACTTGCTATGTTTCTAGTAATTGCTGGTTTACTGTTCATTTAAGGATCGAGAGATCTGCTATAGTGGCTGTTATGAGATGAGAATTCTTACAGTCTTGTGAGGTGTCAACTGCATTTTGATCACTTGATTAAGATTAAAAGAATGAGTTGTAGGAGATCAAGAGATCGAACTCTTCTTCTGATTAAGGATGAGAATTTTATTAATCAGTAATCTTAATTTAGTGATTAGCAGCTACTCTCTTCTTGATTTGTAGATACAACGATAGGTTGAGAGATAGAGTGAGATTATAAAATCAGTAAGTCGGATACGGCGATTGCAATAGCATAGTTCATTACGAGGAAATCTCTTCCTTCACTCCTTGATCTTTTCTTACCTTTCTTTATTATTCTTAATCCATGTTCATTTATTCATCTGATTTATTCTTTTATAATTTCGTGATGACTTTCGGGATATAAGTAGAATAAATAATTAATCAAAATCAACGGGGTTACGACACTCAAGGTTTCTACTCGACCTGTGCACTTGCAGTTACGTGAACTCTTGAGTAAAATTAAAACATGACTAAAATTATTTCTTGTGTGAGAATCCAAAATTTAATAACTACGGTAAGTTCACGTCATAAGTGTGTTGCGACAAGGTTCTGGTGACAAGAAAGCACAAGAAATACATGTCTTATTAGTTTTTTTTTCCTTCCGCGTTATAAATTCATGATGTAGAACTTCATTATATTCCTTAGAGATGATATAGTCACTTTTTAGACTTCCACAATTAAAGTTATTCTTTTCTTTATTTCTCTATTTTTCTTTCTTCCGCTAATGTATCTCGGTTATTGATTGAGATATGGTCAATATGATAGTCCAAGTTATAGTGTTTCGTTGCATCTTCAGGTTGATCTTCCTCACCTGACGGAGGTCGATTTGAGGGCATTACATACATAAATAATGGTGGAGAAATATACACTACAAGAAAAATGATTTTTAGCGACCATAATTAACGAAGAGATTCAAATATAGTCGTTAAACATTGTTATTAACGACTAGAAAAAATTCTGGTCATCAACAATAAGGACAAGAAAAATTCTGGTCCTTAATATTCTTATGATTGGTCGTTAAAAGTCAACAATAAGGATCAGTAAAATCTGGTCCTTAATATTCAAATTAACGACCATCATCTTATCGTTAAAAATATGAAAGAAGAAAAGAACAAGTAGGTATAGAAACATAGTCCCACATTCATTATAGTAGTATGATGAGAGCAGAGAGACAAGTATTAATAGAGGAGGAACTAATGGGTTAATGTAGAGTTTTATGGAGAAGATCCATCTTTGGAACTTTTCCAAATTTAAAATAATATTTTTTATCAGATTATTTGTTCACAAAAAAAACTTTAAACAATTGGTCGGTTCATCCAAAATGTGATTCAATCCGGTGATGTCTTTAGCGACTAGGTGAGTGGTCCTTATAAATTATATAGGGGATCAGCATACTAGTCGCTATTGAATTTTTAGGGAAGATGATTATAATGTTCTTTAAAAAGAATCAACGGTCAGTTATTCACACTGGACGTTAAAACCTTTTAGCGGAGGGACCTATAGCGAAGAGCCGCGACCAATTTTTTCTTGTCGTTGATGAGTATTAACGACAAGATGACAATTTTTAACGACTACATATCTTTTCGTTAATGACCTAATTTCTTGTAGTGATAACAATATAAGATTATGATAATAATCGGTGATCGACATTGCACTAATTTTCGCGCTTGCATTCAATACATGATTATAATAATAGGGGAGGTACACTTATGGGTGAAGTAAGAAATCTGGATATTGCAATAATTTTCACACTTGCATTCGGTGCATGATTATAGTGACAGAGAGGTGGACTTACTGGTGGGGTAAGAAACCTGGGATCATGTTCGTTTTTTCCGGCGGAAGGGTTGCCGTGCTACGCTTGTTGCCAGAATTCTTAACACAACACAAGGCCAGGAATTTAGCCCATGGAGATGATGATGGATGACGTTTAACAGGAGGAGGATGAGATGATGATGGATGACGTATGACTAGACGACGATGAGATGATGATGGATGTAGTTTGTCAGGCGCCGGCGCCGGCGACGGGTCAAATGGGTGGGGGTGAGTCCTTACAACAGATTGTGAAACCACTCGATAGTCCTTAAACCGCGCAGCGACCTTAATGCTCCAGCTGACCTCCAGCGCGCATTTGGCATGAAAGCGGAAATCGGGCTTAACATCGGATGCGTAAACCAGGTCGTTAGACAGGGATTCTTTGCACACGATGCACTCCAAAGCCATGTCGGTCGGCCTGCCATAAACTACAAGGGAGGCCGTGTAATCCTTGTTCCCGTCCGCGAATACCACGACCTCCGGCATAGCCTCATTTGAAGTGCTTGTGTGCGAGCACATCTTCTCCGTTATTTCTTTGAACAACGATTGCAGAAAGCTGATTACCTCTCCACGCAGATTTGAGTTGGCCAGGTCTTCACCAAAAATCAGGCTTGCACTACGCCTGTTTTTGTTAGCTTCTTCAAGGAAACCCAGACGATTATAGACGCAGTCGTCGTGTAAATTGAACGGGGGAGGGCTACCGCCGGCGGGCCAGAACGGTTTATCCAACACGGACGTGCCGCACAAGTCGCATGTCCTCGCCGCCATTGGTGACTAGTGTTCTATCAACTGATTGGTGATTCTTATCGTGGCTTTATTTCCATGGATAGTGCAATCCAGGGGGGCTTAAATTGAACTGATCCGCCTTGGCAAATACATTAACTCGTCCAATCCCCTCTTCCTCTCTTATTCCCTCGCTATTGTCCAAAATAACCATGACACTGCCCACCCCACATACACACAGTGTGGGTCCACCTTATCACGTTATTTCATCTTCTCTGTTCACATTCCAATTTTTTTTCTGTCGCTGGGATCAAGTGATATATCTTCTAGAGGTCATCTTTTATCCTTCCTTGCTCATCGCCTATAAACATTGAACGTTTCAAGACTCGCCCTCATCCTAAAAATGTTGATACACAATTTTTTATAAAATATTTTTTTTTCAAAATATTAAATAAAAGACGGAGTAACTTTGATAATAATAGATAATAATCCATTATAATCAAAATAACTAAACCGTTCGCATTATAAGAAAATTACTAATTTGCGATGAACATTTTCCGACGGACATGAATCTTTCGCATTTTTAACGATAGTTACGACACATATAAAAATTCTTTTGAAATATCGAGGGTCAAAAGGTCCTTCGTTACTACGAACGATAGATCCTTGTCGGTAATTTATTGACGAATTTAAATTTATCAGTAATTTCGAAGGCTAGACCTGACGATAATTATATTTATATTAATATATAAGTAATATAGTATAAGTATATATTCACTATTTTATTATTAAATTTATTTGTGGGCCTAGCCTTTGAAATTATTAGATCTAAATCCGTCGCTAATTTCGAAGGCTATACCCAGCGATAATTATATTTATAATAATATATATGTAATATAATATAAGTATATATTTAATATTTTATTATTAAATTTACTGACGAGTCTAGCATTTCTAATTATCGACGGATTTCGATCCCTTGATACTTTTAAAGATTAGACTCGTCAATAATTAAATTTAGTATTTTATTATTACTATTTATAAATACAATATAATACATATTTCTCTTTCTACATTTACTTATATTTTTTTATAGTTAAATAGTAAAAAGCCAAAAATGGAAAAAAAAATCTAACAAAGAAAAGGAGGTATTTGAATGATGTAGGCCGGATGTCAACTTCATAATCAATGCCCATTTAAACTTCAGACTATAACGATAGAGGGGATAAATTAGTTTTAAATTCATGTATTGTGGGCCATATATATTAGAAAGTTTGCACTAAAATAACATTGACTTCTCTTAGTCTTCATATAATATGTACAAAAAATGCTATATATTTCTCTTTTTTCCTTTTCCTCACGAGATCTAAATATAAATTCGTTTTCCAAAGTTGACAGATGAACTACCCTACGTGGTTATTTTATGCTTCTATTCATACCTTGGTTTAAGTTAGTTTTAGTTCATATTTAAATTAACAATAAATAAATATGAAATATGTAAATTTACAATATAAAATAATTTGGTTTAGATCTAATATGAAATTTATTTTTATATATTTATATCTATGAATTATGAGACTAAATTGAAGGATGCTGCTATACTCATACCAATGCTGTCTTCTCTTTCGAAAGACGAGGTTTTGCCTATTTTTCCACGTCTTGTGGATCTTCCTATGGAGAAGTTCCAAGCAGCACTGGCTCGAATTTTACAGGTATGGTTGTCTGGCTGTTTCATTTAAAGAACAATTTTATTCACCAGTCATTACTTGCTTGCAGCATCTTTTATAATTGGATATTATTTGTATATACATATATTAGATTTGTATTGAAATGGTAGCATGATTTTGTATTATGTATCTTCTCCATACTAATTGTCCTTTGAGTTTCGTTTGAAAAAAAAAAAATGTCCTTTTGAGTTACCATCACGAGCTTACAACTTTTACCCTAAAACAACACTTACAACTTTTCATCATCTTATGGGTTATTTGAGATTAGATTTCATAGTCCTTTCCTACTTCCAAACGTCCTTGTAGTTTGCTCATACTATTTTTAATATGAACAACATATATACATGAATGAGCAACCTAATTTAGTCATCTTTTTGTCCCTAAGAACAAACACTATCCTCTGATATTTTTAGACCACGTGACCAAAACTCCAACAATCAATGCTACTACAGTTAATGACTAGATGATACCTCCTAGACATAAAAACATAGATGATAGCCTTGTTCTTAAACTCATCAATTTCATTCGTAAAGGTGTTTTTCTTGACCAAGGTTTTAAATATCAGCAAATCAACCCATGCTAGGGGTTCACTGTAGTGATATTGTATGGGTCAGTACCACTCTAGCAGAATTTATAGCTCTTGCTCGTTTTTTACTTCAGCTTAAATTGGAAGTATGGA
Organism: Pontederia crassipes; assembly: GCA_030549335.1. Taxonomy (NCBI): domain Eukaryota; kingdom Viridiplantae; phylum Streptophyta; class Magnoliopsida; order Commelinales; family Pontederiaceae; genus Pontederia; species Pontederia crassipes. The sequence goes on along the minus strand of CM060198.1, from coordinate 77,958 downwards.
TTTTTTACCTGTATATTTTGGATTATTGCTGCCTGATATGCACCAAATAGTCCTGGTGAACTGCTGTTGGAAACCAAACGTGGAACTGGTATGAACTTCCTGGGATGGATGGTTCAGTAGGATATAGAAATTCTTTTTCTTCCTTATCCAATAACAAGCCATTGTTTTTACCTTTCTGTAGCATTGTTTTATTAAGCTATTATAAAAATTACTTATTAGATTTGTTGATCAATTTTACATGGTTTGTTAGATTCGAATGGAAATACTTTGTCAAATTTGGGTTATAAGTGACATAGAATACTAATCTTGTTAGTAAGAATCTTCAGGGTTCAGCTCATAGTGGCCCTGCATTGACTCCTGCTGAAGTTTTGATTGCAATTCATGATATTAAACCTGAGAGAGATGGTGTTCCTCTTAAGAAGGTATACTATGTTAACATTAACATTAGCATTTGTTCATTATAACTCCGCCTATGTTTTATAGCCGGTCCCAAGCCCAGATAAAGGAGGAGGGTTGTGTTAGGCCCCGACAGTCAGCGTAAAACCCTGTCGAATCTCATGAACATGGATCAACGAATGACGTCGTATGATCCATGTAGCCGACCCCATCTAGTGGGATAAGGCTTTGTTGTTGTTGTTGTTGTTGTATATTTATATCTATGAATGAGTAAAGAAATAAGTGATCCGGTTAGTGTGTTATCTATTCTTCCAAACAGCAATGTTGTTATTTATTTTATTTATAATTGTTCTCTGTGTGAACATTTGTCCATTTTATCATTTGTGAACATTTGTCAATTTAAAATTATTTTTCTCTCCCTAATCTTACTACTAATAATGGACTCCTCCCCTCGTTGTTGTGAGGTCCAATTTGGGTAAAAATTATTTTCACCCATGGGAAGCAAGATTCTATAATATAGTACTTTTTGAAAAATGACATACTACATATGGAAGAAAATAATTAGATGGAGTGAATGGGTGCATAAAGTGACTATAGAAAAAAAGAACAAAAATAAAGTGACAAAGAAAATAAAGATTCTATAAATTTTTCGTACCTCCTTTTTTTTTCTTCGTCTTGAGCATCAATCCATGGTTTTGAACTCTGAAATTGATAATCAAACAATACTTTGTAACTTTTACGAAGATGAAAAAAGTTAAAACAGTTTTTTAGCCTTTCTTTGATTTTAAGTTGTTCCCAAACAGCCTCAGTGTTATTTTATAGTTGCCGATTTTGTCACCCGTAACGCACGCCAATTTTGTTAAAAAGAAAATAAATAATTAATTAATTATGACCTGTTCTCTAACCAACCTCAGGCGCTGCACAAGAGTTTTCTTCGTAAATATATTAGAACTCGTAGTCTTTATTTTCCATAAATGATCGAAACCTGTTTAGTTAGGGATTAATAAATGAAATAAGGTCTTAATGGTCGAAATATCATCATACATGGGGTGGCTAGTAGGCATGAGCAAACACTGAATTAGGTTCGGATCTAAACGGATCTGATTCCTATTCGAATTATGTCAGGTCAAAAATTTTTTGATTCTATATCGAACCCAAACGACCCGACAATCCAAAAATTTGACCGAGATTATGACCGGAAATCAGCGACGTAGTCCAGGTGCGCCTGGTGCCCGCGAGCCCATGCGGTTGGGGTCGATCCGGCGCTTGGTCTATTGCCACTCCAAAAAGTTTGCTGCCACTCCTTGGGATAAATACTTTGACCATTCTACCCTTTGTACTTGTGATAATAATAATTTGTCGAGTTACATCAATGCCTAAAAAAATAAAAAGTTACGTCAATGCAAATATTAAAGAACCTAAAATATTATTTCACCTGCCGTTCTAGATTAATAAAAGACATGTGGATTTTAAAACATATGTTTATTGATCTTTTAAAAAAAATGTATCTGATAATTTTAAACACAAAATATTTATTAATTTTATATTTATGATAATATCAAGTAATATTTCATAGTAGAAGCTGACATGAATAATACGCTTCACATTTTAACATCATCATGCATAACTTAATTTTTATTATTACATAATCAAACGATGTATTAATTGAGTAAATTTACATATATTAAAATATATTTTATATTTAAAAAAATAAAAAATATTTGTATGGCTTTAATTAGGTAGGGTTCCTCCGGGGAATTTTTGTTTTTCAAAACTACCTACGTTATGAAAAGATCAATTTGTTTTATGAGAAGTTGGATTGGCTCTTAGTTTTTTTTTATTTCCTTTTCTTTTCGGATCGGGTTAGACTCGGCAATCTGAAAATTTGACCGAAATTATGGTCGGAAATCAGCGACGTAGTTCAGGTGCGTCTGGTGCTCTCGAGCCGATGCCGACAGCCATGATGCGACTAGCGCCGATCCCGCGCTTGGTCTGTTGCCACTCCAAAATCTTGCTGCCACTCCTTGGGATAAATACTTTGACCATTCTACCCTTTGTACTTGTGATAATAATAATTTGTCGAGTTACATCAATGCCTAAAAAAATAAAAAGTTACGTCAATGCAAATATTAAAGAACCTAAAATATTATTTCACCTGCCGTTCTAGATTAATAAAAGACATGTGGATTTTAAAACATATGTTTATTGATCTTTTAAAAAAAATGTATCTGATAATTTTAAACACAATATATTTATTAATTTTATATTTATGATAATATCAAGTAATATTTCATAGTAGAAGCTGACATGAATAATACGCTTCACATTTTAACATCATCATGCATAACTTAATTTTTATTATTACATAGTCAAACGATGTATTAATTGAGTAAATTTACATATATTAAAATCTATTTTATATTTAAAAAAATAAAAAATATTTGTATATCTTTAATTAGGTAGGGTTCCTCTGGTGAATTTTTGTTTTTCAAAATTACGTCTAACATTAAAATGATCAATTTGTTTTATGGTAGATTGAATAGCTGCACAAGAGTTTTCTTCATAAATATATTAGAACTCGTAGTCTTTATTTTCCATTCATAGATACATTAGAACTCGTAGTCTTTATTTCCCATAGATGATCGAGAGACATTTAGGAGCTGTTTAGTTACGAATTAATAGATGAAATAAGATCTTAATGGTCCAAATATCGTCAAACATTGGGTGGTTAGTAGGCCTGAGCAAATCCTGGACCGGGTCCGAATCTAAGCGGATCTGATCCCGATTCGAATTATATCAGATCAAAAATTTTTCGATTCTATATCGGACCCAAACCTAAACTTGGTCGAGTTTCGAACCGGGTCAGACCCGACAATTCGAGAATTTGATTGAGATTGTGGCCGGGAATCAACGACGTAGTCCGATGCTGACTCAAATGATGTATTAATTGAGTAAATTTACATATATTAAAATATATTTTATATTTAAAATAATAAAAAAAATTGTATGGCTTTAGGTAGGGCTCCTCCGGTGATTTTGTTTTTCAAAATTACCTCCGTTTGTCTAATATTAGAAAGGTCAAATTTTTTTATAAGAAGTTGGATTGTCTCTTAGTTTTTTTTTATTTCCTTTTCTTTTGGATAGAATGGATAAAGATTATAAAAAAGAGTTAAACTTGGTTGGCGGTGGAGTTACGAACTAAAAACCTAACTCTGAAATCTCGTAAAAATAAATTATTGAGAGATGCTTCTTTAAATTAAATTAATTAAGTTTCATTTGCTGATATTTGTGGAGTAGTTAATATAAGTTAGCAGTTGTATCTAGGAGCTCTAATAACAACTTATACAGGGTTGGAGGATCTACTAGCCAATACGCATCCCAACTATATGGCCCCTACCCCTTCGTACAATCCTGGTTACCATGCGGCGTGAAGGCATCTATAACACAAATTAACTCAATAATATAAGTATGATTCACATAGGAGTGTACTTATTAATTACTTGAGGAGTGGAGCCGCAGATGCTTGAGAAGCTTGCACATGACTTTACTATGAGTTGTGTACAGTATGAACAATGAATGTCATGCATGAACATCTACTCTACTATGATCAATGAAGGAGCTAAGAACTTAGGCTCTGATACCAAATTATAACGCCCCCAAAATCGCACCTCTCGCCACGTAGGCGGTCAGATTGACCCTGGGAGCGCTACACTGCCTATTGCTCTACTAACCTTGACCATTCAACGAAACAGCTTACGTGGCACTAATAAAATAATAATAAACATAATAGAGAACTTTAAATGCGGAAGAATAGTCGAAATGTCATGAAGAAGGACTTTAATGTGGAAATATCATAAGATTGGTCGAAAAGTTCTATGAGCGGAAGTAACATGATGTCTCTGAACAATTACAATAATTAAAAGATACGTGGCAATAAAGCTTGAAGTAGAAGTATTAGTCATGTGCAGCGTTCTCCAAGCTCTGTGCCCTCCACCACCTCTTCAGTTGGCATTCTCACATGCAAAATCCCAATGCAGGGGAATAGAATACCCATGAGCAAAGATGCCCAGTACAATAGCAATAGACGGTGAAATAAGAATCGATGATGATCAGGAAATCAATATATCAACCTTTATGCATATCAGTACTCTGTTCTTTGCTATAACATTACTTTGTCTTTGCATTACTCTGCTTTTACTTTACAATGTCATTACTATGACATGCTATGCTTTACTTTACAATATCTCTATTTTACTTTACAATAATTTACTTTACATTGCTCTACTGTGCACTGCTTTACTTTACATTGCTTTGTTGTGAGTTGTACTACGTCTTTTACATTACTAGAATATCCTTAAAGTTGGTTGTCCTATGCGAGCTCAACTTTATTAGGTTGGGATGCCAGGGGTGCTTCTCTAAATCTCTGATGCCAGTAAGCCCATAAAGGAAAGAGGGGTGGGTGTTACTGCCTCATCCAGTTCGGAAGGTAGGGGAAAGAATTCATACAATCCAGGAACAGTGGTTGGTTATGAGACCTATAGGTTCGCTGTCTCCTCAGCTAGCTACCTGTCCCTCTCGCATAATACTTTAATTTTTAAGAGAAGGGGTATGACCTTAGCACCACCCTTCATTCGAGATACAGGTGGAAGAAGACCTGAAATCTCAGGAATAGTGATCATTTAAGATAGTAGCTTCGCTGTCTCCTCAACTAACTATCTATCTCTCATATGCTTTAATCTCTGATCTTTGCTTTAACTTTGGGGGCGGCACATAGCAATCACATGTCTTTGTCCTTGCTTTATTTATCTTTAGTCATCGTGAATCTATGATTTAGGATTCAACGGGACGTTGGTCTTCATTCAATAGGACTAGCCAGTGTAGGTAAACTGGTCAGAGTCTCATTTATGTTTGGGAGTGGTTCAGTTCGATTAAATCAGTTCGATGGGTCTCTGCTGAATCGGTCGACCGTTCCTGGTGGACCGATCGACCGGTCCTCTGGGATCGATCGATCGTGTTCTTTAATTTGGGTCTGTGGATCGGTCGACCATTCATTAGGCTATGAAGATGCGCACTGCGCATCGGATCGGTCGACCGTTCTCTGGAATCGGTCGACCGATCATAGGGTCGAATCTGTCCGTTGATAGATAGATCGGTCGACCTCCATGGAGGGTCCGGTCGACCGATATAGAAGAACTCCTATGCGTTCTGTACACAGACTGTTCGACCGTTCTCTGGAATCGGTCGACCGATCACTGCAATAAAACAGGGCTGCCGGACTTTATCTCTGATTCCGGCGGTCCTCCGGCCGTCCAACAATGACGATCACAATATGAAAAGGTTGTAAACTACTTCAGGATTATAATGAACCCACTCTACGCATTAATAAATCCTTAATTCTTCGTCTATGGGATTAAAATGCTAAGGTTATCTTTTTCCGTCGGAATTTGGGCTCGTCGGTCATTTTCTCATTGTCCGGTCATCATCGGACTTCCTGATCGGTGAGGGGGAGTCGCACGGCACCTGCGCACGTCGAGGAGGGTCACCTTGCGCTGGGGAGTCATCGATCGCCGATCGTTCATCTCTGCTCTGCTCGCATCGCGCGTCGTCGTTCGCCGGTGCGGAGGAAGATGAAGGAGAGGGAGGAGGTCGGGGGTTCCAAGAGGTGCAAAAGGGCGACCCTCCTCCCATCCAGCAGAAATTTGAAGTCAAACGATGAAGAACTTGAAACTCAGTTCACCTCACATCCAGCAGAAATTTGAAGTCAAGTTCAGTTCACACATAAACAGGAAGAAGTCCGTGATCAAACACACATCAGAGTGCATGAACATCGAGTCTACAAGACATCAGACACAAACAATGCGAGGGAAGGTTGGCAACGCATGGTATCACTCACACCTCTCCACCACAATTACAAACAATCATAGCTACAACATATAACATTAATGCACACACGAAGAAAAGAAGTACGATGTTCCTTCGACAATTGCATCCACACTGAAGCCTTGGGGGGGGGGGGGGGGGGGGCTGCTCAACGACAGATTCAGAAGAGGAAGGAGTTTGAGATGGCAACATAACAGGTCGACTCTTAATAGGTAGTCCATATTTGTTTGGTAGCTTCGTGTAAGTCTCGTCTTGCATTTCACAATACTTTGAGAGAGAGCTTTCGGCAGCATCAAAGGAATCAAACTTCTTGTAGGCACAATAAGGATAACCTGAGACCTGTGCTTGACATTCAGACCACGTGTCATATATACCTGGTTTGCGACCTTCGTATACAACATAAAATCTTCGGCGAGACATCCTAATCCTCGGTGGTAAGGTGTCCTACAAAAGAGTCTAATAAGTTAACAAATTGAAATGTTGTCGGCAATGATAACACCTGGATAATTCGAATGTATATACTTGTTGTAATGTTATAAAATTTTCACATTTGCACACTGAGTTCTATCATTTTCTACAATGCAATTCCGTGAAAACTTGAGAAGGCACCTTTTAATTCGAGCAGAAGAACTAAAAAGGAGATTTCACACTACAGTTTCGTTGAAAAGCATATCCTGGCTCTATGGAGCAAAATATAAGAATTGTACCACTTATACAAAATGTATGTTCGGTTTCGAGCAGCACAATTTTGAAACTATAAATTACGACTAAAAATGGGATACTAAAAAACAAACTGCCAATGACATAAAAGTTTAAAGTAAATCTAAGTCATTATTTCACCATATAAGTTGAAGAAAATGGCAACCATATCCATGTAAAGAAAAACAATGGACAAGCAGGATATGAATAAAAGGCCAAGCATCTCATGATGGTAAATAAAATCAAAGGATAAGCAAGATACGATACGAGTATAATGGGTAAAATCATAACTAAAAAATAGATGATTCGCAATATTAAGTATTTGAATTATAAGTTAACTCGTACGTCTACACCTTCGATGATCAGCCCAAATCCTGGCTGCTATGCCGTCCCGAAGAATGTCGCCTCTTGTTCTTTCGGTTGATGAGGCGGGCACAAAAGGTGTCAAGTCACCCGCACGGACTGCTTCGAGTTCGGGCTGGATAGTCATATTGAAGTACTTGTCGCCTCCTTGATGTCGTCTTACGATGTTGTGTATTATGCAACATGCTATGACGATGTACTTTTGAATCTTCAACGAAAATTGCATGGGGCTACGAAGCATTCAAAACCTCTTTTTCAAAATTCCGAATGACTTTTCCACACAATTCCGCAACTGCGCATGTCGGTGATTAAAAATGTCCTTCGCATCGCGATAACGTCCGGCCGAGGTGTCCTCCGTAAAAGTCCCCATATGATACCGGCCTCCTCAGTAGGGTGCTATGAACTTGTCGGAGTTCGCATAACCCTAATCCACAAGGAAGTACTTTCCTGTTATCAACGTTATATAAAGTAATCAAATGGGCATATGCAAATCAAAAATAAGGGTTATAAATGCCTACCATCGGGTACGCGAAATTCATTCCTTTCGATGCACCACCTCAAGATCTTCATATCCCCTGTTGAACCTTCCCAGCCAGCACAAATGAATAAGAAGGTGTGGTCAAAAGATGCGGCTGCCATGACGTTTTATGAAAGAAAACCCTTGCGATTTCGATACGGCACTGCTTTCGATTTTGGCACATGAACTGGGATGTGAGTTCCGTCGACAGCACCTAATGCATTCTGTCACAGACGAAACATAGAAGGTCAACAAACATAAAGAAGAACAAAGTTTTGTTTACAAGTGCACGCAACACAACTTACCGCAAAGTACGGATAGAATCTGCGACTGTCCCCCACTCGAAGGTGAACACCAACATCTTCACCCAGGAGTACTATGAACTCGTCGCTCAGTGAACAGATAGCTTTCAAAACATTTCTGAAGTGCCGTGATATTGTTTCATCAGAGTGCTGGAACTCCTCTTGCATGTCCCTATTTGTTTCATCTCGGCGAATTGCAAATAAAAAGATCGCCAGTTGTTCCCGTGCACTGACATACTTTGTCGATGCAAGAAGTCCACGCATAACAAGCATCTCCTCCAACATAAAAAAACATTGTATTTTCAACCCCGAAATGATGATACCCTCTTTTTGGATGGCCATTCAACATTTCGTTAACCAACTGATCTCCCGTGAATGGCCATGTCCTGCAGGAAAGCTTGGGGATGCGCACGAATGTCGGTCTCCCATTTGTAAGCCAACTTCATCTTGCGAAGAATCATTCACAACATCTGTGTTTTGTTCGTCGAATAGCAATTCCTCAATGAGGAAGGATCACATTTGTTCATTATTCATCTGCCATAACTCAAGTGATATAACGCGCAATAAAAATTACTTAGCAATTAAACATCAGAATTATGCAGGACAATACATCGGAACATAATTAAAAGTCTTAATACATGAGAATACGAAAAACAAAGTCCGATGAGTGGTGCAGACTACATGCGGAAAGGTAATACTACTTAGATTATGCTATGTTAAGATGTCTTACATAATGCAACTTGATAAGAAAAAAGTACATGGACCTAAGATAACTTCAGTACTCTGGCATACAGATCTACTCTTCGCCGCTCAAATCTTTCTCCTCTACCCCCTCGCTACTAGACCTAGGTGGAATGAAACGTCGGGAAGGCAACGCGAAACTCAGATTTGCAGGCCTTAGTAACTTGCTCGGACTACAAAATGGATTTGGCATGCTTTGGAACGCGGGAAAGGGATTTGGCATACTACTTGCTCCAAAGAAGGATGGACGATAGTCAGAAGCGGAGTACGCTGGTGAAGCTATAAAATTGATTATGGTAGTGACGGGAGCTACCCCACATGCCGCACGAGGTTGCTGAACTTCCTCAGCCGAGAACGTGCTGAACGGCATTGGAGACGACGCCGGAGGGGAATCACGATAGTACTCTGACACCTTTCTGCTTAACCACGTCTGAAGCATTTGATCGTCGCATCGCATGAATGTCCATAGCTCTTTGTCATCTTTGAATGCATCAGCAACTGCCAACTTCACATTTGAGGGAAGGTTGGGCAGTCTCTATTCAAGCTTCGCCCAACACTAGTCGGCGAATGAAAAAGGATTCTACTTATTCTTCTGTACGGCCAGCAAATCTTCCATCAGCTTCATCCTCCTCAAAGCTAACTCTTGTGCAACCATATCCACACCCTTAACACTTTTCTTCTTCTTCGACGTGATTGGAATTGAAGTGGACCTGGTTCTCTTGCCCGAAGAGGTTGTTCCATAAGAATCTGGCCGCACTGGTTCAGTAGGATCCTGGATGTTCTCTTTTTCTGGTCCATAAGCGGTGGGTGTGGTCATGTCAATAATGTTGTCATCGGAGCTATCTTCTTCTTCTTCTAAGTCCACGAGCTTGGCGATCGTACACGCCTCTTTGCCTGTGGCGGTGTTCTTTACCCTCTTGTAATACTTGTTAACCTAATACAGTAAAGAAGGACACGTCATTACAATCCGATGGCCTTAGCGTTGGGTGGTAAGAGATTTACAAAAACACGGATCCTCACCGCTATCACTTCCTCCCACATTCCCTCTTCCGGTGGCTGTGGCATGCACTTCTCCGGATCCCATTCCCATCCGCTCTTGTTAGAAAGAGTCCGACACAACTCGAAATTTCCTTTCATCACTTTGAGATGATTCTTCATATGCTCGATAGTCATTCTTTCACTAAAGTGCACATTGAACCTGTTGCAAATCCTTTTCCACGCTTTTGGCGCAAAGGTGTTACCCCGGAAGTAACCATCCACGTTCTCTTGCATCATCATCCCAACGAAGAAGGCATCCATATTTAGCGACCAATGGCTGGATCTTGCCTTCTCTGGAGAGATCATATTTTCTTTTCCTTTATTGGAACTCATGGCTGTCTATAGAAGACCAAGAAATGTAGTAATATGTGAGCCATTATTGTCCCTATTTTTAGATTATTACAGATACTTCCATTACAAATCTGAAAACCAAGCCGAATGGCATAAAAGAAAGGATTAACGCATCGGGTGTCGAGTTGGTTTAAAATATTTATGAGTTTTCAGCGTGGCATGAAAATGAAGTAAGCTAAAACATTGAGAAGGTACCTTAATGCTCCTTGAAAACTCCAACGTCGTCACAGGTGGAGAATGCGGGATCAGCCCTTCCCTCGCGACTTGTGGTAAATAAATCAGAATTAAAAAATTTTCATGATAAGTCAGTGGCTTCATGCATATGGAAAATAATTCAAATTGACCTAAACAAATACAATAACTGACATCCCTAATACAAGAGGGATAATATGTTGCACATCTCTATTGGAAAAAAAAGAGAGTCAGAATTTGAGAGAGACGATAAAAAATTATTTGTGTGTCAATAAGTTAATATAAACGAACTATGTGTGGAATTAGAAAGCCTAAAATGATAGGGTCCAGAAATTGAGCTGTAAGCGCATTTCCAAGGATCTTGTCTATTTGTTACAATAATTACGACAGTGATATCTTCAAGGACAAAAACTATTTAGCCCTAGGAGACTTCAATAGGTCACAAAAACATTAGGTTAAAAGTAGATGCCCCCTTCAAAATTGTCCAAAATTGTCTAACACAAGCCAAAGATTTCATGAAAGTGAGTCCAGCGGAAAGGCCAACATATATTGACTATGGTAAACGATTGAAGTAATTTATTTTCATTTTGAGTTATAATTTGACAGACAGATCCAAAATATAGCCCCTGTTGAGAGCAGCAATGGGGAAAGAAACACTGTAAAATTCTTTGGCAAATTCTAAAGAATAGCACAATTTGAGTTTCCACAGGGGAATTTGCACGACACAAAGCAAAGATGTATACAAAGTTCATCATCATAGACAAACATTTCAGCACGACCTTCCTTATTGAGTATAACATTTCATCACCACCTTCTTTATTGAGAAAGGAGTAAAGAAATCACGATCACAAAATCTGAGCATACATGAATTGAAACTAAGTAATAAAAACAAATTCACGGCAAGCTATGGGCATCATGACATGACCTAAACATGCTTTGCAATGGGCTAAGAAATTGCAGGTGTATCACTTCAGCCCTCCCTCGTAGAATGAGTCAACCGCATGGGCGAATGCAATTGAGAAAAAGGGAAGGGAATTATGCTACACATTATATGATGTACCCTAGCTATACATTATGATAATGGTGTGAAAAAGCTGATGCATATTTAACAATATATTAAATTGGTTGAATCTGGATGTGCCTTCTCTAAGCAACTGCATAGTAAATAGTTGAGCTAAGGAACCTTGACTTCGGTACCCCAAAATCTCCAAAAAATTCAACAAATTCCATCAATGCACTAAACGCAGAAGCTAATAGATATTGATTGAAGTAAAAAACCTTAGCCAATTTACTTCGAAAATAGGAAAGTAACGGTACAAATAACAAAGTTTTTTTCAAAAAGAGGGTGCCAATTGATTGAGAAGAAGGCATGGGGGCTTCGGCCGTTTAGACTCCGGTGGGCCTGCCGTCCTGGATAGACTTCCCCGTTTAGACTCCGGTGAGCCTGCCGTCCTAAGGGGCGGTCTCCTTTCAAAGCACCTATCGTCTTCGCTGTAACATTTCATGGCTAGGGTTTTTCTTGGGGGGGGGGGGGGGGGGGGAGGGGGGACAGGCAGAAGAGATAGAGATCTGTGTGTTCGGCAGCCGTAGACGATGAAACCGGAGCAGATCTATCAACGCTTCGCACCATTTCGAAACCCTAGAGATGGTGCTATTTTCGTAGGACACAATAAGGTCTATTGTGGTAGTAAAAGCTGACGATCCTCGGCGATCGTCGAACGGCGAAACAGATGAGAGAAAACAATGGACTCCGGCACACCTAATCGGACGACGAAGAGAACGGCGGAAAACTAACGGAACGAGAGAGAGAAGCTTGTGTGCAAAGCTCGTGGAAACAACAATCGAAAAGATCGCTAACCTGCTGATTCCGTTCACCGTTCTTGCCGTCGTCCGCCGTCGTGCTTCTGCCGAGTGCTGTCGGAGAGCGGGGCGAGCGAGCTTCTTGTTCGGACAAAAGGGAGGCAACGGACATTACGACGGGATGAAAGTACAACGAGGGTCTTCTCGCAATTGCGGCGTGGGATTCGAGGGATGTTCGGGCAACGTCGAAACATTTTCAAAGTTCTCGCGTGAAGCGAGAACTTTTTCGCGAGAACATTTTCGAACAACTGCGTTTGACCGGAACATTTGTTCCCGCGGGCCCCACCGAAACTTTTGATTGTGTTTGGCAGAACAATCAAATGTTTCGAGTTGTTCACTTCATCCAAACGCGGCCATTGTGAATGTACGCGCAGACATCGCCATCTACGTTGCGCTCATGAGCAACCTGTTAGATACACCCGGCGACGTGGAGATCCTCCAGGGCAAAAAGATCATCGGGAAGAGGAAGATGAACAGCAAGAACGTGGCACACTTCTTCAATAAGCTCCGCAGAAACGGTTCTGTCCGTAACATCCATAACCACAGTTTGGGAAAAGTGTTCGATGATGTAGACGACTACTGCATTTCGAAATGGCAAATTCTTCAGCACCCCCTGGGCTTGCATATCAGTTCTTGTTGCATCGATGATCTTACTGTACACGGCCTCGCAGTCTTTCATGGCTTTCTATTCCGGCTTAAATCATAAAATAGGAATACCAATATTCGGAATTATTACAGTACTACCACCAATTCTGGTGTTTTGTTTCTACAAGAAGATTAAATAGTGTATATTTGTTTCTACAAGATCCCTGATGGGAACAAAATTGTATCAGTGTGCATCATGTAATCTAATTAATGTGTGTGATTTGTTTGATGTATTTTTCATTAATACATCATATCATCAAATAATTTTTTGTTGAGAAAAAACAATGTTTCTGGAATTACATTCACCAACAAGCTTTAAGGGAGATAAAAATGTCAAAATTTAAGGCCGTGCCGCAGTAATTGTCGGGTCGTGAACCTGAACCCGACCATCCAAGATGCTTTTGAATGGTCATGTCGAATATATGCTGAAAGTTATCAAACTGAATCCATTTGACCCAACGAATATTTTTTTTAATTTTTTTACTTTTAAATTTTAATTAAAGCCTATATTTGTTTTAAAATTTAAAACTGTTAATGTAAAATATTTTAAATATGGAAATAATATCCATATTTAGAAAATATTATACTTTAAAATAAGTAAAATATTATTTAAAAATGTAAGAAAAAATAAAAATGGTAGTCAGACCAATTCGGTGGGGTGGGGTGTGAGGAGTGGGGTTTTAGGTCACTAGTCATTTGGTGAGGTCTGGGGGTGCAAGTCACTGAGAGAAATTAGAAGTGCCGGTCATCGTCGGGGAACGTACGATATAACTAGAGGAAAATGTTTCAATTCGAATTAGTTTTCTCACTCTGCTAGCTGTCTTCTTATTATCCCTCCATATTATCGGATTAAGAAAACTAAAATTGACGAATATTTTAATTATAAATTAAAGTTAAGAGATCAATTTAAAAATAACTTAAAATTGAGGAGTGTAATTTATCCGAAATATCATTTTAGAATTTTCAACTCCAATTTAGTTAGATGATGATCGTGCTGAATATTTCTCGCGAGATTTCTTACGTTTCCATTTTTTCCCTTTTTTCTGTTAAGTTCTTTTTACTATTTTATTGGGTCCAAGTTAATTGTCGGGTAGCCAAAAATCAAAATTTGGCATGTGCTATATATTATTATTATTTTTTAAAATTTAGAAAATAAAAGAATAAGGAATATTCTGTGCTATTTGAACATGGTTACTTTTGTTTCTGGAAGATAAGATTGGCAATTGAATGCGTGTGGGTGGGAAAGGGCAAGTCTAAACAGTTCATATATGGACTTCAACGTTTGGGTTATAAACTTGTAATTATCTATTTCCAAAACTTTATTTGGATTATGACCAACTCAGAATTCAACAGATCGAAGGAGAATACAAGCTGCTACGAATGTAATTGAACTTGCGTGAAGTGAAAATATATCCGGGAGAAACAGACCAGATCAGACCAGACCAGACCAGTAGGCCTAAGAGATATACATGAAAGCGAAACAGGAAATAAAAAGAGGAACGAAAGGTTGTATATACTACTGTAATACAACCCTCGTTCTCGATCTGTTACCCCATTATTTAAACACAAATCACACGGCAGAGAAAAGGAGCATTCAACAACATCAACAAAATATTTAAAACTAGATGACTCGTGCTTCACGCAATTTAAAAATATTTAAAAAATAAATTTAAATATATCAATTAAAATATAATTTCATATTTTTTTACAATTTATAATATATAAGTACTATGTTTTTGTAACATGCAATATATCTTTAATGATCTTAAAATTTGAATTAAGATAAATATTAGTTAAGTTTATATTTTGAAATATTTAAGATGACTATAAAAAATATTATGTCTTTTTATACTACTAGATACTATTCTTTTATATTCATGCTTAAAAAATATATTACAATTTTGTTATTGATGATTAATAAATATTTTATCTAAAATAATATCATATACTTATAAAAAAATGTAATTAGTTTTTTGAAATCCTGCTCTAAATAATAAGTAAAGGTGATATAGTTAAGATGTCTGATATTTTAAATTAAAAAACAAGTATGACTCTTCATATCCACAATAAACGTTAATCAAGGTTGCAATTATATATAATTATTTAATATTATGAAATAAAATTTAACAGAATATAACGAGTTAATATGTAATTTATGAAAAGGGTTAATACACAAATTAATAATGAAAATGTCAAGTGTTCATACAAATAATGCAATTAATTAATATGATATTTAATAATAGGAATATCAAGTGTCAATATAGAATTCAATGAAGTAATAAATTAATATTAAATCCAGATAATAATTATAAAAATTATAATTTGAAACAAATGACAAAATAGATAGGAAGAATGATGAAAGGAGAAGAGACATTAATGCATGATTTTGTATAAAGATAAGATAAATTGTCTTCACCATGTGAATTAATTTTGTGATTTAATTTTTTTTACTTTAATTGATTAATATATTTACTTACATAAGTGAAAATTTAAATACAATTGATTTTATAGTTTGCCAAAGCTATTTATACAAATTTGTGAGTTATGGACTTATAACTCTATCAATGATAGGGCCCTACCTATATTCTTATCTATATGCATATCAATAGTCCAAGAAATCACCGACCAGCTCACCATCACTATTTACTATTATGTATAAATTTAGGGATAGAAAAATTTATAAGTATAAAAATACTAAGTACGTAAGTTCTGAACAAAATTAATATGCTCAATAAAAAATAAGGTAATATAATAAGAGGTCAACTGAGCAATTAATACAATAATCAATGATCAATATAATAATTTAATAATAGTCCATAAATCAATCTATATCAATAAATAATTAACAATAATTATATCACTTATCAATTAACTATTTCCATGATCAATTCTATCTCAGTTCAATTTAATAACAATCATCAATTCAGTATCAATTATCTTGATTCAATCATTATTCGTCATAGGTCTGTGAATGTTATATTCAACAACTATCAGTTTATCCATCATACACAAATATCATAATTTATTCATCGGCCATAAAGACGAAATTTAATTATGCATAAGTCACTAAGGCCCAATTCAATTCAATTTAATCTTTAGAGTTATCTGTCAACATTTTGAGATACAATTTGAGAACTCCATTTACCATGCCACTTTCGTTCAGATCAATAGTGGATTGATTCACGTCAGTCAATTTAACTATATAAGTTCATGTATGATGAGGGACGATCATACCTAGGACAATCATAGTCTTTATTAGAGGTGGATGTACCGATTCCCTAACTAGGTACGTACTGTCTGCCATATTTAATTCAATTATCTACTAGCCACAAAGGTACAATAAGTAGACATAGGCCCAATAATTTTCATCTTTTATCATATTTACTTAAGTTGTCTACCTTTGTTACTATTAATTTGGATCATAGTAATGAATTCAATAATAGGCCAATAAATTCATACTCAAATTGCATCAATTATCATATCTCAATTATCACTTAGTCATCAATAACATTTTAACAATATGCAATGTTATCATGATAGTTGATTATAATAATAATTAAATTATCAATCAAATCAATAATATAATCAAATTATCATGATATAATCACTCACAATAAACATTAATAATAATCAATGCAATTAACAATAATCATCATTAAACAATTTAACCACAAATGACTCTTAGTTCTGCCTGGTCATTACTACAAGCCATGATCGACAACTCATGGGTCATGGATTGATGGTCGTGCATTGGCATGGACGGCGTAATTGCCTCACGGCTAATTCGTGCCCTTTATTGCTCAGCTTGGATGTCCCCAATCAAACCTATTTTCTCTTTTTTTCTTCTTTTTTTTGTTTAATCTATTGCTGGTTGGAACCGAAATTTGTGCCCATGCATTTCCTAGCAACTAGCCGGTAGTATGAAAATTGAGCCTGCGATTTCGTGGTTGCGGAAGGACCTTGCATCCATTACAATTATGACTATAAAAAATTCGACCGATTACAAAAATAGTCGCCTATTAATAATTACATGTCGTCATTTCAATCATAAATTTCTCATATGTAAATGTCAATATCATGGTTGACGAGGTCGTTGTGATCTCTATCTCACTTGAAATTCACACCAATGTCCGCTGGATCTTTGCGATTCATGACCGACTCTCGATTGTCACCGCACTTGTGTCCTGCCTTAGTGATCATCGCCGAAAGAGAAACACAAAAGGTGTGTGTGAGAGAGAACGATGAATGACAAGAGACTTTGGTGGAGACGACCAAATAGTCACGCTTCTATTTGTAGTGTCTTAACTCCAACTCAATTCTAACTACAATTCTTATTTAACATATCATATTTATTGATTTAATATAATTCATATCCACTTTTATATGTTATTTATTGAGACTAAATATTATTAAAATAATAAAAACTCTTAATTATATTCTAATTGGAAATTATTTTCCATCAAAGTTATCTTTGAACTCCAATTTAAATTCAAATTCTTAATTGTAATCTAATCACAATTTCTATCGCATCATAATTTGCCTTTCCTTCTTTTTTCTCTACCCACACTAACAATACTTCTAATCCTTATTATTTTTTAAAATCTATTAAAATTCTAATTAATTTATTAAATTATCAAATTGTCCTGGATGGAACTTTTACAATGTGACATGCACCATTGTCATCCAATCGCCAAACATCATCAGCCACTAATGAAATTTGCCGTCGTCGATCCAAATAAACCATTGTTAAGTCCATTTTCAACTGTAAGAACTCAGAAGAGGCTTACAACCAATGTTTTAAATATCAATTCGAAATAGCCCGTTCAACTAGTTCATTCACGAACTAGATACTGGACCAATCAGACTTTATGCTAAAATTAGAAATGTGATTAAATCAGGTTGACTCGGAGAAAATAAAAAAAATCAGTTTGAATGGGTAAATTTGGTTCAATCCTATTTTTTAAAAATTTCAATAAATAGATAATATATATAGAAAGGGTTTATTTTGTTTTATGGAGTTTTAAAGTTATGAAAAATGAGCTTCAAAACTTTTGAAAGGGAACATGGAAAGAATTTGAAATTAAAAAATAAAAGCAAAGATGGTAGTTGGAAGAAATGAATAAAAATGACAATATATTATTAAGAGTATAATGAAATAAAAGAGCATTATAGATGGAATTGTTGAAAATAAATTTAGATTATTATATTGGTAATACTAAAGTATTAAGTGAATAATTAATTTTGATAAGTAATATACTTATGAATAATATTTAATGGCTCACATAAATGTTGCACAATTATGTGTTTTCTATTCATTTTATATTTTAGGTACAAACAATATTGAACAGATATATATATATATATATATATATATATATATATTTATACACATAGATATATAATATTAACCTACCCAGAGAAAGATATTATTTGACTAAGTATGAGAGAAAAAAAATGAAAGGTTACATTTTTTTGGTCCAATAAAAAAGTATAGGCTATATTTAATGAAAGTTTCAAAGATAGTAATTTTTTTGTCCCACAAAATAGATTTTATAGTTTATATTAATGAAAATTTGAAAAATATGATGATATTTAATGAAAAGTATAGGCTATATTTTCTATTAAATTTATAGTTTCAAGAACTTTACTTTTATTTTGAAGTTATATTTTTTTAAGTCAATAAAGATACATCAGCTGAGAAGAAATCGTGGATAAATATGACAATTGACAACATAAGATTATAATAATGTAATTACACTAACTTTCACGATTGCATTGAGTACATGATTATGATAATAGGGAGGTAAACTTATTGCTGTGCTGAGGAGTTCACACTAATGTTCACGCTTGCATTCAGTACATGATTATATAAATAGAAAGGGCACACCTATTCGTGAAGTAAGAAGCCCTGGGATCACGTTCATTGTTCCAACTGTTGTGTACTTAAACTGTGCTACTGTTCTTCCCAGAAATCTTAGTATAAATTTTGTCCTTGATTTTAGAAAATGGAGACGGTGATGGATTACTTTCGACATCATGAGAAGGAGACGGCTCAGGCGGGGCAAATGGTCGGGACGCAGGCGTTTCAACGGCTGAAATATGAACCTTGTGGCTCTGACTAGACGCAGCCGACATGGACACGCAGACCTCCAGCGCGCACTTGGCATGAAGGCGGAAGTCGGAGGTGACATCGGATGTGTAGACCTGGTCGATAAGCAGGGACTCGCCGCACACGATGCACAGGAAAGCGTCGTCGTCATCGGTCGGCCCGTCGAGAACTCCAAGGGTGGCCGTGTACTGGTCGTCCCCGTCGAGGAATCGGACTTCCTCCGGCATAGCCTCAGATGCACTCCATGTCGGCGAGCGCATCTTGTCCGTTATTTCATCGAATAGCGATTGCAGAAAGCTGACTAACTCTCTTGGCTGATTTGAGTTCGCAGTGCGCCCGGCGTCGTACGCTTGTTGAAGGAAGTCCATTCGCTGGTCGATGCAGTCGGAGCAACAGGACAGGCGACCCTCCACGGGCGTGCCGCAGAGGTCGCATGTCGCGGTGGAGTCCTCGTCGTCATGCACGAATTCCGGCTCATTCTGCTCCTCCTCCATTGGAGACTCGAATTCTATCGACTGGTTTAGTGAATCTTATCGTGGGTTCAATCCCGTGGACAGTGCAATCCAGCGGGGGCTTAAATAGAACTGATCCGCGTTGACAATAATACATTTTAAAAAAAAAATCTATGATGACTTGTCCAATATCCCTCATTAATATCGTCAGCCTTATTTTATGGTTGCCCATTTTGTCACGTTTTTTCATTTTTTTTATTTGATTCTAATTTTGTTCTCTCCCTCTATTCTGGAATCTGGTGGATATGCTTTGTATACCTTGTCCAATCTTTTGTCTCATTATGGCCAAATTCAGTTAAGAACATTCATTATCAATGTTATTACAACTTGCCCCGCTGCCCAGCCAATATTCAAACTTGGTAGTGATTGAAACGAAGTGTACCGAATTTGTAATAAAATATTATTATTTATTATAAAATATTAAAAAGTCAGCGTCTCAACTTATTCATAAGTCATGACTGATTAAAAATCAAGCACAAAAAAATTATAATAATACATCACATGGAAATCTTTCACCGATCCTTTATACTAACATAACATATTCAAATCATAGAAATATACCAATCTAAGTTCAATCATTAACAATTTGTAATGGGTGGCACTATCGCCAATGCAAAATACACTATAGTCACTCCAAATTATAACGTTATACCTTTAAACTCTTCAATCCTCTAATTGAATCCTAGAATTATGATACGGCAAATTTGGTAGCTGAGTGTACTAATTGTATTAGGTAGAGAATAGAGCGTAGAACTCACGATGAATTATTTAAATTTAATTTATCTCAATAATTAGAAGAAAAGTATTGTAATATAAAAATATAAAATAAATGTTTAGAAAATTAAAATGTGTATAATGATTAATTAAAATGTGTCAACTATGTATATTAAGTTGTGTTTCACTTTTTTCGTCAAATTGTAAGTCCACATCAATCATACATAAATCAGCATAATTGTTTATTTATATAAAAAAAGGTCTATCTTGACTTGGTTCAAGCCTCGCTTCCTCTCTATCATTCACTCATTATGAACCACTCATTTATTCATTATTGTTTAATGCGTATGTGTGTTGGACAACTTTATTTTATGGTGTTCCAGATATTTAAATTTTTTCTTTCCCCTCCAATTTTTCTTGTCTTCTGTGCTGAGACCAATTGTGTCTATCTTATGTGAACAATCTTTTCTTTGAATTGTCAAACTCCGGTTGGACAATTGTGTATTTAGTAATAATAAATATCTCTCTTAAGATAAATACTAATTGCAATTGCAATATATTATATTGCTGCCATTACAAGAAAAATGCGTGTTTCCTACGGTTCCAACTGTCGCAAATTTAGAAAAATTCGTCGAAAAATACATTTTACGGAATTTTCCGACGGGAATGATCCATCATAAAAGTGCTCGTCACAAATATTTCCGATGACTCTATTACAGCCATCAAAATTTCCCGCGGCTCCGGCCAAGGAAATGTTTGTTCCCACGGCCCGAACCATGGGATAGTTCCCACGGACTAAAATATTCCCACGGCTTGAGTCGTGGGAACTTCTCACGGTTGGAGTCGTGGAAAAATTTTTCCATGGCCAAAATCGTGAAAATTTTTCATGGCTTCGTCGGAAGGTTATTTTAAAATAAAAAAAATTTGTCCGCGCACGATCGAAATTGGCCTACGCGGCCGGATCTGCCCGGGCCGAGGGGGAACTGGCCCGCGCGGCCGGAATTGGCCGTGCGCAGACGGATCCCGCCCACGATCCCCGGCCGCGTGCAGCTAGATCGGCCCACGCGCAGGCGGATCCCGCCCTCGATCCCTGACCGCACGTAGTCGGATCGGTCTGCGCGCGAACGGATCCGCCTACGCGCGGCCGGATCCGCTTGCGATCCGGCCACCCGCGTCGCTTGCAAGAGAGAGAGGGAAGGAGGGAGGCCACTCGCGCCGCCGCGAGAGAGATGGCCGGAGGTCGTCGCGCCGGTTGCCTAGGAGGAGGGAGATGGCTACGCCGACGAGGGAGAGAAAGGAGAGAGGAGAGTGGGAAAGAGGTGCGCCGATGAGGGAGAGAGAGGAGAGAGGAGAGTGGGAAAGAGGTAGAGAGAGGAGAGAGTGAGGAGGTGAATAGAAAGAGGGGGAGAAGCGGGAAAAGAAAAAAAATAGCCGGGAGAGTTCGATAGGATTTTTTACTTTTCGACGATTTAGACCACAGGAAATTCTCACAATCGATGTCATTGAAAAATATTTTCACGGCTCGAGCCATGGGCTCTAACCGTAGAAAAATTTTCCACGACTATTTCCTATGGCCCGAGACGTGGGAAACTTTTCCCGCAGCTTAGGCCGTGAAAATTTCTCACAAGTTCAACCGTGGAAAATATTTTTCACGGCTCGAGTCATGGAACAAGTTTCTCACTGCGTAAACCGTGGGAAATTCTCACGGAAAATAATCCGTCGGAAAATTTGTCACAGATTGCGAAGAATTTCCGATCGTGGGAAATTTTTCGTCGGAAAAAATCTTTTTTCTTGTAGTGTGCCCAATTCTCAAGAATTGTTTGCTCGAGGTTACAGTGCAATTTTAAAAATTAGCCTAATAAGAAAATATATTATCATCACACTGTAATTAGAGAACACCAAATCTTTGCTCTAATTTTTTTCAATCTCCATATATAGTGATTAATGGACCTGTTTAATTGTAATTCCGCATGAACGATACATTTCGTTCATAAAACGACCTATATATCTTAGACTAATTATTCCAATCTTCTCTCTCATTCTCTCTCATTCACTAATTATCGTTCAATTTGCCAAACTTTGTTCTGGAACACGATCTCTCGTAGACTAATTCTTCCGATCTCTCTCTCTCTCTCTGTGTGTGTGGGCAGCTTATCGTCCGTTCATTTTCATTTTGTTACAAATTAATACGCCAAACGTTATCGTTTAAAATATTAAATTAAACTGAAAAGAAAAGAATAAAAGCATCTCTTTTGGAATCGTAAGTATATTTTAATTGCCTGTCAAACCCCATGGATTTAGGGAAAAAATAGATTATAAAATTATGTGGCTTTTAATTTTTTCTTCTCCTGTTGCAAGTGTGGACTAATCAATTAGTTCCACGTGCGATGAAAATAAGTCAATTCGGTTGGCGCCGTAATAAGAACATATCCACGCCGACATCCACATCCACGTCAACATAAAGACTTTGCATGTTGATTATTGTCCCTCTCACACAATTGTCAACTCCCCTACGTACACTGAATGCTCCTAGTGTCAACTCCGTAATGTCAACTCCTAATATTTTAATCACTAATACTTCTAATAGCGACAAGTAAATGTTCTAGTAAGAGCTCCTTATTCGTCTTTTTTTTTTCTTTTCTTCTAAATCTTGATGTTTTCACATTTTAAATATTACTGGAACTTAGAATCAAGTCATGAAGAGACAAATTAAACTATTAGAAAAATCCATTCTTACATAGAACAGACTCTCGTCTCTTGGTTCTAACTAAAAAATATATATTGTCTTAAAATCTGTCTAAATATTTCATTTTCTAAATCTTTCTAATTAATGTAGTTGAGCTTATATTTGTGATTACTCTTATGATACTACGCTAATAAATTCAACTTATACAGTTAGTGTGAATTAAACACTCACATATTTTCGACGTTCAATTTTCGATGGGCCAACTTTCGTATTTTTTGACTGAATTTACGATGGAGAGAAATATCTTTTCAAAATACCAAAATACTGATGGAGAAATATCCTTCGTATTTTTAGATTGAATTTACCTTCAAGGTTGGATGAATTAAACAGTTTTATAATGATACATTCCAATCATAAAACAGATGTTTAGATTTTAGACGGCTAACGAATGATCGAAGTTCTATCTATCTATCTATCTATCTATCTATCTATCTATCTATCTATTTTTCGGTATCGGTCTTCTATATTCTTTTCACTGGTGCCAAATTAAGGTGATGGGCGCAGGAACCCCCCTTTTCTATTATTGTTATATATGTAATGATATGCTATATGTAATCTTTTAAAAAATTATGATTGACCCTCCTAATTTATTGAAATATACTATGTAATAATAATATACCAATTTTTTCTTAAAAAGATATAGTAATAACCCTCCTAATCTTTAGAAATCTACAGAAAGATAGTATATTATTATATTATGAGTATATAAAATGATTTATAATGTAATATGTGATTTCTTTCTATAACAAATCAAATTACTAAAAATATTAGTTACATATATCTTCATCTAATTTTTTGAAGTTAATTACTTCATATATATATATATATATATAATGTGAAATATAATTACACTATTTTATCTTAAAATTCAACTTGCAAGATAAACATGATAAATAAAAAAGACATTATGAATAATAAAAAGATAGATCTTAATTAAAATAAATAAAATTTATAATTATAAGTTATTTTTAATATACATTGTTTCTAGATAATTTTCATTTTTTAATTTGATTAATTTTTAAGTGCGCCCTTTAATTTCTAATTTGGCGTCCCTATCTTGATATGTCTTGTCTTGAATAATGTACGGATCAAAATGCTGAATAAACAAGTGAAAACCAAAGGAATCAAGCAATCAGGAGTTCACTATGATTTCACCATAGAGCCCAATCGATTAGGGTTTGTTTAGGAGTCACTATGGTAGTAGCAAGCCAGTTAATATTGTATTGGGACAGGTGAATGTTGTAGCATTCTTAGGAAAGGGTATGGCCCTACCTTAGCCTTATGGATTTGTGCTATGATCCATGGCAGTGTGCTGTGTAGTGGCTGTTACATCCAGGTTGTGGTGGGCTTTCAGAAGAGACATTTTTGGTGTTCTTTTAGTCCATTTAGTTGTGTTTTGCCTAGTGATATAGTAAGTGTTAAGTGATAACTAAATATTTATATGATGGACTACTTTCATGTACATGTTTATGTGATCTTGCCATGGTGTGCCTGAGGTATAACATATGTGATCACACCGAAATAACGAATTGTATAGTAAATATGTAAGGTTAAAAGAGACTTTGTATTTAATTGAGACTTTAATGGTTTACTTGACACACATCTAGGGCACTGTCAATTGAATACTAATGTGATCCGTCTTAGCCAACTATAATCAACATATAGGCAAGACAAGGCTAAGGCTCTCAATGAATGAAATGACTCAAAAAAAAATTAAGCTTTACTTAATGATTGTGAAGTTAGCAGACTATAACTTCAGTTGAATAAGAAATGTGTCTTCAAATAATTACAATTGGACATTTAAGTTGCCACGTGTTCCAATCCATGATCGATATTGAAACGGTGTATTAAAATGGGGAAAAAATATTATCTCCAATTTTTATTGTTATAAATTTTTTTCGATTACAAAGAGAGAATCATGAACGCAAAAAAATTAAAGGCCCAAAACAAATGAGTACATATATCCTACTAATAAAATTTGAACTCTTAACTTCTCGATTTTCGAATAACGGTGAGTGCCGCTGTCCTACACCCTTAAATGTTCTCAATTACCAACCGCATATTAATGCTTAAGTATTAGTTGCTGCCGTATTAATTACATTGCACGTTATCTTTCTTAGTTTGTGCCCTGCATATAAGTAAAGGGAAGTAGATTACATCTAGATTAGCTTGTGTAGATATCTAGGAGTGATATCAGATGTCATGCTCATGGCGATGTTGCCAGTTCTTTTCATAATCATTATATTTTTCATTTTCCAAGTCAGGGAAGTGCATCTAACCATGTATGATGATTAATTAAGTTGTGCCAAATATGTCTATTTCACTTTTTTCGTCAAATTGTAAGTCCGCATCAATTAATGATAAGTTGTGCCAAATATGCATTAACATCATTGTTTATTATAAAGAAAAATAACTACCTCATTCACTCATTATGAACCACTCCTTTAATCATTATTGCTTAATTCGTATGTTTGTTGGACAACCTTATTTCATGGTTGTCCACATATTTAAATTTTTTATTTCCCCTCCAATTTTTTCTTGTCCTCTGTGCTCAGACCAATTGTGTTTATTTTATGTGAACAATCTTTCCTTCGAATTGTCAAACTCCGGTTGGACAATTGTGTATTGAGTAATAATAGATATCTCTCTCATGAAAAAAAAATAGTAGAAATATATTACATTGCTGCTACCCAATTCCCAGGAATTGTTTGCTTGAGGTTACGGTGCAATTTTAAAAATTAACCAAATAAGAAAAATATATTATCACCACACTGTAATTTTAGAGAACACCAAATCCTTGCCCTATTTTTTTTCAATCTCCATATATAATGATTAATGAACCTGTGTCAAGCATATTTTATATGTATCTTTTCTTTTCTTTTTTTAAATTGTAATTTCGCGTGAACGGTACATTTCATTCATAAAACGATCTATATATCTTAGACTAATTATTCCAATCTTCTCTCTCTCTCTCGTTCACTAATTATCGTTCAATTTGCCATCCTTTGTTGTGGAACACGATCTATCGTAGACTAATTCTTCCAATCATCCCCCCCCCCCCCCCCCCCCCCCCCCCCCTCTCTATCTCTCTCTCACTCACTCACTATCGTTCAATTTTCCAACCTTTAGTTCGAGAACCTTTATTTTTTTCAATCTTACGTTATGGTTGCCCACTTTGTCACGATAATTCTTTTTTTCTATTGCATTTATTTTTTATCTTTTTTTTTGTACATATTATGTTGACATTCTCCAATCTTTTGTTTCTACTAATTGTCAAACTTCAGCTGAGCAGTTTATCGTCCGTTTATTTTCATTTTGTTACAAATTAATACGCCAAATGCTATCGTTTAAAATATTAAATTAAACTGAAAAAAAAGAATAAAAGCATCTCTTGTGGAATCGTAAGGATATTTTAAGTGGCTGTTGATTTTGTTTTCCCTGTTGTAAGTGTGGACTGATCAATTAGTTCCACGTGCGATGAAAATAACTAAATTTGGTTGGCGCCGTAATAAGTATATCCACGCCGACATCCACATCAAAACTTTGCATGTTGTCATCATTGGCTATTGTCCCTCTCACACAATTGTCAACTCGCCTACGCTCAATGTTCCCAGTGCCAACTCCCTAATGTCAACTCTTATATTTTAATCACTAATACTTCGAATAACGACAAGTAAATGTTCTCGTAAGAGTTCCTTAATTATTCTTCTTTTTCTTTTCTTCTAAATGTTGATGTTTTCATATTTTAAATATTACTGTAGCTTAGAATCAGTCACGGAGAGCCAAATTAACCATTAAAATATACATATAGGTATTAGAAAAATCCATTCTTACATAGAGCAATAGCTTGACATTAAAAAAGTTGCGTAGAGCCAAGATGCTCTGACTCTCTTCTCTCGGTTCTAAGTTCTAACTAAAAGATATATATTATATTAAAATCTGTCTAAATATTTCATTTTTTAAATCTTTCTAATTGTAGTTGAGCTTATATTTGTGATCATTCTTGTGATATTACGCTAATAAATTCAAGTTAAATAGTTAGTGTAAATTGTGTATTTTTAATTGTCATTTTTTAATGTTGAGCTCAGACTTCTCATGCCTTTATGTTATACACAAGAAAAATAAATGATTTATCTATTTGGTACTTCATTGCTCTGACCGCTAATATATAACGTAGATTCAAGGATACTAAACACAGTACCCACGGCCAAGATCTACAATATTTCGTCTGAGGTGCTCGATCGAGTGTTAGATCGTGAAAGCAAAGATGGAATATGCGATTGTTGTGGACGTTGAACGCATCCATGCAAAGATCAAACAGGTACGTAAAGTTATTCCAGGGGAAGGAATGAACACAATCTTTCGAGTCCCCACTCACATTTGCCAAGGGCGCGAAGACTTGTTCCGGCCTCACATGGTCGCCATCGGCCCTTACCATCGCGGCAGGACGGAGCTGCAAAAGATGGAGCAGGTCAAGTGGCAGTTTCTCCTGGAGCTCAAGGAGAAGTCCAAGTCCGATCTGAGCAGCTACGTCGAAGCACTGAGGGGTTTGGAAGAGAGGGCGAGGGCATGTTACTTCGACGAGGTCTTCCTCGACACCCACGAGTTCATCGAGATGCTGCTGTTGGATGGCTGTTTCATCGTCCAGTTCTTGATAAAATATCTCATTCCCGGAGACGCCGAGTTAAGTGTCGTATGCGGAAATAGTTGGTGGAGTATCGGGACGATCAAGCATGATCTATTTCTACTCGAAAACCAGATCCCTTTCATTGTCCTCCAAGAACTGTTTGAACTGATCTCTCCTCTCTATTTCCGCAGCCAAAAGGAGGTTCAGAATCTGCAGCAGATGGTCTTCCAATTCCTTGTGATGTCAAGTACCTCCTTGTCGATCTTTAAGGAGCCAGACACGAGTCTTCAGCCTCATCACATGCTTCACCTCTGCTATCTCTGCTACACAAAGACAGCATCTGTTGGATCAACTACGAGAGCTTCTCATGAAACTAATAATTCAACCAGCCGTACCCAAAGAAAGACCTCCAGATCGAAAAATTCAATCCGAACAATACGGATCTACTCTGCCGCCAATCTCGCGCGGGCCGGCGTGAGGTTTAGGAAGAGGGAAAAAGCTGACACCTTTTTCGGCATCGAGTTCACGGCCGACGGCATCCTCGAGATCCCCTTCATATCGGTCGACGAGGACACGATGCACCGGCTGGCGAACCTCGTGGCCTTGGAGCAGTGCGACGCGGATGTGGGCACAGACATCACCGCCTACGCTTTCCTCATGGACTGCCTGATAGATACATCCGACGACGTGGAGGTCCTCTGGCGCGGAAAGATCCTCGGAAGATGATGGCGAGCAACAAGGAGGTGGCAGACTTCTTCAACCAGCTCTGCGCCTATTCCTTGATTAGCACCCAAAACAACCGCTTGGCAAAGGTGTTCACGGGTATAGAAGAATACTGCAACAACAAATGGCATGAAAGAAGGGCAATTTTGATGCAAGATTACTTCAGCAACCCCTGGACTTCCATATCAGTTGTCGTTGCATTGATGATCTTGCTCTTCACTGCCTCGCAATCTTTCATGGGCTTCTATTCCATCATTCAGCTGAAAAAAACAATAACAATATTCTTAATAATAACAATAATACCTCCAATCCTGATGATGATTTTTATAACAATAAAGAAGATTACATAGTGTGTATTTGTTTTTATATGATTGATGGTGTGCATCATGTAATATAATGTATCTGTTTTGTTTGATGTATCCCTCCAGTAAATTGATGATATTGAAAATCTTACAAGGTTTGTGGAAATTATTTTTGGCTCATCTCTGTCACTAATCTAGTCATGGTAATATCCTCCGCCCACCCACCCTGAGGCCAATAGGAATTTCTGATCGGGACTCCGAATTCAGGGAATAGTGCTATTTATCTTAAAATTCAAACAGAAATATGATGTGAAAATTGTGATTCATAAAGAAACTTGGTCATGAGTTTTCAAAAAAAGTCGGCATGTCCTCTGCATACAAAGGATAGTAATTCAAAATGACAATATGTACATACAGTATATACATAATAATTTGTCATATGATAAAAAGGAACAAAAACCAATAACATGAAATACGTTTAAGAGCATTCCAACTCCTAACATGGCAATAAGGAAGGGGATAGAAAAAGAAAGGGTTTTATGGTGATTTAGCCCTCAGGTGAGGAAGAAAGGGAAAAAGGGGAAAAAAGAAATGTTTTAACTATATTGATCGGATTATTTATTATTATTATTATTATTTGTTTTTTTCCTAATACAACTTTCCTATACAAATGAAAAGGTTCTCAAAAATAATATTTGAAATATTTTATTTATTTTTTTATGTCTTAGGTGTGGACCCTAGACCCCGAATTCTCATGATCATATTATATATATAATTTGTTATAAATCAACTTCATATATATGTACATATAAATCAACAAAGCTCTTTTTTCCTCCCTAATCCTAACACCATAGTCCCCTCTTTCCTACCTAACCCTAACCCTAACACCACGATCCCCTCTTTCTTCCATGACGACAGTCGATCAGCTCCTGAGCGACGAGGGAATCGACGACAACACTTCAACCTCCACGACGCTATATTTGAGAGACGACGGCCAGGTAGGAAGGGCGACGAAGGAGACAACGGTAGGAAGGGTAACGACCACGATGGCCCATCTGCTCTCGAGCAATGAGGGCGCAAATGCTTGCTACAGAAGGGCGGCACCAATGCTTGCTACATTTCCTCCCTTTATTGTCCACTTATTGGGCTTGAGTTAAATCAAAAGTTGTCAACAGCCCACACGTGAGGGGGAGTGTTAAGAATATAAAATTAATGATATTGCTCTTCCTAACAGTTTAAGCTTTTAGGGAAATTGGTCAGCATATCAAATTAACAGAGTCACCAGTTTAATTTTTTCAATTATTTTTCTATTTTTTGTTTACATAGGTGATTGCTATTTTTTACTATTTTTAAAGTCGTAATTAAACATTATGCTTTTGAACTTGTAAGTTAATTTTGTTAAATTGTTCATATTAATTTTGTAATGTTTAATTATTTATATTATAAATATGGTATAAATATTGAGTATTTTCTATTTTTTTCACACTTTTCAATAAAAAAATCGGAGGAATCAGCTCCCTGCAGGGTTTAGGGCTAGTGGGAATTGGGTCGGGGACTAGATTCCCCTCGGCACTGGGGATTTGAGGTGGGGATGGGGGCAGGGCCAGTGAATGGGGTCAGTGCGGGGAGAGTCCTTTTCCAAATAGGGGTCGGGTGTTGTCTCTATACTACTCTCCCTCTGAACGAGGTAGCCATGCACTTCTTGAATCCTCTGAACGTCATGTCGCGATCGGAGAATATTCCACACCAAATATTAATACTGATGACATTGATCGCTTGCTTCACGACAAGTTCCACATCAAACGACCAGCTGCCACAATAATCCATCACTTCCCACGAATCACTCCCATGAGCTATGAGTTCCCTCCAAATGTCTATTTAGGGGCATTCACGAGTCGTCGGGGGTCGACCCAACCTGACTTGATCTATCAAAATTGATCCGGGGTCACGTTGAGTCGAGTTGGGGTTATGTCTTTTTTTTTTTTGGGGGGGGGGGGGGGGGGGGGGTTGAACACAATTCAATTCTATCCAATTTATGTCGAATTGGTTCAAGTATGATGATTGGATTGCCCAACAAGCATTTTTTATTTTTTTCTTAACTTTTTATTAGTTAATATAAAAATATTATATAATATCTATTTTAGAAAGCATAAAATAATTTGCTAGGTGTTTAAATATTATTTGACATATTTAAAAATATTTTATTTTATTTTTGTAAAAAAATTATATAAAATATAAGCTAAAATAAATAAAAATTAGATCGGATCTAGTCAACTCGGGCCGTATGCCCCTCGATCCAAGATCAAATCGAGATCGAGTTTGGTCGAGCGACCCGACCACCCCATTTCAGATCGATTTCGATCATTGGATTCAACGAGTCGACCCAATCCGAAGAACACTCTTATGCCTCCTCAATTGTCAGCTCAGATAATCCCACCAGCTACCTACCTTGCAACTATGGTGTTAAGATACGATTTTTCTCTTTTTATAGATTTATTGTTTTAGAAAAAATGTTAACAACATCTAATTTCACCAACGATGTCTTCCCTTCCGCATACAATATGCGGAATTTTGGGTCCTGCTTCTGTCATGTAGCCATCATGTTTTATTGAAGGGATCACTCTGGTATTTTCCATCTGGTTAATCAACATATAGAGGTTTCCTCTGTTCCTAGGAAAATTGTGATAATTATCTTATGGAGATCTCTGTGGTTGGCATTTGTAACTTCGACTTTAGGTGAATCTTCTGAAATTGTTTTTAATATTTCATTCTGCATTATTGATCCCAATAAATAATTTGAATGGTCAGAAACACAAAACTTCAATAGATAAATACAATAAGTACTCCAAAGTTTAAGAGTGAAAGTGGTTCCGGTGGGTCAGTTTTTTCGTCCAAAATAATCACCCTCTATTTTTCGGGTCAATTTTTTAATTATAAAAATCACCCTAAAATCATTTAGAAAAAAGAAAAACCTCCTTGTAACGGGTCAATTTTCAGACAATTATGCTAATAAAATAATGTTTCAAAAAATGTCTAATAAAATAATATTAATATATTTAATTTTATAAGTAAAACATAGGATATAGTATTAGAACTATTAAATTAGAGTTTCATAATGTGATATCAACATAATAAACTCTATAAAAAATATTATACTAATGATAAAAAATGATTACTTATAAATTAATTATATAAATATAAATAATAAATGAAATGGACTCCATGGTACCTATCATTCTTTCTGGTGGGACCCTAATTTACACGGGTCAATTTTGCTCTGTTAAAAAAAATCATCCTAAATTGTCGGTCCCCTAATTTTCAATTTTTTTGCTTCAAATTTTTTGGGTTGTATAGACTTTTCGGTCGGTCAAGTTTTTCTTACACCCCTGCCAACGCTAACAATTTTGGGAAAGAAATTTACACAAATAATGGTATAAATGTTGTGTTTAAATGGCTAACAACTTGAAGAATGGAAACGTTTCTCCTTTTTTTTTCTTTTTCTTATGTAATATTGAGGTCAACCTGCCATACTCATTTTTTTTATATTTTATGTTTTGAACGCTCTTCATGTGAGAATTAATTAAACTTTTATTTGGTTTGAGTCCAATAATTTGATGCAAAAAATAATCATAATTAACTTTGATCACATGTTTTGTATGCACAATGATATTGCCTTCAAAATTAAATGTAAAAAAGTCACCATAGACTAAATGATATTGCCAAACAAATGATTATAAAAGTCACCTATTTGTGACGGACAGAAATCATTTGCATTTTCCGACAGCATTTGCGACGGATTATAAAATCTTCTAAAATACCAAAGGCCAAAAAGTACAACGGACGGGAAGTTCCCGTCGGTAAATTACCGTCACGTTTAGCTTTCAGAATTACAGACAGATCCAAATCAGTCCATAAATTCTGAAGGCTAAATCCGTTGGTAATTTGTTTTATAATAATATATACGTAATATAATATTAATATAAGTTTAATATTTTTCTATTAAAATTACCAAGGGTCTAGCCTTCGCAATTAAAAATTCGTTGGTAATTTCGAAGAATAGGATTGTCAGTAATTAAAATAATATTTTATTATTAATATTTATAATATAATATAATGCATATTTCTCTTTCTACATATTTTTTTATTATTTTCTTGATGCATTAATAAAATAGAAAATTAAATAAATTATCATATTTTTCATTTTCACCTAATTGTCTTTAATATTTTATTACTCATTTCCTTTAATATATTTACATATAGATTATATACAAATTTAGAAAATAAAATAGATAAATTTTAATGAAGTTAACATATGTTAACTTCCTATCAAAGATATAACTAATTATAATCATCATATAAATTTGTTTTAATCATAAGTATAAATTTATGGATTACCTCTTATTCATAAAAAATATTTAAAAAATTTAAATGTTAAGTATTCTAAGTTCTAACAATTCACTTATTCTTTATCTAATCATATCTAATGGTATTGTTAAGATATCTAATATGGATAGTATGTGCACATATTGATTAACATTATACTATATATACATTAACATGTTGAAATTAAGATATATAATATTAAAAAAGATGGGATTAATGTACCTACAAAGCACCTTCCGTTTTGTAGGGATGTTGAGCGCATCTAAACCGTTGATCCATTGATCAATGGTTGAGATAATTGATATTTTTAAATCATGGTGTTTAATCATTTTTTATCAGATCCATTGATGAGTGAATCAACGGTTCAGCATCCCTACAAAACGGAAGGTGCTTTGTAGGTACATTAATCCCTTATTGAGATATATGTGTCTTTTATAATATGTCATTTTGTATACCTTTAAAGGGTCATTTGTGATTTATAAAAACATTAATCATTAGTTATAAAATTAGTTACTTTATCAATAAATTTAATCTATCAAGTAACTTTTTTATTAATTGTCAAATGTCAATTTAATGTTTGTTATCTTATGACAAGAAAATTAATAAAAATAAGAAAACAAACATGGATAATTCTTTTTTATAAAAAACATATCATGTCTTCTATAATGTGTCCTTTTTATATATTTTTAAAGAGTCATATGGTGATTTATATTGAAAATAACCATTATGTTAAATGTTAATGTAATTTATCAATTTTGTATTCTAAATTTATTTATAATCTATATTCTATATCTATTAATATATTAAAAGGAAAATGTGTAAAAAAAATTAAAGATGATTTATGAGAAAATAAAAAATAATGGTAACTTATTTAATCATAATATTTATTAATGCATTAAGACAAGAATACATAAAAATTTATTTATAATAATATTTATAATGTAATATTATATAATAATGTTTATAACCATATATATTAATACATATAATATTTATTAATACACATTTTTATAGTTATTTAGTAATAATATTATATATAGAAAATATGATAAAAAATATTATTTGAATTACCGACGGCTATTTCCTTCGCAATTACCGGCGGCTTTGAATTCCTTCGATAATTTTGAAGAATTTTTCCCGTCAGTAATTAAAGTACTAATTGATTTATTTATAATAATATTTATTATGTAATATTATATTATTAATGTTTATAACCATATATATTAATACATATAATATTTATGCATAAAATGAAGGTGCTCCCTACCTCACCTTATTCCTTATCTTCTTCACTATCAGATTTTCATTCAATTGTGTTAAATTATTTGAGAGATTCAATCGTGAATCGGATGAAGATCTGATGGTGTAAAAGATAAGGAACGGGGTAGGGAACACCAAAATTGAACCCAATATTTATGAATACATATAATTTTATAATTATTTTGTAAATATACAAAAAGATGATAAAAATATTATTTAAATTACCGACAACTATATCCATCGCCATTATCGACAGATTTGATATCCTTCAGTAGTTTCGAAGGATTTGTTTCGTTGGTAATTAAAATAATAATCTATTATTAATATATACAATATAATCTTTGATTTATTTGTAATATTTATAAATATGATAATATAAAATAAAAAATTAATATTATTTATTAAA
This sequence comes from Pontederia crassipes, assembly GCA_030549335.1. NCBI lineage: Eukaryota > Viridiplantae > Streptophyta > Magnoliopsida > Commelinales > Pontederiaceae > Pontederia > Pontederia crassipes. The sequence goes on along the minus strand of CM060198.1, from coordinate 43,192 downwards.
TTTACTGACGGACTGTCCTTCAATAGTATCTACTAAGGAAGGGAAGTACTGTCCGTATGTATATTATATAAGTATTACTCATCGGTATGTATATTATATAAGTATTTTGTTGTGCTGCTACACTCCCCTCCTCTCTCTCTCTCTCCAACTCATTCTCTCCAGCTTTCGTTTCCCATCCTCCGCTTCGGCAAACGACGAATGACGGGTCTCTCCATCTTGTGCTTCTTCTCTCTCGGCGCCTGTCGGCCAATCCGATATGGATGCAAGCCGACGGGATCCGGCTCTTGCGGCCCATCCAATCGTAGGCTGACCGGATCTGGTGGCTGGTGGTCGATCCGGCCGTAGGGCTACCTAATCCGGCGCATGGCAGCCGATGCGACCATAGGGCGACTTGATCCGGCGCTTGGCAGCCGATCCGGCCATAGGGCGACCTAATCCGGTGCTTGAGGACTGGATCTGGTGCTTGGCAATCGAATTTGATGCCTGGCGGCCTATTTGGCCATAGGGTGACCTGATCTAGTGTCGATGGTCGGATCTGATGTCTCGCGACAGATCCGGCTGTAGGGCAACTTGATTCGGCATCTAGCAGCCGATCTGGCCGTAGACCATCTTGATCGGGCGCCTGGAGGCCAGATGCCATCGCAGGCGCTGCCAGATGCGACGCCTAGCGGCCGTATCTCTTTGTAGGTGTGGCCGGATCCGGTGCCTGACGGTCGCATCCCATTTCATTCACTGTTGGGTCTGGCCACATCTCATTGTAGGTGCGACCGCATCCCGTCGTAAGCGCAGACGATCCGATTGCAGGCACTACCATCTCACCTCTCCCTCTCTCCTCTCACGCTCTCCTCCTCTCGCCCCCATCTCTTTTTCCTCTCTCGGCGGTGGGCGCTAAGGCGGTCAATCCGGCAGCAGCGGCTCGCTCGGATGTCATTCAGTCAGATCTTGCCGCAGGATGGTCGATCCGACCCCTTGCCACTAGATTTGGCCGCAGGGTGGCCAAGCCGGTTGTCTGTTGTCTCCGACGACTAACACCTCAGGACAATGTCAACATCGGACGCCTGCACCGGATCCGACTGGATTCGACCCCGTCGGTAACTTCGGTGGGTCTGACGCTCGTAGGAGATTTTGGCAGGTTCCACATGTTGAAAATTATGAAAGGGGACAAATTCCTTCGGAGCTTCTGATATAACCGTCGAAAACTTCGAAGGACAACACCCTTAGGGTGTGTTCATTGCATTGCCATTCAACATTACGTGGCAATACATATTGCCTCTCAGAAAGATTGCCACTTTTTAAATTACCAATAATGTACATTACCTTATTTAGTATGCATAAGTAATCTATCTAACCATTCATATTAATTACTTATTAACAAATAAAGATTTATAAGTTAATGTATAATTTTTATTGATATACCCTAATAAAAAGAATCATGTTTACATATATAAATTATTTTTAACTTCGTAAACTTAAATCACAAATATATATTCTCACTCATAAAATTAAAATTTATAAAATAATTAATATATTTGTTAAAATGTGATAATACTATATTCATAATAATTAACTACTATTTATTTGATTAATTTTATAATTTATTTAGTTCCGAGGGGTGTACGTCCTTCAGAGTTTCCTATGGTTTATTCCATTGGAAAAATCGAAGGGTCTTAACATACGAGCAATTTTCTAACGAATAATATCCGTTGGAAATCAAAGTGTCTGAGGGATTTAACGAGATTTTCGACAGATCTGTCCATCGGAAAAGGGCAAAATTCTTGTAGTGAATTGGTCTACTTTACGTTCATCCTCTGAAGACTATCTATAACGCAATTTAAAAATTCAGAATATATTATTGCACCATGTAATTTCACGCTACTTTAACTAAAATACAAATGATGATAAGAACAAGAACAGTCAATGAATGATAATTTTCCTGTATATGACCAGCAATGTTCTAGGTTCTCCATGGAGCGAACAAGGGCAAGATGACCTTGTTCATTTATTTTTTTTCAATTTACGACCCTTATTTTCTTTGATTTTGTTATCACTCAATTGTTCATATGTTAGAGGACGGCACATTATCAATTTCTATTAATTCAATTTAGGTCACCCTAGAGCGTGATCGATAGTGACGGACTCCCAAGAAATAGAACTCTGTTCCTAACTTATGAATTCATTTTTATCCATGTGAATTTAGTATTGCGTCGGCTTGTTTAGTACGGAGGTGGACACCCTTTAGTAATGACCTTGACGGAGGGCCGAAAACTAGTAATGACACCCTTCGGCTCATTGCAATTCTCAATTTTCAAATATCGGAGTTCACTCAGCTCATTGCAATTCTCATTGCCAAATCCTTCAAAGTTTTGCAGCTAATGAATCCAGGAAACCAGGGGAATCCTACAGAACTAGTTTTAGTCGCATCAGTGGCAGAGATGATGTGCTGTAGATTATCCATGTCTTCCAGAATCAGTACCTCGAGAGATTGCAGCTGACAAATTGATGGAAGATGGTGTATTTCTTCTGCAACATTTCAAGCAAAGTTCTACCAAGTGCTCTGTGGAAATCAGCTCCCTGTCTGGCTGCCATCCATGCAGGGAAGTATGATACCCCCATCTCTCCAAGACCTCCATTGAAGTGGGAGGCTTGAGTTTCTGTGAGCACTTGCTCTGATCGATTATTTGCTTCACCATGAGGATTAACACCCCAGTTGAATTCTAGCAATCGTAGATTTCTTTTGGAATGAAGATTAGCACGCGTAGCCTGTGCCACATCCTTCACACATCCGATATTCTGAAGTTGTAATTTGAACGAAAGGCGTCGCAGAACATTTATTTCTCGATCCTATGCCAGATTTATCAGTCACAACGTACTTGATCAGTAAGTGTTTGTAGATTGGTCAGTCGTCCCATACCTGCTGGTATACTCTATAGTCTATCGCATCCCTTGAGATGGAGATGCAACATATGGAAAGATCCAACGTATGCAACTTTCCATATCATCCGCCGTCAAAGAAGTTAATAATAAAATAATAATATTATATTATATTGTATACTAAATTCGAATTTCAACGGTTTGGGTCATCAAGAAATTAAATAATAAACTATTAAAATTTTATTGATACTATAATATTAATATATCATATGATATATTTGATTGTGATGACTTGGAACCGTTGGAATTTTCGAAGGATCAATGATCTATCGAAAGTTTCGATGGGAATAATTAGCAAAACTTTCAGTTGACGTTTGGTTGGGGTTTAATCATGGAATACGTAGATATTCTATGGATTATAACCAAACACACTCTTTATTCTGCAAAAAGTACAATGGATAAAGTTGACATTTTTAAAAAAAGTTAATCTTGTAAATAATGAAAATATCAGTGTTAATGTATTCTTTACAATAGATGGAATAGAGATAATTCGGTGCAAACTTCAAAAATTGATTAATCGGATAGGTTATATGTGTTAACCTAATGGAGAATTAACCCCCAACCAAACAGTCTGGGATGCCTTTCGTTCAAATTACAACTTCAGAATATCGGACCGTCGCAAAATTCTTCTTAAATTGTGAAGTATTTTCGATTGGAAATCCCCAAATTTCTTATAATGGTATATGAGCTTGAATTTCTATAAATGTTTGGCGAGTAATTGATAAAATTCTCTAACACGTGTTTTTGAAAAATTTTGAGTTTGGAACTCATACATTGAGGTGACTAGGAGCATTTTTACTTTGGTTTCACTTTAACTTCGATTATGATCACTAGTGAGGTTTATTTAATTATGTCAATTGTTTGTGATGATCATGCATATTCAACATCTAAATATCTTGCATTTGATTGTATGATCATATTTACGCATAATTCTTTTTCACAATTTAAGAGTGTGCATAAGTTTGTTAAATTTGATTTTAATTTTGAGTTAGTAGTATATATCATAGTTTGAACATTGAGCCTTAATTATGAGATTGAGTGTTACATTGAAAGATCTAATCTTCTCCCTCAAGGTCTCTGTTGTGTATTAATCTCCACCTCAGAAACAAAATTATGAGATAAAAATTGAAGAAAATTGTTCTAAAATCCAAAAATTTTATGTTTGGAGCAAGTATGGCCTACACGGCTACACCTTCACTGATTAGATGAAAAATTACTACCTTTCAAATTTTATTATAACTAGCATGAACTTTTTTTATTGGACAAAAAGGCATGAACTATGTATTTTTCTCATATCTCCCCTAAAAATATCATTTTAAAGGGAGGAATGCGCAAAAAAGCATAAAATTTTATTCTTATTGCAATTGTAGCCTAATTTTTTTTAGATTAAAACCACAATGGCTTTCCAAATGTTATTATACTTATCCTAAACTTTTTATTGAAGAAAAAACCTGAACTTTCATTTTTTTCCTCATATTTAGCATCAATAAAGACAAGCAAATCTTATGATAAATATACATACTCACTACTGTTTGTACCTATACTACAAAATGAATAAAAAAAATAATTATGTATTCATTTAGTAAATAAGTGAATATTATGTATTTCATTAATAATCATTATTCTAAAGTATGTTATACATTAAAATTAATTATTCACTACATAATGGTATACATTTATCAATGACAAAACTAGTAATAAATTACTGTCAAATAAGAGTTGCATACAGAGTTATATATTTATCCTTTTTGTGCACAAATCATGTACATAGTATCAAATAATCAATATTTTTTTTCAATCATATTCAATATTTAAAATTTTACATGTTGAGGCTAAATACGAGGAAAAAGGTGAACGTTTGTGATTTTTAATCTGACAAATTAAAATTTACCCCATCTTTGCAATAATCATAAAAAGTTTAAGCTTTTTTGTGCAATGTTGTCTCAAAAAGTATAGGCTATATTTAATGAAAAATTGAACGATGATAATTTTTTATCCGACAAAATATAGTTTATACATTTAATGAAAATATGAAATATGGTAAGATTTAATGAAAAATATAGTCTATATTTTCTATTAAATTCATAGATTCAAGAACTTTATTTTATTTTGAAATTATACATCTTTTTTACCAATAAAGAAACATCAAATAGTAGATAAATATAATATAAGTTTATAAAAAGGTAATTGCACTAATTTTCACGCTTGCATTCACTACATGTTTACGATAATAGGGAGGTACACTTATTGCTGAGGATACCACTCTAATTTTTTTCGCTTGCATTTAATTATATAAATAAAAAGACACACTTGGGGACGGTTTGGTTCATAAATAAGTGCTGAAATATTAAAATATTTTGAAGAATATAGGGGCTAAGCTTATAAGCTACTTATAAGTTGATTTAAAAAAATTTCAGCGTTTGGTAACTTAAAAATTAAACTGATAAGCAGATATCAAATCTACTTATAAGTAAAAAAAATAAGCAGAGGGAGGGGTGCTTATTTTTTTAAAAAATAAGTCAGTTAGCTGTCTCATAACTAACTAATTATTATTAATATAAGTAGTTTTATCCAAACGTGTAACTACTTATTTTTAAAAATAAGTTTTAGCCAATAAAATACTTATCAACACTTCAACTTATCAGTTATTCTATATCACATAAGCCAAACGGGCCCATAGTCAAACACAATATAAAATATGATTAACTTCTAAGTGGGTCAGATTTTGATTTTTGCAAAACTGTTTAGAAGAGCATGAAATCACTATATCTAATCAGAAAAGAATATCTTTATTCTTTCCAAACTGCTTAGGAATAGAGATATTCTACCATTCTTTTCTTCTTTTCATCATTTTTTTAGTCTTTTGCAGCGAGGACTACGCGTTGAGGAAGATTGAAGGGGAGGGCTCCTGGAATGGTAGCATATGGACTCCCCGCAGACGATGCACTAGAAATTAAGCGTCTTCGTCGTCGTTCGGCCCATCGAGAACTACAAGGGGGCCGTGTAATCGTTGTCCCCGTCACAGAATACGACGACCTCCGGCGTAGCATCAGTTGCAGTCCATGTCTGCGAGCACATCTTCTTTGTTATTACTCTGAAGAGCGATTGCAGAAAGCTGATGAACTCTCCTTGCTGATTTGAATTGACCAGGTGGCGACCATTTTCGTACGCTTGTTGAGGGCTCGATGCAGTCGACGTGTAAATGGAACAATGGAGGTGTCATCGGTGGAACAGAATGGGCTACACTCCACGGACGTGCCGCACAGGTCGCATGTCGCGATGGAGTCCCCGTCGACATCAACAACGGAGACATAGGAAATGTCCTCGTACAGGAATTGTAGCTCCAATCTCGCGATTGGAAACTAGCATTCTATCGAGAGATTAGTAATTCTTATCGTGGCTTCAATCCCATGAACAGTGCAATCCAGAGTTTGATTGGTTGGCACAATTTGCTAATGGAATTGCACTCCCGGAGATGCCCCAAATTTAAGTCACCATTTAATTAAAGAAATATCGTTCTACTCTTTATTCCGATTTTGGATTAGTCAATATGGAAGTCGAATGGGTACAAAAAGAAAATAAAATTGATACTAAAATAGCAAGTGATAAACAAGAAAATCATTCAAATTTCATCAATTAACAACATATTTTTGAACTTTTACTAAAAGATAATTAAAATAATAAGACGAAAGTGAGTAAGATGGTAGCAAAAATAAATGCATGCAATAATATTTTTGGAAACTTTTTCAGTTTTTTTTATTTGTTTGGATTTTTTTACAAATGCATACATAGGCAAATAAAAAGAAAAATAAAGGAAAATGCAATGCATGAAATGCAAACTCCCTCAATCTTGAACTAGATAATGTCCTTAGTGTTAGGCCAACAAGAGAAAGGGAAACAGACTCAATAAAAAGGAAAAATAAAAAAAAGAGAAAGGACACAACCGGATTTATTGTCTGTATAGTGTGAAGGAGGGCGGTAGCCGAAATATATGTGGATGTGGGTCTTGGCCATGAAAGGAATGGCGTCAAATATGTTATTTCAGAACGGCCGTGATAAGTTAGAATATGATCCGTTGGCTGAGGTGAGTTGTGATGTGATGTCTATCAGGTGGCAGCATGCAAGACTTGATGCATGCATTGGTAGAGCGAAGAGTCCAAGTATCCGAAAATATTTTGCTTGTCAGAATTTCTCTCCTTGCACGAAAAATAGTTAGATGACTCCAAGATTAAAAGACAAGAAGTAATAAATTACAGAAACTTGACAACTAACTAAAGTAATAACTATGGACTAAAGAAAGAGGTTAAAAGGTAACTAATCTTCATCTATTTAATTGAAATACCTAAAGCCTTAACTAAACTATTTAAATTAAATTAACACCATCCAACTTAATCTAAACCAGTCGAAAAAGAATTTGTTATGATATAATTTTCAAATAATTTTTGCAACAACCAAGTATAAAAAAAAATAATAAATAAACGGCTGATCAGAATGTGTGATATAGATTTATCCAAAGGATTAAATTAGTTGTGATTAGATTTCACTCAAGTCCTGCAATAACTAATTTTTCAGTAAGAGAGATAAAAAAAGAATATACAAATATAAATACAAATAATGAGTCATGATTTAAAATATTTTATTGACGGTGGCTGAGATGATCTTTTTTTTTAAGTCGATAATTATGATTCAAAAGATATAAGTGACGTTCATAATCAAAAAATAATACCGAAAGGTTTAATCAAATTGTCTCAATATTGGATAATGAAAGAGCCGAGAATTTAGAGATATATCATGTCATAACAACTCTAAATGTGGCATAAAAGATAATTTATTCGAAACTTTAAGGCACCAACATCTTCAAGGAAATTAATCAATCGTAATTAATCATTTGGGTGCTAAACATGGAGTATTTATTTTACGGCCGAATAAGATCAAGAAGCTAGCATGAAAGTCAGCTAAATTCTAGGCGTAATCAGAGAGAAAAATCAGGGTGATATCAGAAATTTGCAGAGAAAAATGCCAACAGATGGTGATAAGCAAAATAGTTAGGCACAAAAATCATGGAGAATACAATAAGAAATTAGATTGGCACATATAAGAAATTCCAAAATTATTGGGTAATAGATCGACGTGATATCATGCGTTTGATTCAAATAATCTATCATCATTAAATTAGGAAATTGCGAACGTAAAGACATAAGCACTGCTAGGCGTAATCAGAAAAAATCGGGGATATATTATGGAAATTTGCATGTGCCAACCTCGATTATAGGTCACGGATAGAGAACAAAATTGGCAGTGGGTGATCGTCAATTTTACGTGGCGCAATACCATGTAAAGAGAAAAAGAGTGGTAATCATAACAAAATTTCAATCGAAATAAAGAAAATCCGGTGCAATAGCGAAAGATTAATTGCGGGCGCCAATTGCCGGCGCAATATCAGAAAATGGGCAATTAAGGCGCAATGTCAGAAGAGGATGGCAACTCGTGAGCGCAAAATAAGAAGAATATCAATTGCACGCCAATTTTGGCCACAATATCATAAGAAGATGGGCAATTAAGGCACACTATCACAAGATGATGGCAACTTGCTGGCGCAAAATCAGAAAAGATCAATTGCAGAAAAATTACGGGCGCTATATTAGAAGCCGCCACCGACATGATAAATACATCCCCGAATTATAGGATCACAGATAGAGAACGATTCCAATTAGATCATATCCGATGGAGAAGACTTAATTGAAGGATAAAAATAATCAGCACCTATAAGAATTAATTGAGCGCCACAGAAGGAAAGAGAAATTGGATATCATGAACACACAAATCCAACGCGTAATAAGAAAAAGATCTGCAGAGAAGAATTGAAGGCGCCAAATATGGATAAATAATCCCAAGATTATAGGATCAGGGAGAGAGAAAATCAAATTAGCATAGAAAACATTAGCTGGAATTACGGGCGAAATCGGACATTGAATTTGGGGCGATAAGAGAATCAAGCAAATTAGGCTTTACAGGGCGTAATATCCGGAAGGAAAAATTCAGTGTAATAAGCTGAGTTGGGGCAAAACAAACTCATCCATATCTCGTGAGAACAGATCATCCAAATCTCGGCCGAGATAAATTGAACAAAAAAATCAAATCAGGAAATCATCCACATCTAGGCCAAAACAAATTGGGCAAAAAAAATCAAATCAGTAGGCAATCTCGGCCGAAACAAATTGGGCAACAACTCAAATCAGTAGGCAATCATCCACATTTCGGCCGAAACAAATTAGGCAAAAAATCAAATCAATAGGCAATCTCGGCCGAAACAAATTAGGCAATAAATCAAATTAGTAGGCAATCATCCACATCTCGGCCGAAACAAAATTGTATCAAAGTCGTATCCAACTCTTATGTATAAAATGACAAATAAAAATTATGGCCGAAAAGAAATAAAAGCCACACCGGACGCAAATCAACACTTGTGATTAAGTTGAAACGTGATCCAAATCGGGCATAAAACATAAACCATATATAAACTGGCCGAAACAAAGTCAAATCAATATGTATTAATCGTGGCGTAAAACAAAGTTCAGAGAATTAAAACATTACGGCTGCCAAACAGAAATTTAGAACTCAGAAGGTTTTAGGCACAAAAGAAAGATGATCTTGATAAAACAAGGCGCAAATCACACGGTCGTAAATCCATAAGTTGTAAATCACGATATTTTCATTATTGGCCGAAAGTCAACAAACTTAAGTTCAAAATCAATTGATTATGCCGTGACCTCTTTATCTTCAAAAAGAAATATGTTAGATTATTTACACAAATAAAATTAATTAAAACAAATAGTACAACAATGCGTATTTACAGAAAAGAGGAAAAAATATTTACAAAAAGCTTATTTACAAAAAATATTTACAATCTTATTTACATCTCCTAATAATTCATAAAAATCAGAAATTAATTAATAAAATATTCTCCGGCAACATCGCTAAAAATTTGATGCATAAAATGATGCAGCAAAATAAATCACTAGCAAGTGCACTAGTCGCTTAAGTGATATAGAAAATAGGTGTAAGAGTGTCGAACCCACGAAGAATATTATTAATAAAATATCTGATTTTATAAATTAACAAGAGAGAAGAAAAACATGGAATTTGGAAAATAATTATAAAATAAAATAAAGAAAATAAGATAAAATAATGGTGTTCAAGTTAGGCCTTAGGATGAAAATAGATCAGGATAATATTTGAACCATAAAAAATAAATTTAATCTTTAAAAATGGATTAGAGTCCCCCTAAAATAATCTAACATGATTAACTTGTGGTCTTCACGATTGGCATCCCATCAACCTAAGCATGCAGAACTATCTTAATTTAATAAGAATTGAAGTCTTCACGACTGGCATCCCATCAAATCATATTAATATTAAGACACAGTAAATTGGATTCCCTAGACTATTAATCACTCTACAAACTTATATAGATTAATAGACCATATAAACTTGATTCTTCATACATTAGTTATCAAATTTATGTCAATTATTAATTCTAAATAAAATCAACTAAAATTAGTATCATGAATTCTGAAATTAAACACTCCACAAACTAGTATAGCCTAATTCAGAAATCCAATTAACTAATATAAAAGCATTAAGCATAATTAATAATTGACCAAAAAAGATTAAAACAAATAAAATAGGGTCCAAACATTCCCTTCAATTAATAATCTCCTAAAATATAAAAATCTAAAAACATGGAGTTCATTCTAGAAATTCTTGAGAGATAATAAAATACAAATCATAAAAATTAGAAGAATTACACCCAAGGTAAAATCTGGATCGTCAGATGTTGTCAGAGCATCTGGATCAGTCGTCCGATCAACTCTCTCTCTCTTGGTCGAAGTCTGCAGAGCTCAGACACGTCGTAGAAGAAAACCACACTTCAGAGCACCAGTCGGAATGATGGCTTCTTCACATATTTATAGGTGCGGATGGTCTTCATGCATATCACGATCGATAATATCGTACGACCGAGTTTAACCTTCAGATAAACTTTATGACTTTTAAATCTCGGCCACGATAAAACTTTATCCGTTTTGCACCCAATGATAAACTTTTCTTGATAATTCTCGGCCACCAAACTTGCCCAATGATTAGAGTTCTCGGCCGCAAAACTAAATTGTTGGTTAAGGATAAAACATCATGGTTTGATTTTGGGGCCGATAAACTTAATGGATGATGTGTTTTGGGCCCCATAATCAAAGCTTCTCAATGCTTTATCGCCCAATGATACATGTTATCTCCATTACACCTGGATTTTTACGGCAGATAGTCTTGATTGGTGATGACGTTTTGCCCCAAGATAAAACTTCTTATTTGTATCTCAATCGATAATCCTTGGTTAATTATTAGCTTTTATCGCTTTGTGCCCAATGTTAGATGGGATATGAGTTTTGTGTCCAATGATATAAGGCCGATAATCACTTTGTATCGACTGATAAACATAAGCTAACGACTTGAAATCTTAGTCGTGTCTCCGCTGATAATTCCTAGATAATCATATACTCGGCTTTTCCTGTAAAATAATTATTAAAATTTAATTAATCCATCCACAATTATAATATTTAGAGAATTAATAATTAAAATTGATAAATATGGAATTATGACTAAAAATGATCTAAAATGATGCATGTCATAATTAAATTATAGAAATATTCATTAAAATAATTGACTAAAATATGTTATATTTTACATGCATCAACGATCGTGATAGTGCATTTGTCCATTTTCACTTTTTCTCGATCATTTTTTGAATGTTTAAATTTCTACCATAAAATTATTCAAATTTAGGCAAAAATCAAATCTAATAGGTTTATAAAAATAAATAAATTCTCTCCTTTCTTAAACACAAAAGATTTCCAAAATGCAATTTCAATAACTTAAACTAATGCATGATTTTTAGTGCAACACTACTCTTTCTGATATGGACAGTCTCATGATGAAGTTTATGAAAACATCCCTTCATAGTCGTTCTAAAATAGATAGGGGTTCCAAAACTCCACCGTGCACTTGATGGATCCCTTTGTCTTATTGACAAATGAGACATATCCTTCACCAAAGTTTCAACATCATGATTCGTACATGACAATTTATAGTTGATTTTGATGAGTGCCAAAGTGCAACGGATAACTAGAGGTCCCGCTCACTTGGAGTGATGATGTCGTGCTAGAAATTGTCCAACAAGATAAGATAACATAGATGTGATGTTTTTTGGTGAATGTCAATGCATCTTTCTTGATCTATTTTGTCCTCACTTGTTCAAACAAGTTCTTTATTGTGGAATCCAACTATAATATCTTCTTGGTTCTCTTAAGGAAGATGGCTTGGGAGGAGCTCATGACTGTTCACTCTACTCTTTGGTTGATGGTGTATCCTAGTATTTGACATTATTTAATAATAACTCTGCAACTTTGAGTCGATGAATAAATGTTATACTTGGATACTTGTCTAAATCCGTGAAGTCTATGGAAGCATCCTTGTATGATTATTTCAAAATAGGCAGTACTTAAAACAATTCAATGGATACTTTACGGATTCATCCTACTTTCAAAGGGGATTGATGCCTCCCTTTCTCTCTTACGTGCTCCGGTGAACGTGCATAGAGAGAAGGGGAGCTGACACTCCCCTTTTTCTTTCCCACGCGTTGGCCAACATCCGTTTCCTTTTCTTCTGTGCTAGCCCCCTTCCTCCGGCTCTAGCAAGAGCATTTTTTATTAATTTTTATAATTTATATTACATTTATTGTCACATGAGTAGTGTAATCGAGGAACTTATTATTGACGATCAGGATCATGCCTGAAAGAAAAAGTTAAAAAATAATTTAATTGTAAATTAAAATTTGAAGGCCATCTAATGAATAGATACGGTTCGAGTAATTTGTCCCCTTTGGTTGGGAACCTTATTTTAGGGTTGCCCACTTTACCACGACAATTTTTTTTCCTCTTTGCCGTAACAAGAATACTTTACATGTTGTAATCATTTGATATTGTCCCTCTGACACATTTGTCAAACTCCCCTACGTACACTGAAATGCTCCTAGTGTAAACTTCCTAATGCCAACTCCTGATAACGACAAGTAAACGCTCTAGTAAGAGCTCTTCTTCTTCTTCTTCTTCTTCTTTTCTTCTAAATCTTGATGTTTTGATATTATAAATATTACTGTAGGTTAGAATCAGTCATGGGGAGCCAAACTATTAAAATATGCATAGCTATTAGAAGAATCCATTCTTATATAGACAAATAGCTAGATAAAGAATTGGGTGGAGTAAAGACTAAAGACCCTCGAACTCTCTTCTCTCGTCCTCGCTAAAGAATATATATTATTTTCATGCAAGCCCACAATAAAAAAAAAATTAAAATAGTAAACATTAATGGTACCATACGTTCAAGGTCGGATGAATTAAAATAGTAAACATTATTGCAATTGTACGCGTTTAGTTGTTAGAGAGCTAACGCATGATCGAAGCAGTCATACAATTATTATATACGTCTCTCTGTCTATACACTCCTTTCACTGATGCCATATTAAGGCGATGGGCGTAGACGATCCCATGCGACCGCTATTTTATGAGATGCACAAGGAAAAAAATGATTTAACTATTTGGCACTTCGAAGTACAAAATAGATAAGAATTCATTGCTCCGACCGCTATTATATATATATATATATATATATATATATGTGTATGTATATATAATTGTATCATGCCTAGATTCATGGATACACTATTTCGTCTGAGGTGTTCGAGTGTTAGATCGTGAAAGGAAAGATGGAATCGGCGATTGTTTTGGACGTGGAACGCATCCAAGCAAAGATCAAACAGGTACGTAAAGTTGTTCCAGTGAAAGGAATGAACAAAATCTTCCGAGTCCCCGCTCACATCTGCCGAGGGCGCGAAGATTTGTTCCGGCCTCACATGGTCGCCATCGGCCCTTACCATCGCGGCAGGGCGGATTTGCAAAAGATGGAGCAGGTCAAGTGGCAGTTTCTCCTGGATCTCAAGGAGAAGTCCAAGTCCGATCTGAGGAGCTACTTCGAAGCACTGAGGGGTTTGGAAGAGAGGGCGAGGGTATGTTACTTCGACGAGGTCTTCCTCGATTCCCACCAGTTCATCGAGATGCTGTTGTTGGACGGCTGTTTCATCGTCCAGTTCTTGATAAAATGGCACTGGCACATCTCCATGGCAGAAGGCAGTCCAAAGATGGGAGATGCCTCCGAGTTAAGTGTCGTATGCGGAAATAGTTGGTGGAGTATCGGGTCAATCAGGCATGATCTGTTTCTACTCGAGAACCAGATTCCTTTCATCGTCCTCCAAGAACTATTTGCACTGATCTCCCCCCTCTACTTCCGCAGCCAAAGTGAGGATATGAATCTGCAGCAGATGGCCTTCCAATTCGTTGTGAAGTCGAGTACCTCCTTGTCGATGAGTAAGAAGCCAGACACGAGCTTTCCACCTCATCACTTGCTTCACCTCTGCTATCTCTGCTACACAAAGGGAGAATCAAATACTACAGCTTCTCGTGAAACTAAATCAACCACCAGAGAAAACCACTGCCATATCTGCGACACGAAAGCTTCTGACGAAACTACACTAGAGAATAAGTCAAGACGAATATACTCAGCCGCCAATCTCATGGAGGCCGGCGTGACGTTTAAGAGTAAAAATGCTAACACCTTTTTCGACATCGACTTCAAGGACGGCATCCTCAAGATCCCTTTCATATCGGTTGACGAGGACACGGTGCACCGGCTGGCGAACCTCGTGGCCTTGGAGCAGTGCGATAAGGATGTGGGCGCAGACATCACCACCTACGCTTTGCTCATGGACTGCCTGATAGATATATCCGACGACGTGGAGGTCCTCCGGCGCGGAAAGATCCTCGGGAAGATGATGGCGAGCAACACGGAGGTGGCAGACTTCTTCAACCAGATCTGCGCCTATTCCACGTTTAGCACCCACAACAACCACTTCCACTTGGCAAAGGTGGTCGAGGATATAGAAAAATACTGCACCTCGACATGGCATGAAAATAGGGCAATTTTGATGCATGACTACTTCAGGAACCCCTGGACTTCCATATCAGTCGTTGCTGCATTGATGATCTTGCTCTTCACCGCCTCCCAGGCTTTGATGGGTTTCTATTCCAGCATTCATCATAACGAAGCAATAAAGATATTCTTGATGATGACAATAATACCACCGATCCTGATGATAATTTTTATAATAATAAAGAAGATGAATTAGTGTGTATTTGTTTTCATATGGTTGATGGCGTGCATCATGTAATCTAATGTGTATGTTTCATTGTTTTGTTTGATGTATACCAATAGTAAATCGATGATTGTAAAAATCTTACGTGGTCTGCAGCAATTATTTTTGTCTCATCTCTGTCACCAACTAATCTCCCTCTCAACGAGGTAGCCATGCACTTAATTCCTGAAGCCTCCGGACTTCATGCACTTAAATGTTCACTTGTTTCGTTTATTATTCTACAAGTACCACATCAAACGACCAGCTGCCGCAAATAATCCACAACGTTTGCATTTGTGTAACGTCCCGAGATTCACGTGACTTTCACGTGACCAGAGTCGTTCTAGAGACATTCAATTTTTTATAAAATATTTTTACGGAATAAAATTTATTAAGTGCGAAATATAAACAATAAATGCTGAAGACTTTTCATAATAATAACTAATAATTTATAATATTCAAATTAACTAAAATATCAATAACTTCATAATTCTAATAAATACGAAAATAATAAAAACTTGATAACTCAATCTAAAACATGTACAATATTTGTTTGTCACTGAGCATAACCACCTACAGAATCATCATCTATCAAAGTTCTCTTACCTGCACAGATCCAGGTACAAAAAAATATCTATGAGTATAAAAATACTTAGTACATAGGGTCATTTAAATAATCAATATGCTCAATAAAAAATAAAATATATTCAATAACGAGTCAATTGAACAATCAATACAATAATTAATTAACAATATAACAATTTATCATTATGAATAATTATATCATGCTATGGTCAAAAGACTAATCAATAGTGATAATAATTAATAATTGCCTGATCAATATGACATTGTTCGATTAAGTAGAGCATTTGGATCAATGATTCAATATAACAATAGGACAATAAAATCATAGATCAATAGGAAGAATCAGGAAAAAAAATCAAATGACCGATTAATATTAATTTAATAATTAATAATATTAATGATGCTTGATCACCATGGCACTATTTAATTTAACAATTTACAATTCAATATCCATGGTCGTTGGTCAATAATCCACATTCAATGGGCGGAGGCAATATCAATCAACGCCAGTATCCAAATGACTAAGATCTATTCACTTTAATTCGATTTCAATCCAACTCAATTCGATTCGATTTTAATTCAATTTACAATGTTTGGAGTTATCCAATTCAATGAAGAGTGCTCGATCAATTAAGAAAAACTCTTTCATGTAGGTCAGTGGGGGCTCAGTGTCACGACAAACCACCCAACAATTATAGTGCTAACAATAGTTCAAGAATGGTGGAGGACTATGACCAAACACAAGACAGTCATAACTTCTCTAAAGGATGATGGCATCTCAAACCTTTATGTCCACTATCTACCACATTCAATTCATTTCAATAACAATATGGCTCGGGGGCTCGAAGACATTCAAAGAACATAAAGATCCAATAGTTTTTAGCTTTTATCTTATTTACTCATAACGTCTATCTTTTAATAATTTAATTTAGGTGAAATAAGACACAATAAAATATACTACTAGATCAGTATCATAATTATTGATCAAATTGGATATGATAACAAAATATAATCAAATATTATGATGAGATTAGATATGATAATAATATAATAAGGAATGATAATATTATGATCAAGACAATAAATAAATAACACAATCTATGTAATATTCAAATAATAATAATAGCAATAAAATCAATATTTTTCTAATAAATACGATGTTAATACCACTCTCGGTCCTTTTTCTCTATAAGTTTTTTTTTCTATTTTATCCCTTTTTCTCGACTTCAAAAGGAAAATTCAATAAAACTTTCTTTTCATATTTTTATTCTTTTCTTTTCTTGCTACTTGGCTCTGCCGTAGAGAAATCTAATACTTCGTTCTTATTTTATTTTCCTCTCTTCTATTTTTTTTAAGTAGTGTCTTCACGCGCCCCTTTTTTCCTTCTCTCTCCAATTCTCTTACATCCACGTATTACTTTTATTTTTCCTCTCTGCCTTCTATTACTTCCTCTCTCTTGGTCACAATCCCCCCCCCCCTCACGACCCTAAAGATTTATTTACATGATTCATTTTCAATTCATCTATAATTTTCAATCCCAATCAAATTTAATTTTTTAATTAATCTCTTTTCACAAATTCTGATTTATTCCAATACTTAAATAATTTTGAATTTATTTATATAATCCCATAATAATCTTATCCTTAATTAAACTCCCATATTTTCCTTTATTTTTCGAATTATTTATTATAATAATATTAATGGCCATATTTCCCAAAATAAAAATAATAGAATATTCTTTTTTTCAACTCTAAAAAATTGGGGTCATTACAGTTCAGTCCAATGACTAGCAGTGATGGTGTACGGATTATGACACATCTCGGCATGCAACCTGAACTATTGTTGAAGATTGAAAAGGCACAATCAAACGATAATGAATATAACCACCTACTCAAGTTGTGCGAAACGATTTCTGCTGACTTTTCAATCACAGATGGAGTGATCAGGTACAGGAGAGTTGTGGGTCCCTGATCATGAAGGGTTAAGAAGATAAGTGCTAAACGAATGCTACAAATCGAAATTTGTCATTCATCTCGAAAACATGAAGATGTACAAGGATTCAAAACGAACCTTCTGATGGAACAACATGAAGAAGGACATAGAAGAGTACATTGCAAAGTGCATCGTATGCCAACAAGTGAAGGTTGAGCATCAGAGGCCATATGGAATACTGCAGGATCTTAAAATCTCACAATGAAAATGGGAAAAGATAATGATGGATTTTGTCACGGGGTGCGATATGGGTAGTGGTGGACCGATTCAGCAAAGCAGTCCACTTTATCCCCATCAAACGGAAGCAATCTATCGAAAGCTTGATGAACATTTATATTAAGAAGGTTATCCGATTACATAGAGCGCTAGTCTCCATTGTATCGGATAGGGATCCGAGTTTACAGCAAATTTTTGACAGAGCATCCAGAGTGCATTTGGAATGAAGTTGAATTTCAGTACTGCGTTCCATACTCAAATGGATGGACAGTCTGAGCGTACCATTCAGACATTGAAGGATATGCTCCAAGCGTGTGCATTGAACTTGAGTGGGACACTCATTTCCCATTAATTGAATTTGCATATGACAACAACTACCACTCTAACATTGACAAGACACCCTTCGCAGCCATATATGGAAGACCATGTCGCTCCACCATCTGTTGGAGTGAGATAGGAGGGTGACAATTCTTGTCAAAGGAAGTGTTAAAGAAAACTACGAAGGATGCTGAAAAGGTTCGACTTATTAAAGAAAGACTGAAGGTAGCATTCACAAGACAAAAGATATATGCTGACAAGAAACTTAGAGAGCAGATGCTCAAGATTGGAGACCGAGTGATGCTAAAAGTTTCTCGAATGAAAGGAGTAATGAGATTCAGCAAGAAGGGCAAGCTGAGCTCTAGATATGTGGGTCCATTTGAGATAGTTGCATTGATTGAAGATGCAGCCTGCAGATTGATGCTACATCCATCATATGGACACATACATAACATCTTCCATGTGTCAATGTTGTGCAAGTATCAGCACAATGATGCTAACATAGTGAATATGGATGGTACAAACTTGAATGTGGACCTGACATATGCTGAACAACCTACAAAGATATTGAATTACCAGACCAAGCATTTGAAGAATAAGATGATACCCATGGTAAAGGTGGCATGGACACATCATAGAGATGAAGATGTCACTTGTAAATTGGAAGATGAAATGAGAAGGAATTTTTCAGAATTGTTTAAATAGATTCATGTAATTTCCCTTAAACAAATTCGAGGACGAATTTATTTTTAAGGAGGTTATGATGTGACGACCCCAATTTTTATAAAATAAATAAATGAATATTTATTTCATTTATAATATCTGGAAAATCATTATTTGATATTTTGGAATTAAATAACTCTAAAATTGATGGAAATTATGGGATAAGTTGGCAAGACAAAATGGAATTTGAATAGAGATAGAATTATTATGGAAATAAGCATGAAATTATCAAGTAAATTTGGATTTAATTAAATCTGACAGATTATGGTTAGATTAATTATTTATGAATGATCAAGATTGATTCTAAAAGAGTCTAAGACCTAATAGAATTGAAATTCCAAGTTTGTACTATAAATAGGCAATAAGAGGTGGCTGGGAAACTCCTTTTTCTGCGAAACAGAATTCAGTCCATGAGCCCCTCTTTTCCTCTCGTTTGGACGTGAATCGAGGCACCCCCGAGAGCACACGATGATTAGTTTCGAAGCTAGCACATAGAAGAAGAAGTTCTAGGTGGTGGCCACGAGTTTACGAACGTGGCAGAAATCGTCGGCCAAAGATTCGACGTTCGTGCAGTTTTTCAGAGAAGGGAATCCAGTTGATTTTTTAGTCAACTTTAGGTATGTAAGGGGAATTCCTATGTCATTGGTTTTTCATGACATGAAATCCTATTCTCTTCTCCTTTGTATCGAGAATTCATTGATATATCATATGCATAATTTGGACATCATTTGATATAGTTATGGTAGTCAAAAAATCGCGTCGGAACGCGTTTCTCTATCGACGGCATAACTCGGCCCGGAGTTTGCTATACTCGGCCCGGATTTCGTTGAATTCAGACCGAGTTGAACTTGGAACCGGATCGGGTTGACAAACCTAGCCCGGGTTCCTTTTGGCCCAACCTAGGTTGTGCTTTCGCGCGGCACTGGTTCGGTGCGATCATGATTGAAGGTGAACCGACCGACTCGACCCGAGGTTGCCCTGGTCGAGGTGATTTTGAGCCTCTCTGAACACAGCCCGGGTTTCAGCCGACGTGGGCCGAGTTTTGGAGATAAAAAACATAATTATGGATATTTTATAATGAAAAATTGAATAGCTATCATAGTTTATGGTTCATGATCATCCCTGATCATATCACAAACAGATCTGACATCATCATATCTTTCAGATTTGATTTAAGATTATTGTCATCATTATTTCATCAGATCATGTAATCCATTATGATATTGATCCAGTAGTTTTTCCCTGATTGGGTCCTTCTCTAACCTAAATCGAATTGTTAAAGATATGTTTTTAGGATAAACAAGATAAAAAGATGAAAATTGTTGAGTCTCCATGTTCTCCGATTGTCTCTAAGCCCCTTGGGCCACATTGTTATTGATATGAATATTGTATGGGGCAGATAACGTACCTAGAGGCTTGAGACGTCATCCTCTACGGAAGCTACGACTGTCCTGTATGGCCATGGTCCTCCGCCATCACAAAGCTATTATTAGCGCTATTATTGGAGGGCGGCTTGCTGTAATTTGATCTCCCATTGGCTTACATAAAAGAGACATGGAGTTTCTTTTAATTGACTGAGTGAAATTGAATAACTCCAAAGATTGAATTGAATAGAATGGAAATCGAATTGAAATTGAATCGAATCGAATTGAATTGAATCATGGTCATTCGGATTTTGGTGTTGAGTGGCTTTTGCCTCTGCCCATTGAATTGAATAAAAATTGTTATTAGCTGATGACCATTTATATTCATAATTGAATTAAAAATTATTAAATTGGTTAATGCCATAGTGATCAAGCATAATTGATATTGATTGGTCCTTTAACCTCTTACCTGATCTTCCTCATTGATTTACGGTTGTATTGATTATTGACCTCTATCCTACCATAGTAGTATCTCTAGTGCTCTATTGTATATCGTTTCATATTGTTATTGAATTATGGATCACTTTTGATTTATTGTATATTGTTATGATTAGACCTTACGTACTGAATATTTTTATACTCGTGGGTTTTTTCCTACATTTGGATTCATGCAGGTGAGATGATAGAAGATGGTGATGAGGTGGTCAGGCTCAATGACAGAGATGTTGCATATGGTGTAAGATTAAGTCCTATTAGATTATTGAATTAGCTTTTATTTTTTACATATTTAGTATGTGGAGTCATGGACATTTTCAGCTTCTTGATATTATGGATTTTTAGAAATTGTTATTATTAATTTCACATTTTTATAGAGTTCATTTTTCACAAAATTATTTATATAGAACAATGTAACGCCTTTGAGACGACTCTGAATACGTAATAGTCATGTGGGTATCGGGGTGTTACAGTTTGTCCACTTCCCAAGCGACACTCCCACGAGCTAGGGAGGTCCCTTCCGAAATGTCAGCTTATAGGAGTTCACCACTCGATTCGACCCAATTCGACATGATCTCACTATACTCACTATAGGTTGATCAAATCAAGTCACTATTCAGTTTGTATCGGATGATCGAATTATTAGACCACCATTTTTTATTATTTTAAATAAACATATTATATAATATTTATTTTAAAAAGCATAAAATAATTACTTGCCTCTATTAGCTTAACATACCTTCTATGCTTTTTGGAAATACATCTCCCCTCCGGATCTCAGGAAATCTCCCCTCCGGATCTCATACAGTATATGTATCTAAGACATCTCTGGTCATTTCTTAAGTCGTAGTTTATTTCCGTTAAAAAAACGTTCACTTTCATAACATCTGCCCAATTTGTGCACACCATCAGACATTTGAATCGATCAGACAGGACTGAGACCATAATATGGACTTCTATCAGCAATGCCATATATAATCATACCTGAATTTGCATCTGCAACGGCGGCAGCTAATTTTGAGTCATTTTTTAGTCTTGGAGAGCCAATTATTACATGACCTTCCACATGATAAATTTTTAATTATTACATGACCTTCCACATGATAAATTAATTTTTAAGTGCTTTAATTATCGATAGTATTTATTGATTGAAAGTTATTTTCAGAATACAATTATGATTTTGAATAAAATAATTTATGTTAACAATAAACAAATAATTATGTCCAAACTAACTTATTTTTTATATAAAGAAAGTAAACGGCACAAAATGATTTTTATCACTTTCTTGATGATGATTAAATCATATGAGCCGCAAGGCAGGTAATATTTCATTTTCCGACGTCATATTTCTCTCACGTCCATCTCATATGTTGCTATTCTTTAATTGCCAAATTCTCACAAGTTATTATCAAAATAAATAATCACGCATTTGAATAAAATAATTTAAATTATAAAAAGTTTACCTGCGTTCTTCCTACAACGCAGGTAATATATCATTTGCCAGAAGTCTTAATCTCCATTGATACATCCTAAAGATCAATGTGGTGTAAACGAAGGATTAAATTAAATTTAGTTGCCATTAAATTAAATCTTTGAGCCTCCGAGTTGGCTGGAGCTGCTACAAAAGGTCTTCCATGTCTTTGTCGGTAATGATTGACATCTAATTAAATTAATACCATGCATGGCGTTCTTTTCTTAAATTAATTGTTTTTAGTCAATTGCATTATATATATAGAGAGAGAGTGACAGGAATATTAGGGTGAATAATCAAAATTATTTTAGTTATAATGCCTCAGATTCAATTATCAATTATTGGTTATAAAAACCCTGGTTCAAAAAAAAAAAAACAATCAGCCACCTACGCCAATCTCCCTACCGACCTCCTCTCGGTGACCTCCCCTGCGCCCGATCGCTGGCCCTTCGACCGTCGACTTCAGCGCTGGAGTCGAGTCCTTCTTCTTTCCCTCTCCTCACCGTCGCCGGAGTCGCGTCCTCGACCTGTGCAGGCACAACAATGAAAGGGGGGCGTCGGCCCCCCTCTGCGACCTGGTCGGCGAGGTCGCAGAGGGCTGACGCCTCCCCCCCTTTTTCCTGCTGCGCTGACGAGCGCGAAATGTGTGGTGTCGGTCCCTCTCTGTGAGCTCATTTTTTTGCTGCTGCACCATCGAGCGCGAAAAGGGGGGCCGACGCCCCCTTTTCGCTGCCGCGAAGGCGAGCATGCGCGAAAGGGGGCCGTCGGCCCCCCTTTTCGTTGCAGCGTCGGCGAGCACAAAATGGGAGGCCGTCGGCCCTCCTCTGCGACCTTGCCGTCAAGGTCGTCGAGGGGGCCGACGCCCCTTTTTTCACCTTCGATGAGCGCGAACCGATGCGTAATGAGCTCCGGTCGAAGTGAATTTCCTTGCATGACTCATATGAACAGCCGGTTCAAGCGCCTCTCATCCAAAGCGTTGAATGCAGATCAAACGAACACGATGCAATGTATGCACCTAAATGTATATGCACCCTATTATTCCTCGTGTATATATATATATATATATATTTATTTATTTAATGCACTTCGAGAGCACCCATTTTCTGAAGGTCCTAAACTTGGCATGCCGAGGTCCTTCCCATGGAGTGCACTCTTGGTGCAAGGAAGCGCTTCGTCTTCGAACAATGCCAACGAATTGGAGAATGCAAAAATAAAATTTGGCTTTTTACTGTCAACGCTCCCATCTCGCGTCTCCATTGTCATACTCTTGAGCTCTCAATCATCATTGCATTTGCCTTGGGTTTTTCCTTTTTCTCATGGATCAATTAGGACCAATTATGACGGAAGAAGTATTCATCCTGGTGGCAGATCCAATGAAGGTTCAAAATGAGTCGCTGGATAGGGCTTGCGATTCAAGCAGATCGATCTTCTTCATCGGACAGCCCAGAGCGAGTCGACATTTGCTACCCGTTGATCTCGTTCGCGGTTCGACGGACGGAGCTCGAGGTTCAGGCAACCATTGTGAGTGATCTTCCTTTGTCATTGTCGGACCTTCCTTCATCGGACTCAAAAAAAGTTGGACAAAGCTTGCAGTTCTTTTTCTTCGCCGTCGCCAGAGGGATAGAATCCTTCTTCGTTGTTCACTGACTAGAGCATTCGTCGCCGAGAACTCTGTTCGTGAGCAGTCGCCGGACAGAGAAGTCCCCACTTGTTCCTCTCGAAGGGGTGTGCCACCGGACAGAGCATCCCATCTGGAGAAGAGAAGAGATTTTGTGCATAAACAGTTGATTCTCGTATGGACGATTGAGATGTGCTCTAGAGGGATGCTGAGACTAGGTGCATTTATATATATATATATATAGCCAACAATCATATAAGTTAATTGATAATAAATATAAAGTATTTTAAAAATATTACATCTCCCTCCTGCTATATCATTTTCTTTTCCTTCTCTTCTCAGCTCGCAAACTCATCCATACTACTTTTCTTGTTAGTTTTATTTCTTTTTATTTAATCGACTGCTATGTCCATTTTTTGAAAGGTTACCTAAATGAATGATTATCCATCCAAAAAGTCAGTTGAAGCCTCTGCATTGACCGCACATTGTGCTGTTACAAAGTCTTCCTATTAGAATCATTATTTTTTTAATAAAAACAATTTATGTTTGACATTTAATTTATATACATATATATATATACATATATATATATTAAAATTTAACATCAAGTAAGAGATTGGTGTAGGATTCCAAAGGGTGTTAGATCTAAGTTTTAATGACATTAAATTTTGATGATACAAACTTCGAATGATTAAAAATAAAATGCTAAAAAGTTTAAAGAAAAAGAGATAATTTTATGAAGTACACTTTGATTAAATAATTGACACTGATCTTATTAGTTTTGGATGAATATTGAATGTCAAATTGTGAAGAATTCTATTAGCTTTCCATAGACTCTAAGATCATCTAATTTGAATAACCATGCAAAAAGTTATTCTCAAAATAGTGCAGGTCGATCAACCTGCCGGTCGAAGCAAAGAAGACCGGTCGACCGATATATACTGAGCCTACCGCAGATGATGTCGAGCCAATACCGGTCGATGTATCGGTCGATGGATCGATCGACCGATCAAGCGCAGAAGTTGAAAAAATCGCGCAAAGGTTACATAGGCCGATCGACCGGTCCATAAGTGTGGTCGACCGGCCTCCGAATCAAATGAACAGTAACGGTCAAATTTGAAGGGGGAATTTCTGTAATAATTTCTGGACGAATTTTTCAGACATTGAAAGTTATAAAAGAAGTGTCAAAACTAGACACAAAAGCATCCATTCATTCATTAAAGAAAAACTTCAAGTTATCAAAGAGAGATCATTTCTTGAAGTTTTCATTTTGTAGCTTTCTCATTCTTTCTCGCTTTTCTTCTTGTGAGCATAGAATTATAAAAGAGAGAAACACTTTTGTTCAAAAAAAAATAGAGAGAGCTCTTGTGTAAAAGAGATTCTAAATCTTACCTCTTGAGCGAGAAAAATATATTAGCTTCTTAGGATGAGAGGTTGTCTTGCCTCTCGAAGTGGAGAAAATGTGGTGGTGTAAAGAGCTTTCTTCCTTGCCCCATTTGGAACAAAAGAAGGGATTAGTGGAATCTCGTAGGAGAAGTCGGAGCGGGAACGTAGGTCAAGGTGTGGCCGAACTTCGTCAACAACCACCGTGTCTTTCCGTTTGATTTTCTCTCTCTCACTCCCTCTCATATTATGTTTATTATTTAAATTGCTTTGATTTAAAAGAATTAACGAATCGGTTTTGTGCTTCCACAATGATCTTTGTGAAATCGATATTTTTGATAAAACTCTAATTCACCCCCCTCTTGGTGTCCTTTGGGATCCTACAATTGGTATCAGAGTGGGTTGCTCTTGTTTTGATTTCGTTTGCATCATCTTGTTTTTAAATCTAATCATTTAGATCTAATCATTTTTTATTCCATCATTATTTTTAAGATTTAAAAATCTCTAAGAGCTATGACATCAAGTGAAATTGGTTTTGCCGAAGGGCAATCAATTAGTCGTTCTCCCCTTTTAAATGCATCAAATTTTGCATATTGAAAATTCGAATTCAAGCATATATTTGTTTTATTGATATTGACATGTGGGACATAGTTGAAAATTGTTATTATGTTCATAAAAAGTTATCTATTAATTCTAAAGAAAAAAGAAAAGATTTTTTTAAAACTTGATTGGAAAGCTAAAAATATATTTTATTGTGCTTTGGATTCAACGGAGTTTAATCAAATTTCAAGGTGTAAAACTGTAACCGAAATTTGGAAAAAAATTATCACTATTTATGAAGGAACCGACAAAGTTAAAGAATCTAGACTGAATATTTTAAACAATCAATATGATTCTTTCAAAATGCATGAAAATGAATCCATAAATGATATGGTAGCTCGATTTAATGATATTTTGAATGGCTTAGCCTCTTTAGGCGAGCCAAGATCTAACCCCCAATAGGTGAAAAAGATTCTCATGTCTCTCTCCTCCAAATGGCATACCAAGAGAATCGTGATCGAAAAAAAGATTTGAACAAATTTGATTTTGATGATATTCTTGATTCACTTCTAACATATGAGATCTCAATTCAAGAAGATCAAGAAAAAAAAGCCCCCAAGAAGAAAACATTGGCATTGAAGGTAAATATACAAGAAGACTCAAATGAAGAGGAAGTGGATGAAAAGAAACTTTTACTCTACACAAGAAAATTAGATAAGTATCTCAAGTTGGTTAAAAAGAAAGACTAGAACGAGAAGCTAACAAGAAAATCATACAAGCACCACAAAGAAGAAAAATTTCAGAAAGGTAAAAAGAAAAAATATGAAGAGTCTAGTAAAATAAGTAGTTCATCAAGTTCTTCTAATGATGAAGCATATATATGTTTGATGGCGCAAGACGATGAGGTAATTTCTAACATTTCAAATTCAAATTATGACTCATCAAACTCTTTCAAAGAAATTCTTTCTTTAGATGTGAATAAAGAACTCTCCTCTCTAATAAAACGATATTTTTCAATTAAAGAGGAAAATGAAAAAATAATATGTGAAATTGAAAAATTGAAAGAAGAAAAGGATATGTGTTTTATGGAAAATGAAAATCTCAAAAATAAAATTGAAACTTTAGAAATTACACGAAATTGTCAAACTAGCATGTTCATTAAAAAAATAAAACAAGAAAATTGCTATTTTGAAAAATCCTCAAAATAAGACTATTTTTCAACTAACAAAAAATAATAATCTTATGAATTATTTTAGACATAAAAACTCTTATTGAAAATCCAATCATTCCTATGATAGAAAATTACATATTACATGTTTTACATGTGGATTTGATGACCATTATTTTAATCAATGCAAAATAAGAAAATTATCATCACATGACATGATTTGGGTTCCGAAAGGAACATTATCTAACAAAATCGGACTCAAAAAAGTTTGGTACCAAAAGTTACTTAATTGCTTTTTAGGTGTGCCTCACATGCAAAGGACATATGAAATTGAAAATGCGAAGGCACAAAGGTTATGATAAAAGTATCATCTATTTTTTGTGTCACTCAAAAATTCAAAACTACAATTTTTTTTTAAAAAAGAAACATATAAATGAAAATTGGTAATAGTGATAGAGTTAGCATGATTAAACTTTATTTTGACATATCATGCACATTTTGAATCAAAATTTTATGTCATATTTTGATTCTTAATATATTTTTGTTTTGGCTTTCATAAATTGATTTTCATTATAAAATAATCATAAACTCAGGAGGAATTATCTTTCAAAACCTTATGTTGCAACTCTACAATGACAAAAAAGGGAAAAATAATTTTTTTGAAAAATTGATTAAAGAGGAGTTACATATGGTTTCTTATATGCTTCATATATAAAAATTATTCTTTTTTTATGAAACAAAAGGGGGAGAAGTATAGGAGAAATATGATCTGAATATCACTTTATATGAAAAGTACCTTACAATTAATATTCATGTGAATATTTACCATTGTAAGAAAAACTATGTATTAGGGAGAGTAAAATTATTTTTACAAGAATTTTACAACTTTTTCGCAACTCACATATTTTTCATATTTCTCGGTTTGTCTTCATCAAAAAGGGGGAGATTGTTGGATCTAAATTTTAATGACATATTAAATTTTGATGATACAAACCTCGAATGATTAAAGATAAAATGTTAAAAAGTTTAAAGAAAAAGAGATAACTTTATGCACTATATTTTGATTAAATAATTGGCACTGATGTTATTAGTTTTGTGAATGTTGAATGTCAAAGATGTAGAGAATTCTCTTAGCTTTTCATAGACTTCAAGATCATCTAATTTGGATAATCGTGCAAAAAGTTATGCTCAAAATAGTGCAGGTCGGTCAACCTGTCGGTCGAAGCAAAGAAGGCCGGTCGACATAACACCGGTCGATCGAATAGAAGATGTCGGTCCGATACTTTTAAATGTATCGATCGACGGACCGGTCGATCGATCAAGCGTAGAAGTTGAAGAAATCGCGCAACGGTCACATAAATCGGTCGATCGGTCCAGAAGTGCGATCGAACGACCTCCGAATCAAATGAACAGTAATGGTCAAATTTGAAGGAGGAATTTTTGAAAAAATTTCTGGACGAATTTTTTACTCATTGAAGACTATAAAAGGAGTGCCAAAGCCAGAGGTAAAAAGCATCCATTTACTCATTGAAGAAAAACTTCAAGTTATCAAAGAGAGATCATTTCTTGAAGTTTTCATTTTATAGCTTTCTCATTCTTTCTCTCTTCTCTTCTTGTGAGCATAGAATTGTAAAAGAGAGAAACACTTTTGTTCAGAAAAAAATAGTTAGAGCTCGTATATAAAAGATGTTCTAAATCTTACCTCTTGAGCAAGAGAAATAGATTAGTTTCCTAGGAAGAGAGGCTGCCTTGCCTCTCGAAGCGGAGAAAAGGCGGTGGTGTAAAGGAATTTTTTCCTTGTTCCATTTGGAACAAAGAAAGGGATTAGTGAAATCTCCGACGATCTTGAGGTCGAGAAGTCGGAGAGGGAACGTAGGCCAAGGTGTGACCGAACCTCGATGGATGCTCGACAAAGATCACAACCGAACGCGACTCCATCGTGAAACTGCTCGGGCCGGGTTATCATCAACCCGGGATGGGTTCTTCTTCATCGCAAGCTTCGCGCTCTCGACAACGCGGACTCGGGCCGAGTTCCAACGAATTCGTTCTGAATAGGGACCTGTCCGGACCGGGTTCCTCTTACGTTTCGTGTTCCGTTCATCTTCTCCAGCAATAGTCGACATTAATTATCATCATAAATCATTGTACTATAACTTGGCAATATCTATAACATGCTTCAAGCCTAAAATCAAGATTCTATGATGAATCTATCATAATCCCATACCTTGTGAAGTTTTCGTTAAAACTTCACATCCTTTCTCTTCTTCTTTGTGTTCTTCCTCTTCCTCCTCTTCTTGTTCTTCCTCTTCTTGTTCTTCCTCTTCTTGTTCTTCCTCTTCCTCTTTCTCTTTATTCCGACCGTTTCGCTCTGTCCAGGCGCGTCATCTTCGCCCTCTAGTTCCCCTCCTATCATCCAGCAGCAACTCGACGTGAGATGAGGAGATAGAGATGCATGAAAAATTGGAGAAAACTAGGACCGGCCTGTAAGGAGAAATGTGACCGATTTGTTTGATTTTGCCTTATATTTATAAGGGAGAAATTTGAGAACAATTGAGACTTCAAAATTTGATTTAATCCCCTCATATTTTAAAACTTTGTTTCTTATTTATCTTTTCCTCTATTTGATTTTTATCTTCCTATTTATTTTAATCCTTTCCATCATCTTCTTTTCCTTATACGGTTTAAAACTTTTTATCTTCTTATCTTCTTTTTTTCTTCTTTGCCAAACCAACTCGGGCGTCACACAATTGGCAATAGATAGTAAAAGCATAAGCATAAACAAATAGTCACAACCATATTATATGTGGTACTTATGGTTCACAATCAACATTAAACATAGAATTGGTAACTAAATTATAAAGCTGATGCTTAGTGTTCTTTATTTAGTACTCACATTTTCATATTTCATTTTCTTCACATAATATCTGATTTGTTTGAATTTATTTTAGATGCATAGGACTCTCTTAATTGAATCAAATATTGAAGCAAAAAATTATGTTTTATAGTTTATAAGTAATAATTTTTTAGTTATTGTAATAGCTTTTTCTAAATGTTGGAGTTGGTGAATACTTTATGGCCCCTTGTTTCTCACACCGGGATTCGCCCACGTGAGCTTACGCGTCAGTTTTTGCGATATCTAACCTTATTCTTCTCTCCTTTGTACCAAGATTCCATTGATATCGATATTACATCGATCGGAGATGGTATGGTATAGATATGACGGTCGGAAGTTGCATCGACAAACATGACTCCCTGACAGCAGCGGCCCGCCCAAGTTCTGACTTGCGCGGCCTAGATTCTAACGAATCCTGACTGAATTGAAGTCGAAACAGGACTGAGTTCATTGAACCGGCCCGAGTTTCGTAGAGCGCAGCCTAGGTTTAGCTTCGGTGAGACATCGGTGCAACATATCGGATGTAGGACATGAACCGTGGCCAACTCGGCCTGAGTTCATGTCATACCCGGCTCGGATTTACCATGGCCGAAGAAGATTGGACATCCCCGAACACTGCTCAGGTTCCACCTAGCTTGACTCGAGATTTGGAGGGCAGAAGACCTATTCTATGGGTTTTTATATTGAATTGAGTCATCAATATTGTGGATTGTCCTTGATCATTTGATTATCAGATCATATTGTTATCATATATAGTCACATTGCTATTATTTTAACTAATTGTGATATTGATTATATTATCCCATCAGATCATACTATTGATCGTAGTATAATCTTATATGACCAGATTATCATTATTATTGATTTTATAATTATTATCACACTCGATCGTGATATTCATTATATTATTGATATATTGACCTTATCATCGAGTGTTCCTAATCAGATCATTGTTCTACTTGATTTTATTGTCATCGTATCTGATGTTACTATTATTGTATATGATCATATTGTTTCATATGTGATTATTATTTGATTATAGCATAATCATATTTAACTTCATTATCATCACGTTGATCATATGATTAGTACTATCCAATCATGTCACCAATTATAGTATTAGTCCAATAGTTTTCCCCTGATTGGGTCTTACTAAATCTAAAGTAAATTTTAAAAAATATATGTGTTAGATAAACCAGATAAAAGATGAAAACTGCTGGGTCCCCATGTTCTCTGAATGTCTCCAAGCCCCTGGCCATAATGTTATTGTATGGGACATATATTATACTTAAAAGTTTGAGATGTCATCCTTTAGAGAAACTATGGCTCTAGGGGTGTTCACATCCGACCCGACCCATTAGTGTTTGGGTCGGTTCGGATTCGAAGTCGGGTCGAACCCGACCCGAATCGAGCTGAACCAGACGTGGTTCGGGTCGGTTTCAGGTTTGGCATTTCCGACCCGGATGGATCCGACCCGAACCAATAGACTCGGGCTGGATCCATTAGTCGAGCGATGGAGCGAGTGACTCGAGTCCTTCGACTACTCGAACGAGTCTAGGCAATTGGGATTTGGGTGCTCTGTGCTCGACATTCGATGACTCGACGCCCATTTGCAGATTTGCCCTAGTTCGGAGGTCGGAGCCCCGCGCGGCTGCGCCCCTGCGGCCTGCACAGCGTCGCCGACTCGCCGTCGACTGCACGGTAGAAATCAGCAGCGGCAAGCCGGCAACTCTCGGCTCTCGTCCTCTCTCACTCGCAAGCGCAGTCCCAGCCTCACGGCCTACTGGCGTTGACGCCTCATAAAAACTCGAAGGCTCGAACTTGAAGCCTCTCGCCGGCCGATCTTCCGAAGCCTTCGAGCAGCTGCGGGCTTGTAGCAGGGCCGACGTCTGGAGTCTGCGCCTCCCTCGTCCTCATCCTCATCCTGATGCTCTTCCTCTCCTGCTCCCAACGCGCTGCCGCGCTGGAACGGCTCCGCCTACGCGCAACGTCGATTGAGGCAGGTAAGCAGCAATTGGGAGGCTGTACTTAACCATGCATGAGCTTATTCAGAGCTAGTTGCATCCCTTTCTCAATCAATAGGGAGCATCCACAACTTCATATGATGGTGATCTATAGTAAGAAAAATCCATCCTCTTCTATTTGATTACTGTTGTTAATTTGACACCCATATTCATGATTGATCATTATTGGAGTGGATGTTTGTGTTCATTAGACTTTCTTACAACTTTGTAAGCTATGCATATCTATGTAGCGGAAAGTAACAACTAATTTGATTTATTAGAGAAAACTGATTTTTTTTCCTTTTGAAACTAGTCTGCACTTTTGAAAAAGGCTGAAGATGCTGAAGTTGACACAGCTGAACAAAGTGCAATAAGAATAAGAAGTCAGTAGCAGATCTCAAATGCATTAGTTGTATCTGATCAGAACCAGCCAATGGAGCACCACCATCTGCACAGCTCAGTCTTGTTAAGATTCCAAGTGAAAATATGGTAAACTCTTAACTTTTTCAGATGCTATCTAGGTAATGGTAATTTGCGAAGAAAACAAAATTCAACAAGACTTCAACAAAATTTTCAGGATGCTACTTCTCATGAGGCAGGAATTGTGAAGGAAAATGGGTCTGTTAATAAAGCTGTTCCAGAACCTACAGCTTCAACTGACCTCCTTGGAGATCTTTTGGGTCCACTTGCAATTGAGGTACATTTTTCGTTTCCTTGGAACTTTTTTTTTCTGTCCTGTGTTACAGTAATTAACAAGTTGCAAGTGGGTCATCTTGGTACTTCATTGTTCTCTGATTTCTGTCCTTTTTTATCTTGTGATGAGCAGTTGGATGAACGTGCAGTACTGCAGTGGATGAGATCACGAAGAAACTGTTGGACAATTATACAAACTGCATCGGCCATTTTTTTTACTGATGAATTATGTAAATTTTGATCAAGTTGAAGACTTTTATCTTTTGAGTCTGAAACATGTTTTTGCTTTGTGTCAACCTTAATTCTGTTAATATTTTTTAGATACTGTTAGTCTGTTTCTATGTATTAGGATGTTAAATGTTAATTGTTATTGAGCTTATTACTTTATTAGCTTATTAGCTCATTGAAAAAAAAAGCCGAGTAACCCGCGAACCCGACCCGACCCGACCCGACCCGTTTAGTGTCGGGTCGGTTCGGGTTTGATGATTCGAAAATATAGAACCCGACCCGACCGGACCCGAACAAAGTTGATTGGGTTGGATCGGATCCGGGGCCGGGTCGGGTCAACCCGACCCGTGAACACCCCTATATGGCTCTCCTGTGATGGCCTTGGTCCCTACCATAACAAATCGTTATTAGCGCTATTATTGGAGAGCGGCTTGACGTGGCTTAATCCTCCACTAGCCTACAAGAAAGAAACATGAAGTTTTCCTTAATTTATTGAACGCTCTCTAGTGAATTGGATAACTCCAAACATTGTAAATCGAATTGAATTAAATTGAAATCGAATAGATCGTGGTCATTCGAATACTAGTGTTGACTGGCGTTACCTCCGCCCATTGAATTGAATGGAATTATTAAATTGAATAATGCCATGGTGATCAGGCATCATTGATATTGTTAATTATTAAATCGATATTGGTCTGATCTTTTCTTGATCCTTCCTATTAATCTATGGCTTTATTGTCATATTGTTATATTGAATCGTTGATCCCTGTTAATTGAGGAATGCCATATTGATCAAACAATTATTAATTATTATTGTTATTAATTGGTCTTTTGACCTTAGCCTGATCCATCACATTGATATATTGATCCATTGATATTGATCTATCATTATATTAATTCATTGATCATCATATCACATTATTCATATTCTCAATTGATTTGTTGGCTCTATCTTGAGTATTAGTGATGAATTGATCCTATTGATAAATTAATATTGTTATTGATTAATCTTTCGACCTTAGCCTGATTAATCCTATCGATTTTTTGGCATATTAATCCATTGATACATCGAGTTATTGGTATGTTAATCCATCGATCTGTCATTATTGTTATATTGGTTCATTGTTATATTCGTCAATCGATCTATTATTATATTGATTCATTGATTATCATATTGTATCGTTTATCTGCTCAATTGTGAATTTATTGATATCCTTTTAACATTGATATATCGTTTCATTGTTATATTGATCATTGTTATATCAATCAATTGATTATTGCATAATATTGTTTATTGCTCAATTGATTTATTATTTATATCTTGATTATCAAATATTGATCGTGATTAGACCATGCGTATTGAGTATTTTTATACTCATGAATATTTTCCAAATTCTTATGCATTCGAAACCAAAATTTTATTTGTAGTAATTAAGAATTAAGAATTTTAAAAGATTATTTTTTAGAACTAATTGAAACATTTTGGCTACTAAGAATTTTAAATGATCAGCGTGTAGGGGGACCAAGATATTTTGATCCCAAAAAGTATTAAAAATCAAAATTTAAAATTTGAATGGCCTGAGACTAGACTTCGACGGATAGCCCAACAATGACTATCCATTAGAAAAGTTAATCACAAAATGATAATACTAACATTACAATAGTATTATAATAATATATTATATTACAATTAAAATTCGAATTCTGATTGGCCGGATCCATGAGAACTTCCGTCTGATACTTCATCCCTCAATTTCTGAGGGCTCTGAACGTTGGAAAAGTTAATAAGAAAAAAAATAATACTAACGTTATAATAGTACTGTAATAATACAATGATATTCTATTTTGAAAAAATTTGAGTTTGGAACTCACACTACAACAAATATGTTGGTCAAAACCGTCTGTAGTTTCCCCGAAAATCGTCAGAAACGTCGTTTCTTATGATTTTTTCAATGGAATCGGGACGTTCGAAAAATGGTCGTCGCAAATCAATTTCCGACGATTGACAAGGAAACGCTGGAAATTTCGACGGAATTCCGACGGTCACGACCGCCGATATTTGCGACGGTCGACAAAACCATTGAAAATTTGACGATCATGACCACCGATATTTGCGACGGTCGGTTGCTATCGCCGAAAATTTCAGCGATCGTCCGGCGACCGCCGAAGTTTCGACGGTCAAAACCGTCGCAAATAATTTTTATAATATAAAAAAATTAGCCGACCGACCGCAGGCGTTGACCGCCTGGCGGCCGGATCCGACCGCCAAGCGGCCATTCCGACCGTTGCGGGCCGGATCCGACCGCTGCAAGAGAGAGTGGAGAGGATGGAGAGAGGAGAGGAGGAAAGAAATAAGAAAGGGGTATTATATATATAGGTTGAAAGATGAGAAAGCGGAAAAATGAAAAAAAAGTGGGATAACAAAATTTTAATTACCGACGGCTAGAGCCGTTGGAAAAGCATATATTAATTATTTTTAAAGTTATCAACGGTTGTGTCCACAAAAAATTATCTAATTGTAAAATTAAAATATTATATTTAATTATATTTAATATTTATTTTTTATTTTACCGACGATTTGAACAGTTGCTAATTATTACTGACGGTCGGAACCATCGAAAATTGCGACGGTTTGGACTGTCGCAAATTATATATATATATATTAATAAAATACTTCTCATATTATATTATTATACATTTACCGACGATTACGACCGTCAAAAATTGTGACGGAGTTTGGGACGAATGGATATCCGTCAGAAATATCGACATTCCTAATCGTCAAAAAATAAAATAATAATATAATAAATTACATAATTTATTATTTTCATTTCCGACGATCATGACCGTCGAAAAATCTGTCGGAAATTGCCACGGATGGGTATCCGTCAGAAATATCGACGTTCCTAATCAACAACAACAACAACAACAAAGCCTTATCCCACTAGGTGGGGTCGGCTACATGGATCATACGACGCTATTTCGCTCTATTAGTAACCAAACATTTTGATATATTATTCACCAATATATCTTGCTCTATTAGTTTACTAAGTGTCCGCCTTGGCCTCTCTTTCCCTCTTTTAATCGGACTCCAGATTATTTGATCTACTCTTCTTACTGGCGCATCTAATGATCTTCTCTGAACATGTCCAAACCATCTCAAACAATTCTCTACCATTTTCTCACTAATAGGAGCCACTCTGACTCGTTCACGTATATGGTCATTCCTAATCTTATATAATCTTATATGACCACACGTTCATGTTGTCCCTTCATAGCCCAGCATTTCCTACCATATAACACTGCCGATCTTATAGCAGTACGATAGAATTTTCCTTTAACTTTATTGAGTACTTTTCTATCACAAAGAACTCCAGTGGCTTTCCTCCACTTACACCAACCAGTTTGAATTCTATGATTAACATCGTCATCAATCTCCCCATCTTGTCTTACAATTAATCCTAAATATTTAAACTTTGTCACTTGAAGAATTATATCCTCCCCTAGCTTAACTTCCAAATCGTCTCTAAGTTGTTTATTTGTGAAATTGCAATGCATATATTCTGTTTTATTTCTACTTAAACGAAAACCCTTTGACTCCAACGTATATTTCCATATTTCCAATTTTACAATGCATATTTCCAATGCATAATGTCTTACAATTTATGTATGGTCATTCCTAATCGACGTTCCTAATCGTCGAAAAATAAAATAATAATATAACAAATCACATAATTTGTTATTTTCATTTCCGACCATCGTGACCGTCGAAAAATCCATCGGAAATTACGACGAATGGATATCCGTCGGAAATATCGACGTTCCTAATCGTCAAAAAATAAAATAATAATAAATAAATTACATAATTTATTATTTTCATTTCTGACGGTTGTAACCGTCGGAAATATTTTCATCGCAAAATCCATCCCAAATTGCGACGGATTTCTATCCGTAAGAAATGGCCCGTCGAAAAATGATAATTTTCTTGTAGTGTCACACGTTAAGATGACACGGAGCTTTTTTTCTTAACTTCGGTCTCACTTTATCTTTGATTATGATTGCTAGTGATGTTTATTTAATTATGTAAATTGTTTGCAATGGTTATAATCATAAATGTATTGTATTTGACCCATGAGAATATTTACGCATAAATTATTTTCCAAAAGTTGAGTGTGCATATGTTGGTTGGATTAATTTTAAATTTGAATTAGTAGTATTATAGTTTCGGCTCTTATAGGTCTTAGTGATGAGAACGACCTAATCAGCCCACTAAAGGTCTTTGCTATGTGCAATAATCTCCGCCAATTAATCAAATAAAATTATGAAATAAAAAAGAAGGAAAATTGCGCTAAAAATAATAATTTTTTATGTATGGCCTAAACTTTCATATGTTAGAAGAAAAGTTATAAATTTTTAACTTTTTATTACATCTATCCTAGGTTTGTCTATTAGATAAATAAGCAGGAACTTAAACCGTTTTTTTCTCATATTTAACCTAAAAATATCATTTTTAAATAATTGAATTTGTTGTCAATTTTTCATATTAATAAATGAATACTATCAGAACTACATCATTTGTATATAAAATGATGGGAAAATTGCACCTAAAACCTAAATTTTTATGCTTACTGCAAATATGGCCTAAACTTCAATTTGTTAGAATCACAAAGTTTCAAAATGTTATTATATTTAGCCTAAACTTTTTTATTGGACGACTAAAATATGAACTTTCACTTTTTTTCCTCATATTTAACCTCAATATATATAATTCAAAATATTGAATTCAATTTGAAAAAAAAAATCATATTGATCAACTGATACTATATGCACTACATCATTTGTACACAAAAAGAATAAATATAAAACTGTGTATGCAATTTTTATTTGAAAATAATTTATTACATGTTTTATCATTGATAAATGTATACCATTGATCTCTATTCTACATTATTTATTGAAAAATTAATCTTAATATATAATATACCTTATTAATAACTTACATAATAAATGAATAGGTAATTATATATATTTCATATTCATTTTATAGTTTAGGCTAAAACAATATTGAATGTATATAAAATATTCACTTGTGTAAGAAATTTATCATATGTTTTTTCTTATATATTTTGATGCTAAATATTACAAAGAAATGGATGTTCATGTTTTTTCAATTAAAAAAAAAGATTGATCTAAATATAATAACATTTTGAAATTTGGTGATTTTTCATCTAACAAATTAAAGTTTAGGCTACATTTGCAATAAGAATAAAAGTTTAGGCTTTTTTGTGAAATTTTCTCCAAAACGAATAAATCTATTATTGTGTGTGCAAATTTTATTTGAAAATAAATTATTACCACTTTCATCATTATAAATTTGTGCAATCAATCTATACTAAATTATTTAGTGAATAATTATCTTCATATGTAACATACTTAAGAATAATATTTAATGGCTCACATAAATGATGCACAATTATGTTTTTTCTATTCATTTTATATTTTCGGTAAAAAAAATATTTTAATATATACATAGATATATAATATTAACCTACCCAGAGAAAGATATTATTTGACTAAGTATGAGGGAAAAAAATGAAAGGTTACATTTTTTTGGTCCAATAAAAAAGTATTGGCTATATTTAATGAAAGTTTCAAAGATAGTAATTTTTTTGTCCCACAAAATAGATTTTATAGTTTATATTAATGAAAATTTGAAAAATATGATGATATTTAATGAAAAGTATAGGCTATATTTTCTATTAAATTTATAGTTTCAAGAACTTTACTTTTATTTTGAAGTTATGTTTTTTTAAGTCAATAAAGATACATCAGCTGAGAAGAAATCGTGGATAAATATGACAATTGACAACATAAGATTATAATAATGTAATTACACTAATTTTCACGATTGCATTGAGTACATGATTATGATAATAGGGAGGTAAACTTATTGCTGTGCTGAGGAGTTCACACTAATGTTCACGCTTGCATTCAGTACATGATTATATAAATAGAAAGGGCACACCTATTCGTGAAGTAAGAAGCCCTGGGATCACGTTCATTGTTCCAACTGTTGTGTACTTAAACTGTGCTACTGTTCTTCCCAGAAATCTTAGTATAAATTTTGTCCTTGATTTTAGAAAATGGAGACGGTGATGGATTACTTTCGACATCATGAGAAGGAGACGGCTCAGGCGGGGCAAATGGTCGGGACGCAGGCGTTTCAACGGCTGAAATATGAACCTTGTGGCTCTGACTAGACGCATCCGACATGGACACGCAGACCTCCAGCGCGCACTTGGCATGAAGGCGGAAGTCGGAGGTGACATCGGATGTGTAGACCTGGTCGATAAGCAGGGACTCGCCGCACACGATGCACAGGAAAGCGTCGTCGTCATCGGTCGGCCCGTCGAGAACTCCAAGGGTGGCCGTGTACTGGTCGTCCCCGTCGAGGAATCGGACTTCCTCCGGCATAGCCTCAGATGCACTCCATGTCGGCGAGCGCATCTTGTCCGTTATTTCATCGAATAGCGATTGCAGAAAGCTGACTAACTCTCTTGGCTGATTTGAGTTCGCAGTGCGCCCGGCGTCGTACGCTTGTTGAAGGAAGTCCATTCGCTGGTCGATGCAGTCGGAGCAACAGGACAGGCGACCCTCCACGGGCGTGCCGCAGAGGTCGCATGTCGCGGTGGAGTCCTCGTCGTCATGCACGAATTCCGGCTCATTCTGCTCCTCCATTGGAGACTCGAATTCTATCGACTGGTTTAGTGAATCTTATCGTGGGTTCAATCCCGTGGACAGTGCAATCCAGCGGGGGCTTAAATAGAACTGATCCGCGTTGACAATAATACATTTTAAAAAAAAAATCTATGATGACTTGTCCAATATCCCTCATTAATATCGTCAGCCTTATTTTATGGTTGCCCATTTTGTCACGTTTTTTCATTTTTTTTATTTGATTCCAATTTTGTTCTCTCCCTCTATTCTGGAATCTGGTGGATATGCTTTGTATACCTTGTCCAATCTTTTGTCTCATTATGGCCAAATTCA
This sequence comes from Pontederia crassipes, assembly GCA_030549335.1. Lineage (NCBI taxonomy): Eukaryota > Viridiplantae > Streptophyta > Magnoliopsida > Commelinales > Pontederiaceae > Pontederia > Pontederia crassipes. The sequence continues at coordinate 3,223 of CM060198.1, read as the reverse complement.
GTTAAGAACATTCATTATCAATGTTATTACAACTTGCCCCGCTGCCCAGCCAATATTCAAACTTGGTAGTGATTGAAACGAAGTGTACCGAATTTGTAATAAAATATTATTATTTATTATAAAATATTAAAAAGTCAGCGTCTCAACTTATTCATAAGTCATGACTGATTAAAAATCAAGCACAAAAAAATTATAATAATACATCACATGGAAATCTTTCACCGATCCTTTATACTAACATAACATATTCAAATCATAGAAATATACCAATCTAAGTTCAATCATTAACAATTTGTAATGGGTGGCAGTATTGTCACTGCAAAATAAACTATTGTACATATTCACAAGTAGATAATAGAGTTTTGAACTCAAATTATTTAAATTTAATCTATCTCAATAAGAGAATAAATGTATTGTAATGTAAAAATAAAAAATAAATGTGTACGATGATTAATTAAAATGTGTCAACTATGTATATTAAGTTGTGCCAAATATGTGTATTTCACTTTTTTCGTCAAATTGTAAGTCCACATCAATGGTACATAAATCAGCATAATTGTTTATTTATAAAAAAAGGTCTATCTTGACTCAGTTGAAGCCTCTCTTCCTATCTATCATTCACTCATTATGAACTACTCATTTATTCATTATTGTTTAATGCGTATGCCTGTTGGACAACTTTATTTTATGGTTGTCCAGATATTTAAATTTTTTATTTCCTCTCCAATTTTTCTTGTCTTCTGTGCTCAGACCAATTGTGTCAAACTTATGTGAACAATCTTTTCTTTGAATTGTCAAACTCCGGTTGGACAATTGTGTATTTAGTAATAATAAATATCTCTCTTAAGAGAAATACTAATTGCAGTTGCAATACATTATATTGCTGTCAATACAAGAAAAATACTGTATTTTCTACACTTTGCGACGAATTTTCTCACTAGAAAGATCCGTTATAAAAGTACTCGTTGCAAATATTTTCCGATAGCTCTATTACAGTCGTCGGAATTTCTCGCGATTCCAACCGTGGATATGCTCGTGTTGGTTGGGAATTGGCCGCGTGCAGGCGGATCCCACTCGTGATCCTCGGCCATGCGCAACCGGATCGGCCCACATACAGGCGGATCTCGCCCGCGATCCTCGGCGGACCGGCGGTGCGCAGCCGAATCGACCTGCGCGCGGCTGAATCCGCCTGCGATCTGGCCGCTCGTGTCGTCTGCGAGAGAGAGAGGGAAGGAGGGAGGTCCTGCATGCCGCTGCGAGAGAGATGGCCGGAGGTCGTCACGCCGATTGCCTGGAAGGAGGGAGATGGCTGCGAGGAGAGTGGGAAAGAGGTAGAGAGAGGAGAGTGAGAGGAGGTGAATAAAAAGAGGGGGAGAAGCGGGAAAAGAAAAAATAGGCAGGAGAGTTTGGCGGAATTTTTTATTTTCTGACGGTTTAGATTGTAGGAAATTCTCGCAATCGAAGTCGTGAAAAAAGTTTTCCATGGCTCGAGCCATGAAAAATTTTCACGGTCAACGTCATGGCTAACCGTGAAAAATTTTCACTATCAACGCCGTGGAAAATTTTTCACAACTCTAACCATGGAAAAAGTTGTTCACGAATCAGGTCGTGGAAATTGTTTCCCACGGTTTGAACCATGGGAAATATTTTTCACGGCTCAAGCCATTGGAAAAGTTTTCCACGACGTGAACTGTGAGAAATTCTGATAGAAAATAATCCGTCAAAAAATTCCGACCGTCTCAAGGATTTTCGACCGTGAAAAATTTTTCGTAAGAAAAAACCTTTTTGTCTTGTAGTATGCCCAATTCTCCGGAATTGTTTGCTTGAGTTACGATGCAATTTTAAAAATTAGGCGAATAAGAAAATATATTATCATCACACTCTAATTAGAAAACACCAAATCTTTGCTCTAATTTTTTTAGTCCCATATATAGTTATTAATGAACCTGTTTAATTGTAATTCCGCATGAACGATACATTTCCTTCAGAAAACGACCTATATATCTTAGACTAATTATTCCAATCTTCTCTCTCTTTTTCTCCCATTCACTAATTATCGTTCAATTTGCCAACCTTTGTTCTGGAACACGATCTTTCGTAGACTAATTCTTCCAAAATCTCTCTCTCTCTCGGCAGCTTATCGTCAGTTCATTTTCATTTTGTTACAAATTAATATGCCAAATGTTATCGTTTAAAATATTAAATTAAACTGAAAAGAAAAGGATAAAAGCATCTCTTTTGGAACCATAAGTATATTCTAATTGCCTGTCAAACCCCAAGGATTTAGGAAAAAAAATAGATTATAAAATTGTGGCTGTTGATTTTTTTTTTCTCCTGTTGCAAGTGTGGACTAATCAATTAGTTCCACGTGCCATGAAAATAAGTCAATTTGGTCGCCGCCGTAATAAGAACATATCCACGCCGACATCCACATTGGCACATCCACGTCAACCAAAACACTTTGCATGTTGATTATTGTCCCTCTCACACAATTGTCAACTCCTGATATTTTAATCACTAATAACGACAAGTAAATGTTCTAGTAAGAGTTCCTTATTCGTCTTTTTTTTCTTTTCTTCTAAATCTTGATGTTTTCACATTTTAAATATTACTGTAGCTTAAAATCAGTCATGAAGAGACAAATTAAACTATTAGAAAAATCCATTCTTACATAGAACAATAGCTTGATATTAAAAAAGTTGCGTAGATCCAAGAGGCTCAGACTCTCTTCTCTTGTTTCTAACTAAAAAACATATATTGTATTAAAATCTGTCTAAATATTTCATTTTTTAAATCTTTTTAATTGTAGTTGAGCTTATATTTTTTATTACTCTTATAATATTACGCTAATAAATTCAAGTTATATAGTTAGTGTAAATTATACGCTCACATATTTTTGACGATCAATTTTTGATCGGTCAAAATCTTTCGTATTTTTCGACTGAATTTACGACGGAGAGAAATATTTTTTTAAAATACCAAAATACTGATGGAGAAATATCCTTCGTATTTTTAGACTGAATTTTCCTTCAAGGTCGGATGAATTAAACAGTTTTATAATGATATGTTCCAATCATAAAACAAATGTTTAGACTTTAGACAGCTAACGAATGATCGAAAAAAAAGCTCTTTCTCTATCTCTCTATTTATTTTTCGGTAACGGTCTTCTATATTCTTTTCACTGGTGCCAAATTAAGGCGATGGGTGTGGAATGAGGAACACC